>JARHVA010005381.1:852500-1192500 GCA_037957365.1 Torreya grandis | reverse complement strand
AAAGTAGAAAGAGCAAGTTTAGGATTACATTTATGTGGAGATTCAACCATCTTGCATTGAATACATACATACATACATATTGGAAGACAACATGCCCTCAAACTTGTATAAAAGAAGATTTTTCACATAACCATTTAACTTATCTTAATCACACAACCCAATCATACTTATAATTTGTGGAGTATGAGTGATCCAATCAAAACACACTATATATCTAATGATGGTAGATGATTTAATCACTTGATCCTATAAATATGGAAATGTTAGATGATTTAATAAATTATAACATATAAAATTGGTAATACTGAGTTATTTAATCACCCCAAACTTGCCAAAAGGTTAAACAACTATTACAATAGATTGGCTCAATAAAAATCCATAAAATTATATACTAGGTATGATAACATTCCATAGTAGTATTTTAAATATGAAAATTGATTTGATTTTGTGATTTTAAGTGGAATTTTCATGGAACATACACCTCATATATGCATCAATATAAAAATTGGGTATAATAATGGTACCAATCTATATAATGCTTCCAAAAATATGTATCTTAATCATGTAATTGTGAATTTTGCCAATTTTTAAAGTTTATGAAAGTGTGGATGACATGTTTCCATGAGATTCCACCATGAAGAATGGTTAAATGATTTAATAATTGATGTAAGTGTGGAGAACATTTTTCCATATCATGTCCCCACTACAATCTAAAACTATGAAAATTTAGAAATTATGATTTTATGACATGCTTCCACTAATATGCCCTGCTTTTGAGGTGATGGAAGTAGAAACTAGTAGTTACATTATGTATACACATAGTATTTTTAAAATTTTATCAATTAATGAATCTCTTTATCTTATAAGAACCCATTGAGTCTCAATCTCTTTTTGTGCACACCCTAAGGGGTACACCAAGAAAGGGGTGGGCAGACCATTGGTGCTTTGCAAGATTGTTATCCCTTTTGCCACTTTTTATATACACACTTGTCTCTTGAAAACCATTCCCCTAATATTTTTCTTCTCTTTTTCACTCTCATCTAGTATTTTACCCCTTTTCCTAACCTAAAACCCCTTTCAGTAGTTTACATGACTAGATCAACCTTGTACTATTATCAGTGAAAATCATTTAGGGTTTAGGTTGGCTCTTGGCTGACTTAGTCCATGTCCTAGTGAGGTTTTGTCAATAATGATACTAGCTCAATTGGGTAGACCCTTTTAACTAGAACTTTTAAAAGGGTTTAGTGTTAAATATAAAAATATATACAAGATAATTTCACCATTATTTAGAGAAGAGAATAAGTAATAGCTATTGTGCATATTATTATCCACCATTATAATTGGGGAGAAAACTTAGGGTTTCATACTTTCTTTGGAGATTTGGATCTTATCTTGTGGAAAAGTCTTTTAGATAATTGATAGGTTGTGTATCCTAGAGCTGATTTATCCTTTTCATCCTTAAATACCACAATAACCTCTTACAAATCACCTTGGCAAAGGGAGAGATTGAGGATTGATGGGTTTGTCTTCAAAGGTAAGTATTCCTATTTTTGTTTCTCCTTTATAATATTAGATAGATATGCATTTTCACTTCTCTTCCATGTATTAGGATTCTATATACATTAATATGAGTATATGTCTTGTATGAATTTTCATTTTTATAATTTGTTACACCTACATTATACCACAATATTTGATGAGCACTAGATTAGATTTCGCTTTATTGATTATTAGTATAGTCAATATGAAAACATAGGACTTAGTGTTATTGCATAGTTCTATTTGACTTGAGGATTTAGAACCCTCCCTATTGATCTTACTATAATAAGAGATCACCTAGTTGGGTCTAGTATATCCATATATTGGTCATGTTCCTAATTATCTAATGTATCCCCAATTATTAATGTATGTAGGATCTATCTTCTCTGATCTAGGATTGATTTGTAGATCTAATGCATTTATGATTACATACATTTTGGTGAAGCCAATGTGAATATAACCCTTGTAGGTCCTCCACATTTTTCATTTCTATCATTTTATTTATTATTTTTCTATATTTGTGATACTAGATTGATAAGGCTGGTATAGTTTCTAATTTAAGTCCATGTTTAACACATGTTCACATAAAAAATGACTCTATTCTTTTTGTAAAATTATTTATGAGATAAAGGTTACCAGATTGAATAAGTTGACATAGTACTCTTATTCACTTATAGATATTAAAATATGTTAAATAGGTCAACACAATATTCTAGACAACTTCCAAATAAAAAACTAGGTTGATTGGGTTGGTATAGTCATTTTAATAGGTTTTAGTAAATAGGTAATTATAGAACTAGGTCAACCTAGTCAACATAGTTTGCATAAATTAAAAGCAACATTCAAGGCACTTTAACATAAATATCACAATCCTCAACATATTCCAATCCACCAAGGTTCCTTTCTCTCTCTCTTTCAATTTAATTCTTCCTTATAGTTATGTTTTACAAAGTTTGTAGTCTTTAAAATTGTATTTTATCTTCTAACTGAAAGACTAGGGTTACCTAGTAAACATATTTATTAAGTAATCTTGCTTATGTATTACAATAGTGACACTATCGACTTGGTTTTGTAATGTTTGCATATATTATCATCTTAACTGACTCTAAACTATGTTTCAAATTAGGAATTAATAACATATTCTAATAATTAATTCACACTTTCACTTTAAATTATTTACATGCTTAGATTGGCTCACATAATCTAATTAGGTAGTTTTTTAAATATACCATTTGGTTTCAATATTTTTATATTTCTTGCACACACTACCAAATAACATAATTTCAAAATGCATTTAAACATTTGTCTACCCAAGGCCTACCTACTTGGATTTCATCACCAAGGGGGAAGCTGACTTGGTTTTCTATCCAAGTATAAACATGTGGTTAATGGTATATGTTGGCAAAGAATCCGACACCCTTTTTGTTGTGGGATTGTGAAGTGAGGGGATATACCCCAATATCAAACCAGCACCATTGTGAACATAAATCCTTTTTAGCCTAAACTTCCTCAAACCATCCATAGATTGCTTTTTAGTTCCCTAATTTCATCTAAATTCCCTATCACACTTAAAATAGTAGTTTATAATAATATAAAAACATTCATAATAACCACTTAGTTATCATTTACTTTTCAATTGATTGTTTGCTCTTTGTTCATTGTATATTGTATTGCAAAAATTTGCATTGGCCAACATTAGTGAAAGGTTTTATATTTTCTGCCTTAATTGGATCATTCTCATTGACACAATTGATTATGTGTTTACTTTCACTTATTACTTTAAGTACATGACATAATTATTCCCTATTTTCAATACACTATCATTATGTTTGACACGGTCTCTTATAGATTATTTGTTTCCATTGCCTATAGTACTAAGTCAACCTAACTGACCTAGTATTCATTTTTGCCTATCATGTTACAGTACTAAGTCAAACCTATATAATTTTTATCATTATCAAGATATTTTATATCTAAGGTTACAATATTAGGTCAACCTTGTTGACTTTGTATCCTTGTTAACTAGGTTTTTAGACCTTATTTCCAATACTAGGTCAACCTAGTCCACTTTGTACTCTTATCTATCCCTTTTTATCTGCTTTATTTTACATCAACTTTGCCTTATATAATATCTCTCCTTCATCATGAACTTCTTGTTTTAAGACAATACTAAGTTGAATTCAATGGATATGATGAGTCTTACCAACCCTAATAAGTTCTCCCATAAGTAGATTGTGGTTCCTATCCTAAATGAAAGTAATGTTCATATAACAACTTGTACTATAAAATATGGGACCCATACTCATTATTATTCAATATAAAATCTTCTCATATCACTTGAATATTAACCCAAATTAGAGTTACACCCAAAATGCTCTTCTTCATCAATGATTTTCCTCAACATCAAGGAAATCATCCTTCTACTATTTACCATCTCATGATACTTGGTCAAGTTGGGGAACCCCATTCACTTTCTCAAACATTATCACATAGATTTGGAGATACTATCTTATTTTATTCTCATCCTCTTCTCTCTATTTTGACCCCTTCTCATACCATAACTTCTTCTTTTTTGACTTTCTCTACCTCCATACCTAGTATTTCTACTAACATGGTTGGTTTTACATTTAGTGGGCCTCTTCCAAGACCCACCCTTCTTGATTATTCCACTAGTGCATCATTTGATACCTATGGTAATCATGCATCTAGTGATACCTATTCTCATCCCTCTACTATTCCATCCTTTTCCACACAAGAAAATTATGCTACTAGTGCCTCACTTATTAACAATTCTTCTCAAGCTCCTACCAACACCCATAGTGGTACTCAAGCCACTACTAAAAATTCTAATACTTCAAAAAATTATAATAATGTAATTCAAACCCATCAATACAAACTCTTAATAAAATGAATGCTTCTCAATCTAACAATGCAAATCAAATGATACAAAAGCAAAATCACCTTACCTATCTTCAAACCCACCATCAACAAATGTCATGGGGCATGCATAATAAAAATGTTCCACCACCTCCTCTTTGATATTGCCATGGTAATATTATCCCTAAACCTCATCTTATTAATAAAATGATCAAGCATCTTCAAAATGAGCCTTTTACATCTCAAATTACTAATATCAATATATGAGGTATCACCCCTACCATTTCCTATAATGGGTCAACTGATCCTACTCTTATTTAAAAAAAATTGAAATCTATATAAAAATTGGGTCAAACTAAATACCTTTACTCCTCTAAACTATTAGCCAAACTCTCACTAGTGATGATTTAGATTGGTACAACCAACTCAAATCTCATTCTATTACTAGTTTGGAAGATGTAGTTAATGCTCTACTCTAAGAGTTCCAAACTAATGATCTCCCTGAGAATACCTTAGCCCATTTTATAAATTTTAAGTAACTTGAAACTAATAATGCATAAGATTTCAATAAACAATGTAATACCTTAGCCATTAAATGTGAACATAATATGGAAAATGATAATCTTTTTCATTTATTAACCAATGCTTTTTTTTAAGCAATATCAGGTCCAAAATCTCTCTCCACATACTTTGGAGGAGGCTATAGACCAAGATAAGCATTAATATTTCCTTATGAATGAATTTTATCCATTAAAAAATTCTATTTGTACTTGCTTATTACTTAAGAATAAAAATCAGAATGATACCACTGATGGTGTACCAACTCTTATGATACCATTCACACTATTCAAACTATTGTTCCTAACCATACTTTATAACAAGCTTCCCCTCATAACCACATCACAAATCCTCATTTATCTTTAGACAATAACATCAATGTTCATAAACCTATATCCCTAGTGGAATTACAAAAATGTCTCCTAAGGCCTCTCTCATGAGAACTTGATCCCTCTCAACCCATGAAATCTTGGTATGATAATAATAAATTTTTTTAGTTTAATGTTAGTTGGGGTCATTATCATGAGACTTATAGATATATTTTTAATTTGGATATGTATTTCCTTCTTGGTCTCAATTTTTACCATAATTCTATCATTCATCAATGCCAACAAGCCAATGACATTGCCTTCAAATCCCATGACATAGACTAAATCTCACGTTTTGAATTAAGATAGTGCTCATTTGGCCATCTATAATGATCCTCTTCCAAATCACCAAGATAACTAAGAAAAGCCTAATTATTATACCAATAATGTTGATAGTATTCTTGACCTAACTCATGAAGAGAATGTGGCTAATATGAATAGTATGTGAAGGGTGGTTAATTTCATTAATCTTGAACCTATCTACACACCTCCATTGTCTCACACATTTTATGTTATCCAAGATTCTTTTCCAACTCACATAAATAAATTGGGTAAAGATGACCTTATATCTTTTGATGAACTAATTCAAACACCTCCCTTCAATAACACTTACCATACTATTTATACAATCCCTCTAGCTTATTTATATATCACCAATGATACTAAAACTTCTATTAGAGCTTCTTATAAAAATTCTCAACATAATCTATACATCTATCCTCTAATTAAACCTTATGCCTCTTATCAACATAAATTCACATGTACTTCAACTCCTCCTTCCAAGGACCTCCTTCAACACTATGCACCACTTTACAATAATCTTCTTATGGGTTATGATGAGTGGGATCCTATTATAAAACTTACTAATCTCACATATCAAATCCCATTTCTTGAACTTATACAGACCTCTCCACATCATCATAACCATCTTATGCAACTTTTATTTGAAATAAACATCCCTCATCCTCCCCTAGTATGACATGAAGCCACCTTATCTATATTAGAAGATAAAATTTTAAAACAATGCAAATATATCTCCATACATGTTAATGAAACAATGGACTCTTTTATTTCCCTTAAATTCCACATCTATTATATGATCCTTGATGATATTTTACTTCATGAGGATGATCCTCCTCTATATATTAGTGTTTAAATCCATGATATTCAATTCAAACATGATTTGATTGATGAGGGTTCTGCCACTTGTGTTACCTATCTTGATTTTATCAAAAGTCTTGGATATTATGAATGCAATATTAAATCCACATGCAATACATATCAAGGCTATGATCAAAGGTAAATGCCTCCATTAGGTTATGTGTGGCTCCCCATTACCATCACACCTATCACCATTCATGTGAAGGTGATGATATTCAACTTTCCTCTATTTTATAACATTTTTCTTAGGAGGCTATGAACTCATTACATTGCCTCTTCTACTTTCCAATGAATACAATTTCATCATAATGGATCCATCTACAATATTTAAGGTAACACTAATCCTTGAAATTTCAAACAATTTCAATACCATGGTGTATTTAATATTCCTATGCTTGAACCCTTGCCAAGTATTTCATTTCATGAATCTCACCACTTTAATTTCCCTATCGATTCCACCTAAGGTTACAATGGTCATCTTGAACTCATTAGGATATACCCCTAACCTCTCAAATTCTGATGATGATGATCCTGATGAGATCAATATCAAGATTAAAACTTTTAATCTATCACTTCATCTCATATCTTAGCTTCCCACTTCTTTGAAACCTTATTCTCATCAACTACCTTGTGATGACATCCCCAATATCTTAACTAAGACTCAACATTTCATTCACCGTACCACATTAGATGATAAGGTTATCAATACCTATACCATTGATATTCATACACTTGATAATGAATATGGTTATACTTTAGATGATCCATTCTTAGGATGTCTAGTTTAGGCTTGAGATACTAAAAGTATTCAGTATCATTCCTCTTTGCTTTAATCTTTTAGTATATCTTCCCATATTTCATCTTATATTTTTTCTAATTTTAGTATTTTTTCTCTTTATCATAGGGTAGAGATGGTGAGGACACCTCCAATTTAAGAATAACCACATAGGAGTATGCTTATGGATCATGCTATAACTGGTCCTTATTACTTTTATAGATACCAAAACCCCATTAACTTATCCCTTAGATATGTGAAACTATCCTTCAACCTTGTATGGACCCCACCCCTCCCTTAGTAGAGCCTAGTTTAGATCCCATTCCCACTCCCTCTATAGTTGAGTCTCTTCCTATTTCAAATCATATCCCTCCTTCAGTTGAGCCTTGTCCAATCTCTCCACCAATCCCACCTTTTCTTGGTGATGGTTTACTCCCTTTACCATAAATATCTCCTTCACCCTCCAAATAGGTCGATCAACCTTATTGTGGCATTCATAAAGTTGTTAATAATTGGACTAGAGATTGTTCCCTATACTAAGATCATTAGTTTATATTCCTTCCTCCTATGAGTACACCTACCAAGACTACTCACAAGTGTATATGTTACTTACATGGCACATATAACCTTTCATCCATGCATTGTTGTAAGTTGTGATAATTTATTGACACTTTATGTCTCACCACTCCTCAGTCTTTAGATAAGGCTATACCTCCACTAAAAGTATTGCCTGAGTATATTCTTAAGTATGGAGAGGTATATTGTCTTTGGCACCAATGTGGCACACATCAAACTAATCATTATTGTATCTTCCAGTAGCATCTCAAGGATCACCTACTAACCATTCCTACACTTTCTACCATTCCTCCCATAGGTCATTATTTTAATAAGGGCCCCCTTCTTCCCCCATAGTTCCACCTCTTATGGTTCCATCTCCTCTTGTGGTCTCTTCACCACCTACTATTCCTCCACCTATGAATCCCTCACCCATGGACATTCCCTCACCTGTAGATCCTTCTCCAACTATGAGTCCCTCACTTATGACACCTTTCCCATTGGTGACCCCTTCATCTCAAATAGAAAACACTCCCATGTATTTTCCTAAACATCCCCTACATGATATACTTCATCAACATGATCCTTCAAGCATTCTTACATTTTTTTGAAGAGATTTGATGTGAATTATTTTCTCAACTTTCCCTAAAGATCGATAAGACATTAGATGTAGTTTGTATTCAACTTCATAGAGACTTATCAGATGTTATAGATAATATATGTGGATAAATATATCATTAATTATGAACACATGCATGGTTTTATTGCATTTCCATTTAGATTAGATGTGTGCTCCAAATTTACATTTATCTATTCTTATCTCATTTGACATTGTATCAAATTCTTATCTATCTTACATGGTGGCTTTGGTTTCACACTTTATATTTATTATGATGTCATTATATTATCATATGGACTTATTTTTTATAATTACATTATTTTCTTCTCAAGTTAATTTCTTATGAATCTTGTTTTATTTTTCATGGTTGTTTGATATCTTATCTCTACAAACATAAATAATTATTAATATGACTTGGTTATAAAAACCTTTCTCCTTTTATTCATTCCTTCTTTACCATGTGATTAGCTAGAAAATAATTCATCTCATTATAATCTCATTTTGCTGATCCACTTGGTATCTCCCTTTTATTATCCTTTATTCCCTTTTTCAAACTAAGCATACACATGGTTGATACTTGAGATAACATGCTAATTTATCATTAAGCTTAAGTGTTCTAGTCAATCTTGTCTTTGGATACTTATCTTCTTTTAGCCTAAGCCTAAATATCATTAGTTTGTATCACCCTATCTCTCATTATTGGTCATTCCTAGTCTGTATGGAGGAGGAATCTTAAAATCCATAAAAACATTCAAAATCCAAATGATTTAACAAAAGGCAATGATCTAAAAGGTAGCATTAAAATTTCAAAAGTTAAATTACACTAAAACACATAGTTATAAGCACATACTTTTCTTCTAATAAAATTTAAAACTCCACATTCAGATTCATAATAAATCTAAGCTCCATTGGGGTGTGATAGGCAAGTAGATTACAAAAGGAGAATAAAACAATCTTTTAGTGCTACTACTTTCTCATGCAAGTACCCAATCTTCACAGTAGACTAACAACTATGTAAGGGGTCCTAAATAATGGGTAACATGTTTTGGGAAGGTAGGCCCATTTTAATTTTATTTTTCAAAATTACCTATATGCATTTATCTTAGTATCCCACTTATTTGCCTACATAGCTTTGTGTCTATAGTGAATAGTTATCCTCTATATATTGATGGTCGCTAGTCATTTAGTGTCTTCTCATGTCCTTAGTGTGCCTCATATATTCTAAGGTATTCTCATAAGATGCCTATGTTATGATTATTACATTCCATTTTTCACTCCCTATAATCCTACAATTTCCCCTTTAGAAATATTATTTTGTTCACTGATCACTCCCCTAGGGATTTCATTTATGAGTTGCATTGTAAGACCATGGGTAGGACCTGACCTTCCCCATAACTAACTAAATTTTCATAATTACCATTAAAAACATCCCATTTTACCATATTTTCACATTATTTCCACCTCATTAGTGTTCCCTTTATGAGTTAGATTGTAAGACCATGGATAGGACCTAGCCTTCCTCAAAACATTTTCTAATATCCAAGTCATAATAAAATTACATGTGTCAAATATGAGATAAGATGTGATTGATTATGAATTACAAATAATTGGCATTATTCCAATCTTTATTTAGTATGTTTTATGCTTAATTCATTATATTTCACTTTCATCTTCTTATTTTTCAATTACATGTAAGAATCTAACCATTTTTCTTGAGTTTTTCATACTTCCTAACTTGAATTAGTGTGATTAATTTAAGACCACCTTTGCAATTTTTTTGTCTTTTATACTTCCCATCATTATTCATTATGATTGATTGAATTAATTTATTTTTTTTTATACCATTTTTTTTATGTTCTTTCTATTTTATTACATTATTTTCATACTTCCCAATGTGATTTAGTGTGATTTTACTTGTTCTATTTTGGTGTCATCCTTTATCATGGCTTTGAAACAAAATTTTTGCCTTCTTGTCTACCACTCTTTGGTTTCTTATAATTATTAATATTTATGTTATTACACATTTACCAACATGTAATAACATCTAGTACATTCATTTTTTATTAACTATACTTTACCAAGTCCATTTCTCCTTTTTTTTAAAACCATGCATGTGTCCTACAGAATGATAGAAAATAAAACACAACACATAATTTACTATAGCATATAAAAAACAAAAAAATACATGTTATATAAAAAAATATACCCATGCATCCATAACCATAACCAAAATACAAATGCACAACATCAACATCTAACTATTAAAACATAAAATATTTCTATATATATTGTGTGTTTCTACAAAGTACAAAAATGCATTTCTCTAACTCTAAGGTTAGGATATATAATGTCTATCTCATGTCATATCCATGCTTCCCATTGATGCCTCAATAGTCCCCTCTAAATAGTATGTTGTAAAGAGGATGTCCAAGATCTCAAGCATGCTACTTATCCCTATAGGTTAGCCACTTGGGCCTATACCTATCTTAGCTAAATAGTGATAGCCAAATGCATGGCTCTCTCCTAATCCAACTCCTACCATGCCTTTGACTCTCCCACTCCCACCCTTAATGGTACATGTATCCCATCTTTGTGTGCCTATAACCACCTCAAGACCTCCGCTTCTAGTCTAAACTAGCTCACCTGAACTGTACCATGGGATCATATAGTGTGGTATGGTCATATAGAATCAATGCGTCATCCAAAATATCATGGAGTGATCCCCATCTAGCCTCCACCTTATTTATAGGATCTATAAAATTTAAAATAAATAGATGTTAGATCATAGATACATCTCAAAAACTATTTATCTACATTTTATCAAATAAATATTATATAACTAGTATTCTATTTTCAAAACTTAAATAAATTTTAACCATTTATTACTTGTCTAGGTATCACCAATCACCATCTCCCTGTATGCTCATTCATTGAACATGGTCTCTCCATTGGGTCATACTTCAAGTACCTCATCCATGAGATGCCTCCTAATCAATGCCAACCCTGGGGTCACCACCCATGCCCATTTCAAGCCTCACTTTAGTGGTGCCTCCATAGACTAACTCTGACCTAGGCTAACTGATAGGTCATCTTGGATGACTACCCTCTATGTTCTCTCTCATCACTAAAATCTTTATTGGTGGTGTGACTAAGGTGGTCACCATTCATATTCTAGTGTTTATTATGGTACCTATAGTACTCCTACATCCATGTCCATGTATTCTATAGCTAATGGTCATTGTGATCAACCTATTTGTGGTCTCTCATGCCACATTCTGATCTCTAGTCTTATAATTGGTGGTCCTCTTCCTCCTCTACCCCTCATCTCTATCGCATGCCTAGACCAAAATATAGACACCACTATTGGAGCCATAAGGTAAGGGAGTCTAAATTATCCTAGTAAGTGTTCCATTGGATGAAAATTTACATACCAAGTGTAGTGGCTAATGATCTACACTCATGTTAACACTAAAACCACCATCCTCCATCTCATCCAAACTATCATAATGTGTGCATAAAGCTAACATATGATATATCCTCATGTGTTTTTATGTAGTACTGGCATGTGGGTCATGATCCACACCACATGATCCTATTTTCATCTTAGTAATTGAGGAAACCAATCATCAACCACATGAAGTAACCAAAATGGTTGATACGTCAAGAAATTCTTATATATATAAGCACTCAATAATACCACTAGCCCCATGGTATTTTTCCCTCTAAACAACATCCCATATATATCATACATGATTAAAACCTAGATGATAGAACTTAGGTCATAGAGTGTCCCCTACTCCAATATTAATTTACATAAGGCTATCACATACAATGGTACCTTGTCATCTGACTTGTGACATATCACTTGTGTTGTTACAGGTCTTATCACAACCTTCTAGATATACAAAATATAGGTAATATAGACATCTAATAGACTCACCCTTAGTCCTTAATAAATCCTATCTAAGTAAGTTACCCATTAGGCTAATGCTCACCTCTCCTCTTAATCATCTGGTATCTATGTGATCATCAGTGTCCCCCTATAGGAAGTCCAAGTAACACATGGACATCCTCTAATGGGATAGCAACCTCTATGGTATTCCCATCCACCACCCATCTGCAAGTATTGGTGAAGCATTCATAGGATCCTAAGAAAATGACCACTAGATTAGAACTCAGTTGAACTTTTTATATCTCTGTGATGCTTCCCAAACCTAGTGCAACCAAACTAGCTTAGTCTACCTCCGTCAGGTACTCTAATAAATATGGTAGCTATGACACATCTACCAATTGGAAAAATCTTTAGTTCCCCTTCAACCTTAAAATAATAAAAGATGTATTAGACCTCCATGTAACTTATAATCAAAATATTTTCTTTTAAATTTTAACAAAAATAAACCAATTCTTGCCTTAATCTATTCATTTCCTACCAATTTTCCCTATTTTTAACTTACTTGGTCATTTTAGTACTCAATTGGGTACCATGGGCCTTAAAATTACTATATCATCTAAATTATTGCATTTTAGTACTATACCAACCACTTAGTAACATATTAAGTCCACTCAATAGTATTGGGTCAACCATTTGGACTTAACAAACTAATTTGACCCTTTCATTTTCCCCTCTTAGTATTAAGTTGACAATTTAGCTTAATTAACTAAGTCGGTTAAAGGGTACTAATTCATCCATATTCTTTAATCAACTAACTTATCCTATACCTACTAAGATAACCATGTTAAAACCTAATTTTGTAGACACCTAAAACTGGCCACCAATGACCATCAATCAAGCTTTTGACCAATTCTAACCAAAATGCATAATTTGGCCCAAAAACACTAAAACACATTAAAAGAGTTAAAATTGACATATTCAAGTACCAATTTGTTCCAGGGTATCATTAAATGTGGTAATGTAATTTATGGGCCAACTAACTTTGATTAGATCATTTTGAGTCAAAATTCCAATTTTACACCTAGGTACCCTAGATTACTCTTTTCTCTCAAATATTTTACACAAGACACATGCCTTTATTATTTGGTGTTAACAACATCCTAAATGCAATAATAGATCTAATGCATTTGATATTGCATCCTAATTCTAGTCCAATCAAATTTTAAGACAATAACAAGACATTCTAACTAATTTGAGTAATCTGTGCACAAAGAGCCAAGGTTTACATCAAAGTGCTTAATCATGATTAAGGCTAATTAAACCAAAATAAGGTCTTAAGTTAATTTTCCATGTAACTTGTTCAATAATTTATTTTTGGAAATGAATATTGAATATATGCATCATCATGTGACATCATTTCTTGGGAAGACATCTCTAGGCCATAAATAACATAAATATTAGAATGCATGCCTCCCATGCCTCATTAAGACCCTACATGACTAGTTAATGCTCCTCTATCCCAAATATTGATGATCCTAATTATGAATTTTAACTACAAAATTGGATTAATCCTTAGCCACACATCTTAAACTTGAGATGGATGGTCATGGTTGATCATTAAACCATTTGAAAATATATAAATAGGAGGCCTTAAAGCCATAATTATAAGCTCTCATATGCCAAAGTTATAATGTTGAATTGATTACAAAGCTTCATTCAAATTAGTGTTATAATACTAAAATATTGAGCCAAGACAAACCAAGCAAGCCAATATAACAAGCATTTTGGAACATACAAGGAAGGTGAAGGAAGATCTTCTTTCATGTTTTAGTTTTGTTTCCATTTTTGTTTTGTTAACTAAGCTCCCCCTAGTAGCTAGGCCTAAGGATGTTATGATAGTGTGTTTATTTCAATTTTGATTTCATTTTTGGAACTAACACCAAACTAACCATCCTCTCTTGAGTCAAATTCCTAGTTCACATAATGGCATGCTTGGTGGGATCTAGCCTCATAAATTTGGTGACAAAGATCTTTCAAGAAACTCACTAATCCTTTCCATGTAGGATATTAAAGTGAAAGGGCCAAAAGGAGTGAAAATTTAAGTTAATTTTCCATTTTTCTTGTTGCATTTTTATTCCTATAAAACTCATTTTTTCTCTCTATTATGGTATCGCATCTCACATAGTAGTGATTTTTTGTAAATGAAATAATTGTTTTCAGAAAAAAGATTTTGTAGACATAACCAATGATATCATTGTCCAAAATAGTGATATCATCCTTTTGGGTAGTGATATCATTCTTTTAGGTAGATATTTTGTCATGTTGGGTAGTGATTTTTGCATAACAATGATTTCATCATCTAAACACAAATTTTGTGTTTTTGTGTTTTCTGACTAGTAAACAATGATTTTATTTGATAAAAATGATATTGTTCACCCATGCAGTGATTTTGTCATCAAAATAACAATTTTGTGTTTTCTATGTTTTTTTGGTAACAATTATATTTATAAACCATGAAGTGATTTTGTAGGTAAACAATGATGTTATTTTCTATTTGATCTAATTTATAAATATAATATTTTTGTCTCTAATTGTAATTTTGCAGGGAAATAGTGGGATTGAATACGTAATTATGATTTCAAAATAGAGAGCTCATTTTGAGAAGTTGCTTCACTCATTTACAAGTTAGCTTCAAATATAAAGGACACTCTAACTTCTTCATTTACAAGATCAAGCTTGGAATTTGTTAAAATGTGCTTTTTAGACCTTTTTTATAAGTTTAAATGGACTAGGAACCTTGATTTGGTTCTTAGTGAAAATTTCAGATGCTTAGGTAAATGATTTGATAAATTTTTCTTTCAAAGTTACAACTTAACACCAAGGGGTCAGAAGAACACCACTGAATCTTTCATTTGGGCTTAAAATTGAACACACTTATCAAAGTTTGTCTTTAGTAGTTGCTTAAATAGAATTTGATTGGCAAAGAGGATTCCATTGCATATATGCTCTTCCATTGATCCCCTTTAGGTAACTTTTGGAATTAAAATAATCATCCTTATTATAAACATGTCTAGTCCAAGGCATAGAAATAATGTCATCTAAATCACTCCCCAAAAACTTGTAATAGTTTGGTTGATCTTGAAAATGAACCTAAATTATTTCTCTTATGTATTTTATTTCAATGAATATTGGCTTATTAGGGGGAATTCATCACCTTCTACAAGTTCTATAAGCAAGCTTTGACCTAGGGTTTCATATCCCAGTACTGACTTCATCCATTCCCATTAGGATCAAATGTTTGAGTGGTTAAAACACATTCTAGTGTTGGAGTTACACATGGGATGTGTCTACAATTTGGACATCACACTAAATTGAGCAAGCAATGGATGTAGTGGTTCTAATAAGGAATAGAACTTTTTGTAACAAGTTAAATGCCATGGACACCCAATTATGTGATTTTATTTTGAATCATGACATGAAAGTCATTGTGTAATTGATTCCCCTACAAATGTTTGAAAACTTGTAGTTTTTAGAAAATCCCCACTTGTTGTGGAAGTGTTGTTAGTGTAAGGTGCACCTCAAGGTCCATCTCATAGTACTATTATTTGAGAGAAGGGGGGTATAAAACCCCTACTATATAAAGTGCATTTTACTTTTTGGATTAACACTAAAATCCTCTCAAATGATGTATATTGATGGATTCTAATAATACTAACCCTTTTTAGTTTAGGACCTAAAAGTGATTTATTAGTTGGTTTTGTCCTAGATTAAATTCTTTTTTAGAGTGAAAACTTGGTGTGAACAAATGATACAAACCAAAACACATAGTCCTCATTTTATTTTGACCAAAGAAGTGTTATGCTGCCCATGTGAATCATCAAATTTCCTTGTTCAAAGTTCATCAAAATTTGGAGTCATATCATCCACTTTGGCATAGTTATGTTGTCCAATTGAGTCTAGACTTTTGCCAAACATTGTTTAAGTCCCTCTTTTATAATATAAATTTTAAATTTCACCTTCATAATTTCATATGGTTGATGTGTTAAGTGGGTTAATGATTTTCACTAAACTTGAGGTCACTTAGGTTTAATTTCCAATTTGGGTTGAGGGTCATTTAAGACTCATAATCATTATCACCACTTGATAGACTTAAGTCATTTTGTGCTAAACACTTTCACTTTGAGTCTATACACCAAACTATTTTTGTGTTACCATCCTATTTCCACTTGAGGTCATTTGAAGGCATACCTTTTTACCTTAGAGATATTTTCAAAACTTTGAAGACATGTATGTCATTTAAGTTAGGAAGGGTAGTGTTACACTATCAAATTTGTGAGATTTTTTGAAATAAACATTTTGTCATGTCTTTTGAGTAGTTTAGCATTGCTACACTACCCAAAACATTTCAACTATTATTTCATAGACCTTTTTACAGAGTTCAAGTTTGTACACATTTTTTGATCCAATTCAAGTATACCTTTGTGAATCTTTGTCTATCACAGTTATGCCATTCACATTTGTCTAGCCTATTTGTCAAAGGAACCAATATTTATAACATAATTTGTGAGAAACCAAACTTTCTTTAAAGTACCTTTGTTTCATGCATTATACCTATTTGATCGAGTTCATTTCCAAGATTCAAATGCCTAATTTTTTTAAGAAGTGTTTCAAATCTGTTAGATTAAAATCTCATATATTTCAAAGTCAAGCTTTTGAAGTAATTTGGCTAAGAGTCCTAGCACATGCCTTGTTTGAGCTTATCTTTTGATGCTACATTTGGCCAAAAGACCTAGCAACTTTTATTTTCCTATATTAGACTATTTTGAAAAACTTCAACATTATAGTTTGGCATTTTGATTTTTAGTACATTTACTTAATCTTTTTGTATACGATGTGTAACATTAGATATTTAACATTAGCTTGTTTTATCATAAATCATTACATAAACCTTTCCATCCTTTTGATGAATATAGGCCAAGTTTGAATATCATATTTTTATATTTTATATAACTCTCTTCCCTTTCTATCACATAACATTCACTATGGATCCCAACATGTATTCATACACTCATAGTGGACTCATGTACCATCTAGGCATTAGTAATGTGGTTGTGTAAGAAGAAATGGTATAAGACCCCTATGTAGATAATATTGCTTATGAGACAAATCTTTATCGCTATTATAATACTCAAATAGGGGAAAAAACAAAGATTCATTGGCTAACTATTTGGTTAATATGCCACCATAGTCAGAATAGGACCAAGAACAAACTATACAATACCTAGCTAGGCAACAATTGCCTTTGGTTCAAAATGTGCCACTTATCTAGAAGTAGGGTCTTGATTCATAAATTCCCACTCAACAACAAGGTTTGATTAGTTAGTAGAATATCCCTTTTCAACCATGATAGGTATATATGGTTACATCCCTCCGTCCCAACCACAAAATCCTTAACATCAAACCTTCATAACCAAACCTAACTAGAATATTACACCATAACATGCACAATTCCAACATTCAAACCCTAATATATGTATGCATATTCTTGGTCCATTTTCCAACAAATCTATTGTACCCCAACAAATATCTTTGTTATACCCACTCATGATTGCCCAACCATCTACCTAGGCCAATATTCTGACAAGTTTCCTAGATCAAGAGTTATAACAAATGAAGGATGCAATTGCCACCATCTAAGCAGGGAAATAGATTAAAAAGTTTAAGTTAGATAATGTGTGTTCCTATCCTTTCAATAAGGAGTACTTATAGATTCCATTTCCTCTAGGATATGATCCTCCAAAGTTTGATAAATATAAAGGAAAAGGTGACCCCAAAGCCCATTTAACCAAGTTCTTTATCACATGCCAACCAATGGCATATAATGATATTTACCTTTTATTTTTGTTTCTAAGGAGCTTAGTTTGACAAGCCTTGGAGTGGTTCTTAAAGTTTCCTGATAAAATAGTAACTAATTTTTATGATCTTTTAAATAAGTTTGTGTAGCACTTTTCCTATAATCTCAAGTATGAGATTTCATTGGTTGATTTGGTAAAAGCTAAATAAGAATTTTTTGAGAGCTTTGCAAGCTATCTATAGTGATAGAGAGTACTTTCAAGCTAATTCACTCATGATTTACTAGATAAACAATTAGTCATTATATTCACTAAAAATATTCATAGTGAGATAGCCTATCATCTAGAACTATAGTGTGTGCATACCTTTAAAGAAATAATTGATAAAGGTTTGTTGATCAAGTGAGAATTTATTAATAAAGGAGTCATAAAGCTTAATTAAACTAATTATAACCAAGGTATCAATAAAGAAAGTGACCAAAACTAACATCTAATTCAAGTGCAAGCATCACAACTAGCACATGCCAATAACCAAAATAGACCAAAGCAATTCAAACGTAATAGGAATGTTGTGGGAATTGGAGTAACTGAGTCACATCATATCCAAATAGTGCAAACATCATCTACACCACTTTTTTAGATTACTCTTGCTTGACAACATCTTCAACCAATACCATAAGCACAATAACCAAGACCTACACAACAAATGCCACAACCTTTATCATTATAAAACCTTTCTCCAAGAAGAATTGTGACCATGTATCATGTTTTTAGTGACTTTGGAGAGCCTATTGAGTCTGTATTTTAAAAACTTGCTACCACCAATTTCATTAGTTGGCCTATACCAAATCATTATCTACAATGCATTCTTTATCCTCATTGGTACCATGAAAATGAATTTTGATGAATATCATTGGGTCAATGGACACAATTTATGAAGTTGTGTGCAAATCAAGCATTTAATTGATAACATGTTAGAGAATGGGGAGATCACATTAGATGGTGGTGCTTCTACCTCTAATTAGACTCTTGGGATTTATCAAAACCCTTTCCCCAACATAAAAACTATTAGCAACAATAATGAGAGCATCAATAATAACAACACTAATCAGTGTAACAATAAAATCAATAGTATCAAAATCAAAAGCCAAACCAACAAAACTAGCAGAATCAATAACATAACCAATAATGTCATAATAATGGATAAAATCAAGGTTAGAATGGTAATAACCAAAAAAACTACCATGCAATTACACATGACTAAAATAGGGTTGTAGGTCATATTATAGGGGGTAAAATTAATACCATCTCCATTAATCCTAAACTAAGCACCAATCAATCTAGACCATTGCTAAACAATGTCATTTAACCAAATTACATGGACAATCCTTCTTTGACCTAGGACCACATGTAGATAAACTAGAAAACTAATATTTCTAATTTTGGACCTTATACCAATAACTCATCCTTGCCCCATGACCACATACAAGTGCACCAACAACTAAGACTTGTCCTATCTAGTCCCAGACCATTACCACCATTTGTTAGTAATAATGGTCTTGTATTTAATCTTGATTATGGAATCATAACTTGGAGGTCAAATATTACCATCCTAGGCCCACAACCATCTTCTAATTTTCCAATTATACAACTAGTCATTCAACCTTGAAATAAGACATTTACCATTAACCTAGATAAAAATTTTGATATTGTGGAACAATTGCATAAGACACTAGCCCAGATCTCTATTGTAGATTTTCTATGAACATCAATAATCTACAAGAACATTTTAAATGAGTTCTTAATCCAATCCACTATAGCCAGTGATATATCCCCTAATAAATTCCAAGCTTTGGTTGGACACCTAGCTCCCACCCAACAAGTCACATTCAACCAAACTAATATGTCTTCCCTTGGCCTACTCCATAATAATCCATTATACATAGAAATTTATATAAAGTGGTATAAAGTGAAATGTGTCCTTATAGACAATGGATCAGGCCTCAACATAGTGTTTTTAAAGATCATTAAGCTTCTTGGGTACACAATGGTATATCTCTAGCTAGAAATGATAACTATCAAAGCCTATGATAATTGAGAGAGAGAGAGAGAGAGAGAGAGAGAGAGAGAGAGAGAGAGAGAGAGAGAGAGAGAGAGAGAGAGAGAGAGAGAGAGAGAGAGAGAGAGAGAGAGAGAGAGAGAGAGAGAGAGAGAGGAGAGAGAGAGAGAGAGAGAGAGAGAGAGAGAGAGAGTCATAAGGCACCATTAGCTTGCCAATTAGCATTGGGCCTTTAACCCATGATACACTTTTCCATGTGCTTGATCTTGAATTGTCATATAATATGCTTCTAAGTAGGCCTTATTTACATGAGATTCATGTAGTCTTGTCAATGCTACACCAATGTATCAAATTCTCCCACTTATGGATGGAAGTGAATATTCTAGGAAACTTTCACCCATATAAACACTAAAAACATCTTGAGGCTAAGTTTTAAAAATAAAATTACTAATACAACATGAATTGAAGTTCAAAATAGGATACAGGAAAGGCCATACTTATTAATTATCTAGAGGATAATTGTATAGATCCTAATACCCTAGATTCCCTTTCCCATATGTCACTTCCTAAAGCTTCTAATCATTTCACCATTCAAGATAATGGCCCAGGGGAGTATTTGACCCATGATACCTTTCATATTTCCAATCTTCCTCAGAATCCAAAGATCTTTGGAAGACCTAAAGTTATCCCACATATGCATTGGTAACAAAAGATAAAAAATAAAGGACCTATCATGTTTGTACCAACATCTAGCCTATAACTAGACCCTCTCAAGGGAGATGAATCATGGTTATACAATGATAACCAAGCTGATTGTTATAAAAGTGCAAAGTATCCTATTCCCAATAACATCATGGAGAATCAAGACTCTAAAGGAAGAGGCCTCAGATCAAATCAACAAGGAATCATTGAGTTAATTTCCATGACCAAATACAAAAGACCCTATGGACTTAGATTTAAACCACTTGGGGGTGAGCCCACATATCTTATTCACATTCCACCATCAATGACTAGTGATGATGATGCCAACTGTAAAGTAGATTTTGATCATTTCCTTATCTTTGATGACCTATCTGAGACTAACTTATTTGATAATAATAATAATAATCATAATAATAATAATAATAATAATGCCATCTATACCATTACCCCAATCATTCATTACAAACCATTACCATTATACTATCCCTAACTAATAGATTGGGACCAATAAGAATCTAGTTTACTGATTGATAAGTTTTAGACTGATGAGGAATTTTATGATATTTTAGGCCTTAGAGACAACATTCTATTGGGAAATCATAAATTAATATTCTCAATCACATTGGATCCTAAAGCCTATTTTGGAAAGTGAGTGAACACCTTTAACCAAAATCAAATAAATAAAACATTGAGGTCCCAAAGTGAAAATGACACTTTTTGACTAGGGAAGAAGTAAAGATAAAGGGCAATCTAGTGGTGAAAACCTATTTTAGGTGCCATTAATGGGAGTGTTCATTCTTCAAATTTATACCAGGAGACTACCAATGATGAACTTGACTCTGGATCTAAGTTCAATTTTGAGCAACAAGTGTTTGATCAAATTATTCAATAATTTATATATATTTTTGTCATGTGGCCAAATCTCCTATTAGGGGACGAAGATTAATCATACCTAGGATAAGTTGAAGAGAAAGTCCTAACAGAGGAACTTGATAATGTCCAATAGTTCAAGTCTTTGCCTACTATTCTAGAAAATGGCTTGACCCTTCTAGTTAAATATATAATAGAGGTAAACATCAGGACTCCATCAGACTTAAAATGGATAAAATTAGGCACATCCCTCACTCAAGAAGAATTTGAAGTCGTTACATCTCTTTTGAGAGAATTTGTAGATATATTTACATGGGCATATTTTGACATTCTAAGTTTGGTCCCTACCTTGGTTTTACATTACCTTTTGGTAAATCCTAATTCCAAACTAGTTAAGCAAAAGTTATAAAAGATACATCCTCAAATTATTGTACTAGTAAAGAAAGAGTTGGAAAAAGTCTTAGAAGAAAGATGTATTTGATACATTGACTACTCAAAATGGATATCTAATGTTGTACATATTAGTAAAAAGCCTAAGGGAATCAAAATTTGTATTTATTTTTGAGACATAAAAAAAGTTTTCCCTAAGGATGACTTTTCATTTCCTAATATTGACATGATCATTTAATCCATGGTAGGTTATGAGATGCTTTCACTCATAGACAAATTCTTAAGATACAACCAGATCATAACAGTACCAAAAGATCAATAGAAGATAAAATTTAACACTCCATGGGGAACATTTTATTATTAGGTAATGTTGTTTGGTCTTAAAAATTCTAGAGATACATATGAAAGAGCCATGACCATCATATTTCATGATATGTTGCATGATATTTTTTAAAGACTACATCAACGACATTCTAGGCAAATAAAAAACTAACATCAACTATCTAGTAGTGATATGTAGAATATTTGAAAGACTACGTGAGCACAAAATCCAACTAAATCCAAAAAAATGTGTGTTTAGAGTAACATTAGGAAAATTACTAGGATTCATCATGTCTTACAGGAGCATTGAAGTTGATCTAGCTAAAGTCAAAGCTATAATAGTGATGCCACCAACAACCAATTTGATGTAGTTTCATAGTTTGTAGGGCAAAATATAGTCAATGTAACACTTCATATCTTAGTTAGAAGACAACTATAATCCATTTACACATCTTATAAATAAGGGATTTGCATTCAACTAGGATAATCACTATCAAATATTTTTTTAGCAGCTAAAATATTACCTAACAAGTCCACCTATTTTGTTACACCCTATGCCAAGAAAACCATTTTTTTGTACCTATCAACTATAGATAATTCCTTGGGGGAACTTCTATCTCAACATGATGATAATGGAAAAGAATATGAAATATACTACTTAAACTATACATTGATCATGTATGAATACAACTATACACCTATTGAAAAAACCTATTTAGTTATGGTATTCGTAGCTCAAAATTTGTGACACTACATGTTGAACAATAACACCATGGTCATTTCAAAAGTAAAAGTATCTACTATATAAAATAGCCTTACAAGGGAGAATGGCTAAATGGATCATGCTTCTTAATGAGTTTGACATTGAAATGTCAATCAAAAAACCATTAAGGGACAAATTATTACAGATCAACTTGTTGAAGCACCCCTTATAGACATAGAGACTCATTTTCAAATTTCTTGATGAATCCATAATGACCATCATTGACATACCTCTTGAAGACAAACACTGGAAGCTATATTTTGATGGATCATTTATGTCACATAGATCAACATTAGGCCTTTTATTTATTACACCATAGGGAGATATAATCCCATATATTTAAGATTAATTTTCCTTGTATCAACAACATGGTTGAGTATGAAGCACTTGTTGAAAAACTTTGATAGGTACTACAGTAAAACATAATTTATCTCAAGGTTTATGGTGATTCTTAGTTAATCATCAATTAGGTCATAGACCATTTCTAAACCAAAGATGACAAGTTGGTTCTTTACAAAGCTATGGTTGACACTCTAAAACAACAAATTATAGATATCAAAGTTGATCATATACCAAGGGCTAGTAATAGAACTATAGATGCCATGGCTACTATCAGCTATCTAATTCAACAAATAGATAAACCTAGAGAGTATCAATTCCTCATCAAGAATTTGATTGCACCATCTTATGAACCTTCAACCATTTCAATGATTTGTGATATTGTTGGTCCTAATTCTATTTGGTATTTGAACCTTTATAACTAACTTTATGACCAAGTTATACCACCTAACCTATCCCAAAAACAAACCAAAGCCTTTATCCATCACTCCACTTGTTATACTCTGCTTGGATCAACCCTCTACCACTATGGTTTTAATGGAACTCTAATTCATTATTTAAATTTGATATAATGTACACTACCATTATAATAAGTTCATAAAGGGGTATATGGAGCCCACTCTAGAAGAGAAATCCTATCCAAAAAGCTCTTTTTTGTTGGTTATTATTGGACCATAATGGATGCAGATGCAACTGCATATGTAAAGAAGTATGACAAATGTCAACAACATGCTAATCTGATTCATGTCCCAATAAAGAATTTGAAACCAATGTTGACACCATGGACATTTGATACAAGAGGACTTGACCTTATTGGGAAGATAAATCCCACCTCATCTAATGGCCATAAACATATCCTTACTACCACCAAATATTTCACTAAGTGGGTCAAAGTTATAACCCTCACTTACATGATTAAAAAGCATATTTCCAAGTTTATCTTCAACCATCTCATTTGCCACTAATGTATCCCCTTTGAAATTATATCTAATAATAGAGGATAATTCAATAATAAGGATATTGACAAGATATGTGTAGAATATAACATCACACAACATTTCTCTATGACATATTACCCTCAAGGTAATGGTTAGGTTGAGGCATCAAATAAAATGATTGTTAAAATTCTCAAAAAAAATATCAATGATGCCAATCATGATTATCACCTTTAAAATTTTCATGCCCTTTAGGAATACCATACCAATCACCATACCTGTACAAGAGCCAATCCATACTCACTTCTTTATGGTACTAATCTATCCTTCCCATTGAAGTTGAGTTGCCTCCACTGCACATATCTTTCAAGCATGTCCTATATGATCATGACTATCGATTAGCTCACCTATAATAGCTAGACCTACTTGATGAAAAATGCATAGCTGTGCTTAATAATCTTTAGGTATATCAAAACTAACTCAAAGGCCACTACAATCGACATGTCAAATATAGAATATTTGAACTTGGTGATCTTATTGTTAAATAAAATCAAAATAACACCATAGTTAAGAAGAAGCATAAAGTTAAATTCAAACTAAATTGGATGGGGCCTTTCATAATTATTATAGATTATGTATTAGGAGAATACAAGATCACCACACTAGATAGAGATGAACTTCCTGAGTTGATGAATATTATTCACTTCAAGTGGTACTATGCTTTAGTAGTATGGTTTATTGTCTATAAGGATCGCTTCAATTGTGCCATTTTATCACTATTCTTATTTGTATGAATACCATTCTTATCATTCCTCTTAGCCTATTACTTATCTATATTACCATTCTATTCTATCAACCAAGCATGTTTTAAATCCTATTTACCTAGCCTATTTGACCTTGGTTTTGCCTATAGTTGCATTTTTTAAGCACCAATAAATTCGATCAGTTTTAGTAGTTATTTCAATTATATTAGATAGATATAGTATTTTGGAATACTATGACAAACAAATTTCTAGTTGAATCCTTCATTTTTTGTTCCTTTCTTATCATTGGTCTTGCTACTAATTATAACCACCTTTGGGAAAATTAGTACATTAATCTATACCATTGTGTCCTAGTTATAACTACCTATGGGAAAACTAGGGGAAATATTTGTTCATTAAGCCTTGACATAACAACTTGCCATTTCCTATGCCATACTATGCCTTTATTCCAACTATGCCCATTTTGTTTGAATTGACTACTACACTAGTCAGATTCCTCTACTGTAGGGTGGAACTACAGTGACTTGAGGTCCTACTCTAGGAATATATAGGTAATGCTCGATACTTGTTGAGGTTAGCTTAGTCACCCTTTCTAATCACACTCTCACCATTTTGAGATCAACCTAAGCCACGTTCTTACCATTTTGTGAGCTTGAATCATTTTAGTATCTTGTCATCCTCAATTGAGTTGAGATACTCTAAAATTCCAAAAAAAACATTTGTAAAATTATTTAGCAAAAATTAAAAACATTGACCACTTTTATGCCTTAAGGATTCTGGGGACCCTTACTAAGTCACAAGCAAATCACTTTTTCCTTAGTTTCCCCATCCTTTTTCGCCTTATATCCCATGAACTTGACATTTTGCAAGACCATTCTATTCTTTTATTGCATCCATTATGTTATTTTTATTAGTTATCATTTTCTTCCCATTTCTTGGGAGAACTATAATTGGCCTAAAGTTTTTGTTGGATATTATGTCCATGGAACTATGTAGGCAACATCCACATCCCTAGTGCATATAGAGATAGATTGGCCACCCCCTTCCTTTTCTTATATTCCCCCATTCTATTAGTTTGTTAATTTGTCACCTATTTTTAGGGACAATGTTCATATGGCTTAAATTAATTTGTTTATTTCTGTATTTGTTTCTTTGTTGTTGTTTTTTGTGTGCTTATTTGTTTGCTTTCCATATTATTTCCTTATTTCAATATATGTGCATTCATTGGGTGATTCCTTTCCTGCACTTACACTTGAATCAATCCATATTCATGTGTTTACATTTTCATCATGGTTTTTATCATTAGTGCATTATTTTTTATTGAGTATTGGATTTTAGGAGTCAGTCCTTATGCATATTTTGACCAAGTCCTCATGATGTTATACAATGAGGCCTACTAACATGTGCTATAACAAACCTCAACTTCAAGAAATCTATTTAGAAATGACAACATCAACATTTCTTTGGCACCAGCATCCCAATTCAATCCCAATCATATCCCAAACAATGTAATTAACAATGAAAGAATTTCAACCTATGTTAGTTTGGATGAGCATCTCCCTACTAGCAGGTTGTCCCAATTCATCATTTCCCTCTGTGTTAAGTTACCATCATCATCAACCAATAAATCATGTTTTCCATAATTAGGGTCTAATTATTATAATCACTTATGGGAAAATCATTACACACTATCCCACTTGTATTTCTCAATGATTATAACCACTTTTGGGCAAATCATTGTGTTGTCACCCCTTTACTTTTTATTCCCATACAAGGGAATTTTGTAATCTTGTTTATCTATCCTAACTAAGACAACTCCATATTCTCAATGATTATAACCACCTTTGGGCAAAGCATTGTGTTTTCATGCCATGTTGCCACTATTAGGGTACAATGCTTATAATCACCTTTGGGAAAACTAGTGTACACCATCCCACTTGCATTCTCAATGATCTTGACTACTTTTTATAACTCATTATGTTTCACCCCATCATTTTCCTTTCTTGGGTCCTCTTGTTTCACTTCTTTCTTTTCAAGGGACTATTTATTGACCTTTCTTTGTACCAACTGTTCCCTTGAGGGGGCATCATATAGTTAGTTTATTAATTTCCATTAAAGTTGTAAGCATACAGGATCTTTTCATTCTTTAATAAGACATTATTATTCTTATATCTTAAAATTCCTTCTCAAATATGGGCAAACTCTAGACACCTAAGATTGGCCATCGATGACCATCAATCAGGATTTTGACCAATTCTTACCAAAATGCATAATTTGGTCTAAAAACACTAAAACACATTAAAAGAGTTGAAATTGACATTGACATATTCAAATTTTACTTTTTCTATGGTATCATTAAATTGGGCAATGTAATTTATGGGCCAACTAACTTTGATCAAATCATTTCAAGTCAAAATGCTAATTTTTTACTTGGGTACCCTGGATTGATCTTTTTTTAATCAAATCTCTTAAATAAGACACGTGCATTTTTTATTTGGTGTTGACAACATACTAAATGGGATAATGTATCCAACACATCTGATATCACATCTTAATTCTAATCTAGTCAAATTTTAGGCCAATAATAAGACATTCTAACCAATTTGAGTAATTTGTGTACAAAGAGCTAAGGTTTACATAAAAGTGATTAATCATGCTTAATGATAATTAAACCAAATCAAGGTATCAAGTTAATTTTCCATGGAACTTGTTCAAAAATTTCTTTTTGGAAATGAATATTCAATATTTACATCATCAGGTGACATCATTTTTTGGGAAGACATTCCTAAGCCATAAATACCAAAAATATCAGGATTCATGCCTCCCATGCCTCATTAATACCCTCCATGCCTATTTAATGCCCATCTATCCCAATTATTTATGAGACTATTTATGAATTTTATTTACAAATTTTGATTAATCCTTAGCCACACATCTCAATCTTGAGATGGACAGTCATGTTTGATCCTCAAACCATTTGAAAATCTATAAATATGAGGCCTCAAATCCATAATTCTAAGCTCTCATATGCCAAAGTTATAATGATTAATTGATTCCAAAGCTTTATGCAAATTAGTGTTATAATGTTAAAATATTAAGCCAAGCTAAACCAAGCAAGCCACTACAACAAGCATTTTGGAGCATACAAGGAAGGTGAAGGAAGGTCTTCTTTCATGTTTTAGTTGTGTTTCCATTTTATTTTGTTAACTAAGTTTCCCCTTAGTAACTAGGTCTAGAGATGTTATTCTAGTATGTTTATTTCAATTTTTGTTTCATTTTTGGAACTCATACCAAACTAACCATCCTCTCTTGAGTCAAATTCCTAGTTCACAATTTTCAACCTACAAGGTCGATTAGGTTGACCTATTTCTTTAAAAATACCAATCCTTTGACCTCTTATCATAAATGCCTTCAACACTTATTTCTATGATCCCTTTTAAACCTAGTTCCCTATTTGACCTCTAGTTCTTTTAGCAACTTCCTAGGTTTCATTCTAGTTTCTAGATTTGGTTCAAATGACAATTTTTTATAAAAATCTTAATTTTAATTAAAATACTTAAAAGAAATTTGAAATCCTCAGGTTCCTACCTATGCTTCAACCACTAGGCATCCTCCACATCTTAGTTGTCATCTCCTCATCATATTGGATCTTTTGGCTTTCTTTAGGTCTCTCAAAGCTTTATTTTTCTCTCAAAATAGTCAAATAATAGTAAATGACTTCCTTTTCACCCTATTTAAAGTTACTATTCATAATTATTTACCCTTAAAATATTTACAATTAGATTCTTTGTTTGGATCATATCTTTGTTTTTACTAACTCATTTTTTAAACCATAACAAATTTTGGAATTGTGATGTCCTAGAGAATCTTTTCCACTATTATATGCCTATATTGTAAAAAATTTAATTTTTCACTCTTTTTTGCACTAATTTGTATAGGTTCACCTAATGGTCCTCACAGTAGATGCCTTCACATCTCTTTTAGTCTCCTTATTTATATACAACACTAAGGTAAGTAAAGTTATTCATTTTTCAATTCTATCCTTTCTTTTATCTTATTTACTCCTAACTATATTTTACTTAGAATCAACATTATGTGTCATCATATTTTATTCCTAAAGTACCATCTCATGTTACATTTATGTGACACATGATGAAATTTGAGTGGGGCATATGTATACACATAATATTTTCAAACCTTTATCAATTAATAATACAATTTATCTTTCACTAACCTATCAAGCCTTAATATTTCTAGATGCATACCCTAAGAGGTACACCGAGAAAGGGATAGGAAGAAAATTAGTGTTTCATAGGTTTTTTATCCCTTTTGCCACTTGTTATCTACACACTTGTCTCCTAAAAACCATTCCCTTAATATTTGTATTTTATTTTCACACTCCTCAAATATTTTACCACCTTTCTCACCCCTTTTCCTAACCTAAAACCCCTTTTGATAGTTTACATGACTGGGTTGACTGGGTTGACCTTGTACTCTTACTAGTGAAACTCATTTAGGGTCTAGGTTGGCTCTTGGCTGACCTAGCCCATGACCTAGTGAGTTTGTCAATAACGATACTAGGTTCACGTGGTCGACCCTCTCATCTAAAACTTTTTGAAGGGATTATGGTTAAATCCTCCTATATATACAATATCATTTTTCCATTATTTATAGAAGAGAAGAATAAGTAAGAGCTATTGTGCATCTGCTTATTCACCTTTCTAATTGAGGAACAAACTTAGGGTTTCAAACTTTTTTTGGGGATATGGATCTTGTCTCATGGACAAGTATTTTGGATGCATTGATAGGTTGTATAGCCTAGAGATAATGTATCCTTATCATTCTTACATACCATAATAAACTCTTGCAATGCACCTTGGCCAAATGAGATATTGCGGCTCAGTGGATTCATCTTCAAAGGTAAGTATTCCTAACTTTGTTTCTCATTTTTTAAGAGTATATAGATATGCATTTTCAATTCTCTTTTATGCATTAGGATTACATATACATTGACATGAGTATATGTCTTCTATGCATGTTTAGTTTTGTTATTTATTACCCCCACTTTGTGCCATAAGATTTGGTGAGCACTAGATTAGATTCACGTTTTTTGTTATTAGTATAGTGAATATGAAAACATAGGACTAGTTAGGGTTATTACATAGGTTTACTTGATTGGAGGCTTTGGAACCCTCCCTAGTGATCTTATTTTAGGTAGCTATCCTCTAATCAAGTCTAGTGCATCCACATATTGGTCTCATTCCTAATTATCTAATGTATCCCAAATCATAAGTATAAGTAGGATCTATCTTCTTTGATTTAGGATTGATTTTTAGATTTAATGCATTTCTAATTGCATACACCTTATCTCAAAAGGATAAGATAATTGTATAATTTGTGTATGTATAATGTATCATATATGAGTAACATGTATAAATAGATATAATAATGAAGTTTGTAGTATGTGATCACATCAAGTCCTAACATGCATTATATAGATCATGGAAATGTCTATAGATTAACATTAGAAGCTTAGAAAGCAATAAAATGCACACACAAGAACACTGGAAAGAAAACTAAAAGGCAATGGTCTTAAGATACCTCATCTAAGGGGAATTTTTAACTTCCACATTATTTAATGGATATGACTTAGTAAAGTATCCACAAATCATATAATGACATACTCAAATGTCCATATATAAGAAAATATGATATGATCAAATGTCACAACAGGCAAACAAAGTCATAGTGGCCATAATCAATGGATCATATTCAAAAGATAAAACATGTAATACAATAGTAAGGAAACACACTCAAGGAAGTACAAAAAGGAAATTCATGGAATCATAAATAACCAACAAAATCATATCATACTAGTCTCTGGATATATGTGTAGATAAGGAGTCCAAGAGAGGTTAGTCAATTGTTAGTGAATCAAAATCTATAAATAAATCACAGGTATAGATTCCCAATCCTAATACTTAGGTTGAGATATGTAATTCAAAGAAAAAATAAAAATTGGAAGATAAAGGAACCATGCTTTTTAGCTCACCTTGAATTTTTATAATGACCCATCTAAGAGGCTGAGTTTAGCTTGTAGATGTATAAGTCTTTATCAATGCTTGTATATTCATGTGATTAAAATCTCTCCTTATCTACACATTATTTAACTTTAGTTTTTCATGATATTATTAATGAAGCTTCTTGGATTAATTTGGTAAAGTAAGATTACATTATGAAGCTTGATGAAAAGAGAGGTATGAGGGTTATATTTGTATATTTCTTGATTTTTTATACACTTTTCATCTCATCTCAAGATGGAGGGTTGAGGTTCAATCATAAAATATATGATTACACACATGAGTGCATAAGAGAGGCCATTTAAGGAATTTTTGGAGTATAAAAGGCACTTTAGAAGAAAAGTGAAATCATTAGTCCTCTTGAGTGTGTTAGAGGGGTATAAGAGGAGTGTGTAAGAGAGGTTTAAGAACATATCTTGAGTGTGTAAGTGAATTGTAATACATATCATAACATTTGGTTTCTTGTAAACTTTTCTTTATGATTTCATCTTGGGTGAGGCAATATTCTAATTTTGAATATAGGAAAAGAGGATAATTCAAATCCATGGATTTTCCCTTCAAATGAATAATTATTCTTGATTAAGTGGGATTAATCAAAAATTATAAGAGTGTGATTTTGATAACGTTAAAGCATCAAATTTTAAGTTTTAACATTTTTCCCCTTTTTGAGAAGGCACTTACAAGATACTACACAAAGTAACATATATTCAAAGAAATAAAAAAGTTGTTAAGAAGAATTTTGATAATGATTGAATATAATGATGTCTTCACTCTTATTTTTTTAAAATTTTTGAGTCAATAAAATTAGTTTGATACCCAAAAGGGTGTTTGATAATCCTTATATTCCCCATCAATAGGATAGTTGGAATATTTTAAAATAAATGAGTCCCCAAAAAAGAGGGGAAGAAGTAATAATTACATTCCTAAAATTAGAATAAATATTGAATGATGGACTATGCACTTGATGAATTGGTTGGGGGATAATAGACAATGAGAACTCTTACTATAACATTTCTAAAGACACTTCAAAGACTTAATTTTTGGTATAACACTAAATAGTATACACCATGATATATTGTACCATGATTACCAAACCATAATGTACATGGGGACTAATCCCCAATCCAATACAGATGATAACATTGCACCAATGATAAAAACCATGATGATAATGCTTGTATATACTAATGGATGGACTCAAGGATAGTTATATGATAGGAAACACCATGATGATGACATTTCCAACATGGTGGAATGATTTATGGTGAAAATATAAAAATGGAAACAATCAAATGTGTAAATAAGAAGGAAAGCACAAACTAAAATACAAGTAACAAAAAACATCTAGTTTCTTAAATAAATGCACAAAGAATAATCAAACATAATATTTTTTTACAAACACACCATGAAAATAATAATTTAGTGAATCATTTATGCATGTGTGAAATTAAGGTGTTACTCTAGGGTATTTAGCCTCTAAACTTTTGAGTATCACTAAAAGAAAAAGATGGTAACCTAGATATAAGGGGGGGAATAGAAGAAAAAGGAAAGGGGGTTGAGTTGGCTTCAAGTGCCTCATGAAAGTGTACATTACATACATAGTCATATGGAATGTAGGCCAAATGTATTTATCCTAAGGATATGGGAAAGAATAAAAAGTGATGACAATTAAGATATTTTAATTATATAGGAATATGGAAAGATAAACTCTCAAAACAGTGAGAGAAATTTGAAGTAAACTAGGAAAATGGAATGGCAACAAGATTGATATTAGTTGTGCTAACCTGAGATGCCCATGCATATAAGTAATACCTACATAGTCTATGAGAACGTCAAGCTAATGTATATCTCCAATAAATAGGAGTGAACACAATCAATAATGGTAATGGTAAATGTAAATGATCAAGGTTAAATAAGGGGTTCCCACCTAGAAAATGTGGTAAATCACACCATCTAGAATAGATCCAAAGGTTACTAGTGAATAGGATGTTTTAGCTACATAGAATTCACCATTTTTGAAGTAGTATTATTTAAACCCTCCTCAAACCTAGGCTAACATTAGATTGACCTATAGACGGTGGGCTTGACCTATAGGTTATGGGTTACCTAAAATATAGGTCAAACCTATAGTTTTGATGGGGCTAGCTCCCCTAATTTTTAACTTGAATGCTTTATCTAAGACCTAATTCTAATGTGATGAAAAATGAAAAGAGATGAAATCCTATAAAAGAACCTACACTAAAGTGGTGATACACCAATGATTGAAAATCCTATCTTGGTTTATTCCTCTAACACACTAATAAACTTAATAAAAAAAACTAATAAAACTTATTGAAAAATTCCTATACATGAATATTTCTTGTCAATATCATGTGAAAGTCCTACAACTTGAAGGCCAAGAACCTAGGTCTCCACTAGACACTTTCAGCTCATCAACACTTCAATAACATTCATGCATATCAATACTTCACACAACTTGCATAGACTAATGACATAAATTTAGGTGCATGAAAGGAAATATATAATATAATGACACTTATACATTCATCAAATTAACTCTCATAAGACACACTAACACTCAAAATGGAAGTTTGAAACTATTCTTTTATTTATTCAAAGAGGCAAGGTATAATTTTGGTAGGGCTTTTCTACACCTAGTTGAGGGATGAGATAAAAATATCTTAATGCCTACTTAAATATAATGTTTTAGATATAAGAGAGAAGAATCTAGACATAGGAGAGGCCATTAATGAGGCCAAGGTGGCATATGGATGTTACAACAAACATATTCACCCCTCTCATGTATTGGCACTTATTCAATAACTCCATTTTATCATTAAGGTGAGGTGTGAAGGCTATAACTTACCGGTTTGACCTCATGATAGTATTTAAAATGCATAAAATATTCCATCATTCCCTCCAATGGAAATTACAAGGAATACATGGGGTGGTATTAGTCCTTCAAGAGGTGGTGATCATCTTATCCTTCAATGTGCATGCTGACTTGACATTAAAACTATCTCTATTATTTCATAAAGGCCTTTAATATGGCATATGCTTACCTAAATGGATATTTTAAAAGTTTAATGGTGGATCATTAACCTCCTCATGTCCTTTTATGCCCACTATGACCATCTCTTAGTTGATCAATTGGGCCTCATTTATAAGTTCTTCATTTTTCACATAATCACTATTTGAAGACTTTTTAAAAATGAGGAATATTATAAAATCAATTGAGAAGACTTAAATTATTCTTATATTATCCCCCCTATGTTGGTATTTACATCTCTCAAGTGTCATTCACATACAAACACATTAACCTTGCTTGACTAGGCTATTTAGAGTAGTCTTATAGTGGTTAAGTGGGAGGAGCTAACAAAAAAATTATAGGTAGTTTCATAGATAATTCTATTCTTGGAGGATTATAGAAAGTATTAAACTTATATATCCCATAATTTATATCTCTTTATTAGGATCTAAAACCTAATTTATACTCAAAACCCCATAATTTTTCATTTTGTGGAGGTATGTGTATAACCTTCATATAATCAGGTACCATGGGCATGAGCTCCTCTAAGTTGGAAACATGATCCATGTGGTTGTCAAGTATTTCATGTGATCTATTAATTTGACTCAAGAGATAATAGTTAGTATCATGTTAGTTCCAAAATGAAAATAAAATGAAAGAAACACACTAACTGGAATAACTTCTCTAGGCCTAGACACTAGGGGGAGCTTAATAACAAACATACATATAAAAAAAACAACTAAAATTAAAATAAAACTTCCTTCACATTCTTTGAATGATCCAAATATATTTTTTAAGTGGCTTGATTGGATTGTGCTCAATGAGTCATCATCAAAGGAGACACAATTATCTCCTCTTCTCCTTGGCACCTTTGTGATGTCTTTGGCTTTGGCTTGGTTCAACAATTTGGCATTATAACACTGATTGCAATGGCTTTTGGAATTATTTTGGAATTATAATTTTGAATTATCCAAGATTAAAATCAATAGGCAAGGCCTCTTATTTATATATTTTACAAAATAGTTAGATTGAACTTGAACCATCCATCTCAAAATGAAGATTTGTGGCTAATAACCCATTCAATTTTTAAGGCAAAAATTAATAAATGCCTTCATAAATATTTGGTATATATAGGAAATAAGAGTCATGGAGGGTCTTAATGAGGCATGGAGTGGCTTAATTTTGATATTTTATGCATTTATGGCCTAGAGATGCCTTCTCAAGAAATGATGTCATTTGATGATGTAGATATTCAATATTCATTTCCAAAAATAAATATTCAAAAATCTCCATGGAATTCTAAAGTAGGCTTATGATTTGAATTAATTAGATTTAAGCATGATTAGTCACTTTGGTGCAAATTTTGGCAATTTGGTGCATAAATTAATCAACTTGGTCAAAATGTCTCATTATTGACTTGAAATTTGCATGGATTGGATTTAGAAGTCGATATTAGATGTATTGGAACCATTATCACATTTAGGATGTTTCCAACACAAAATAATAAAGGCACATGTTTTGTGTAACAAATTTAATAAAAAAGAGTAACCAGAGCACCTAGGTGTAAAATTAGCATTTTGAATCAAAATCATCTTATCAAAGTTAGTTTCTTCATAAAATACAATACCCCATTTAGATGCTTTGGCCAAAATTAGCACTTGAATATGTCATTTAAAAAAAATATAATGTGTTTTAGTGTTTTTAGTCCAAATCATGCATTTTGGTGGGAAATTGGTCAAAATCCTAGTTGAAAGTCATCAATGGCTAGTTTTAGGTGTCTACACTTTGCCTCTGTTTGGGAAGGAATTGCTAGCTATAATTATAATAGCATCTTGTCAAAGATTTAAAAGGTCCTATATGATTACAAATTCAATGGAAATTGATTAAATATATGATCCCCCCTCAAGGGAACAGTTGACATAAGTAGGTTGGAAAATAGTCCCTTGAAAAGAAAGAAGTGAAATGAAGGAACCAAAGAAAGGAAGATGATGGGGTGAAAATGTAATGAATTTGAAAAAGTAATCCAAAATCACTAATAATGCAAGTGGGATGGTGTATAATGGTTTGCCTAAAATTAGTTATAAGAATTGTACCCCAATAGTGGTAATGTCGTATGATAACATAATGATTTTCCCAAAGTTATTTATAATCATTGAGAAGATGGAGCTGCCCTAGTTAGGATAGACAAACAAGATAACATACCCTTGTTTGGGTAAAAAGAAATTAAATTTTGTGAGAACACAATGATTTGCCCAAAGTTAGTCATAATCATTGAGAAATGTAGGTGGGATGGTTTATAATGATTTACCCATAGGCATTTCTAATCATTGTACCCCGATTATGGCAAACATGATTGATTTATCCGATGATTGAAGACATGATGATGATAACCTGATATAGAGGATAATGATGAATTAGAATAACCTACTAGTAGGGAGATGCTCCTCCAAACTAATAAAGGTTGAAATTCATTCATTGTTTAATTACTCTATTTGGGATATGATTATAATGTTGGTAGTAGGGAGATGTTGATACCACCCTTTTTGAATAGACTTATTGAAGATAATTTTTATTAAAGAACTTGATGGTGAGCCTCATGATAGAGAAACATGAGGAATAGGCCAAAATATACACAAGGATTGACTCCCAAAATCTAATACTTAATATAAAATAGTTTGCCAATGATAAAAACCATGATGAAAATGTAAACATATGAATATGAATGGATTTAGTTATAAATGCACAAGGAATGACCTAATGAATGCATATAGACTAAATCAAGGCAAAAATGCTAAAAGAAAATAAACAAGCACACAAACAAACAAATAGACAAAAACAAACAAATAAAATATTCAATATAAACCATATGAACATTGCCACTAGAAAATAGGTGACAACTTAACAATCTAACAAAATGGGGGAATAGAAAACAAGGAAGGGGGTGGATGAGATATCTCCATATGCACTAGGGAAGTATATGTTGCCTACATAGTTCCATAAATTTAATATATAAAAAACTTTATGCCAAATGTAGTTCTCCCAAAAAATGGGAAGAAAATGATAATTGATGAAAACAAACATAATGGACATGATAGAAGAATAGGAATGGTCTTGAAAAATGGAAAGTACATGGGAGAAAAGGCCAAAAGGTATATGGAAATTAAGTAACAAGTGATTTTCTTTTAACTTAGTAAGGGTTCCCAGAATCCTTAAGGCAAAGAAGTTGTCAATGTTTTTGATTTTTTTTAACAATTTTACAAATGTTTTTGGAATTTTTAGAGTATCTCAACTTGATCAAGAATGAAAAGACACTAAATGGTTCAAGTTCATAAAATGGTGAGAGTGTTACTTAGGTTACTCATAAAATGACGTGAGTATGGCTCAATTTTATCACAAAATGATGAGAGCATGGATTAGGTTACTCGTAAAATGGTGAGATCATGTCTAGAAAGGGTGACTGAGATGACCTCAACAAGTATCAAGTGATACTACATAGTCATAGATTAGTACCTCAAGTCACTATAGTTCTACCTTATAGTGGACTAATCTAACTAGTGTAGCAGTCAATTAAAATGAAACAAGCATAGTTGGTTTAAAGGCATAGTATGATATAAAGAATGGGTAATTGGTAAAATCAAGGCACAATAAACAAGCATTTCCCTTAGTTTTCCCATAGGTGGTTATAGCTAAGATACAATAGCATAGGTCACTAAGACTAATTTTCCCATAGGCAATTATAATTAGGATTAAGACAATGAGAGTGAATGAAAAAAGAAATGAAGGATGCAACTACCAAATATCTATCATACTTCTCCAAAATACAACCTCTATCTAGACTATATGAAACAACTACTGAAACCAAATCTGAATGCTCTTGCTGAAAGTGGTGATTGAACTAAATAGAATAGAACCAAGGTCATAGGGTAAGGTAGGGAGGGAAAAATGAACTTGGTTGATTGGGAAAGGTATGGAAAAATATACATGTGATATGAAAAGTGATATTTTGGTAGGATGAAAGATCAATAAAAAATGTATTATACAAAGAATAATACCAAAATGATACAACTTGAAATGGTCCTTATAGACAATATATCAAGTCACTCAAGTGTAGTACCACTAGAGGTGGATAATGTTCATCAGCTCATCAAGTTCATGGTATTCTAGTGTGGCAAGCCTATATGTTCTAGTTCAAATGTTTGATGTAATTATGAAAGGACCAACCCAATTGGGTTTGAATTTATCTTTATGCTTCTTTTTGGTTGTGGTATTCTTTTGATTTTCTTTAAGGATAAGATCACCAAGTTCAAATTTTATATGTTTTAAGCACTGATTATAGTGGCCTCAAAGTTGATTCTGATAGGCGTTGATAGTTCTCACTACATCCATACATTTTTTATCAATTAATTCTAATTCTTGCAAGTGAGATACTCAATAATCATTGCCATCTAGGACATGCTTAAAAGAGATGTGTAGAGATGGAAGCTCAGCCTCAATGGGAAGTATGGATTTTTTACCATAAACAAATGAATATAGAGTGGCTCTTATGGGTGTATAGTGATTGGTATGGTATACCTAAATGGTATGGAATATTTAAAGGTGACAATCTTGACCAACATCATTGACAATCTTTCTGAGAATGTGGACAATGGTTTTGTTTGATGCTTTGGCTTGGCCATTACCTTGAGGGTAATATGATATAGAAAAATGTTGTGTGATATTGTATTCAACACATAGCTTATCGACATTATTGTTCTTGAATGATCATTATTAAATATAATGTCAGAGGGGATACCATAGTGGCAAATGAGATGGTTGAAGATGAACTTGGAAATTTGCTTTCCAATCATGTAAGTGAGGGGTATAGTTTCAACCCACTTAGTAAAATATTCAATGGTGGTAAGGATATGTTTTTGGCCATTCGATGAGGTGGTATTGATCTTCACGATGAGGTCAAGGCCCTATGTAGGAAATGGCCATGGTGTCAACATTGGTTTTAGAGTCTTTGTTGAGGCATGAATCAAATTAGCATGCCATTGACATTTGTCACAATTATTTACATATGTAGTTTCATATACATCCACCATAGGCTAATAATAACTAGTAAATAAGATATTTTTAGATAAAATAGCTTCATTGGTGTGGGCTCTAGATACTCCTTTGTGTAATTCCCATAATGCTAATGTATATTCTACTGAAGTTAAATAATTAAGTAGAGTTTCATCAAAATCATGGTGGTAAAGGGTGGATCCTAGTAAGGTATATTGATTGGATTCATGGATGAAGGCTTTAGTTTATTTTCAATATAATTCAAGTGGTGAAACTTGTTCATGAAGGTAGTTGTAAAGGTCTAAGTACCATATAGAAATAGGATAAAAAATATCACAAATCATTGCAATGGTTCAAAGTTCATGAGCTAGTGTGATTAAATTATTGATGAGTAACTTATACTCTCTAGCTTTGTTAGTTTGTCAAATTAGAGAGCCAATAATAGCCATGACATCTACAATTCTATTACTAGCCCTTGTTATATGCTCAAATTGGATATCTGTAGTTTGTTATTTTAGAGTGTTGACTATAACGTTATAAGGAACCAAATTCTCATCTTTAGTTTGGAAATGGTTTGTGACCTGATTCATGATTAATGAAAAATCACCATAAACCTTGAGATGAGATATGTTCTATTATACTACTTTTTAGAGTGTTTCAACAAGTGTTTCATACTCAGCCATGTTGTTTATACAAGGAAAATTGATTTTGAAAGAATTAGAAATTAGATCCCCTTATGGTACAATAAATAAGAGGCCTACCCCTGATCCATGTACATTAAATGATCCATCAAAATGCAAATCCAATGATGTTTTTTAAGAGGTATGTTAATGATGGTCATTATAGATTAATCATAAAATTGGAGTGTGAGTGGTTATGTATCTACATGGGGTGTTTTAGCAAGTTGATCTATAATAACTTACCCCTTAATAGCTTTTTGATTGATGTATTTGATGTCAAACTCACTTAGGGGCATGATCCAATTGGACATGCAGCCTTGAAAATTTGTTTTAGATAGTAGATACTTGAGCAAATCTATTTTTTAAATAACCATGGTCTTATTATTTAACATGTAATGGCATAGCTTCTGAGCTATGAATACCATGGCTAAATAGTTTTTTTCTATGGGCGTATAATTATGTTCATATGAAATTAGTGTATAAATTAAATAATACATGGCATGATCTTTTCAATTGTCATCATGTTGAGACAAAAGTGCCCCTAAGGCATTATCAATAGCTGATAGATACAACAAGAATGGATTTCCCAACATAAGAGGTAATAAAATAAGTGGATTCGCTAGATAGTCTTTGAATTATTAAAAACTTGTTTGGAAATGATCATCCTAGTGAAATATGACTCCCTTCATTATAAGATTCATAAAAGGATGGAATTTGTTATCTAATTGAGATATGAAGCATCAGATAGATTGGATCTTGCCTTGAAAACTATAAAGTTATTTCAAAGTAGCTAGTGGTTTCATCTCTATTATAGCTTAGACTTTGGCCAGATCAACTTTAATGCCTCAACAAGACATGATGACGACAAGTAATTTTATTGATGTTACTCCAAATACATATTTATTTGTATTCAGTTAGACTTTGTACTCATGTAGTCTTTCAAATATTCTACATAGCACAGCTAGATGGCAGACCCTAGTTTTTTATTTACCTAGTATGTCATCAATGTAGTCTTCAAGCATAGCATGCATTATATAATGGAATATGATGGTCATCATTATTTTATATGTAGCTCCAACATTATTAAGACCAAAAAACAACACCTAATAATAGAATGTGTCCCATGGAGTGGTGAATGATGTATTATGTTGGTTTTTTGGTGTTATTCTAATCTAGTTGTATCCTAAAAATCCATCCATGAGTGAAATCATCTCATAACCCATCTTGGAGTTGATTATCATGTCAATATTAGATAATGGAAAGTCAACCTTAGGGAAAGATTTGTTTATGTCTCAAAAATTAGTATAAATTCTAATTCCTTCAAGCTTTTTACTAATAGGTGTAGACACCAAAATAGTGTCAACTCCCCCTTGGTCCCTTTCTAACTTCAACATGCCTAACCTATACTTTATTAATTTAAAATAATTATTTTAAATTAATAATCTCCCCTAGACACCTCACCCTGGATTCCTAGCTCTTAGGCCATTTATCACCCTATGACTAATCATAATTACCTAAGACCTAATTTTAACTCTCCCACTAATTCTCACACCTATTAAACCCACCTTTGGACCATTTAACAATGACAACCAAACTTGGTAGATGGAAGAATGGGCAAAAGGCTAAAAATAGCCTTTTTCCCATTCTCTAGCCACTGATGTTGGTTAATAGTCGACCGACACCGGTGGTATCACTGACATCGATTGCTTAAAACTAAATTCTGACCTTGACTGCAGACTCGAATGCAAATTCTCTTGCTCTTGAGATCCAAATTCTCTTGCTCCTCAACTCTTTTCATATCAAAGGTAGGCTTTAGAATGAGGCATCAACATTGTATCATCACTCTCCAGGCTAAGAAACTCTACATAATTCATTCCACACTAGATTGAAACATTGCATGAAGTCTCCTACATCAGCCATAACGGAAACAAGTCTTCTACACTTTTGGTTCTCTACCAAGAGCTAAGTATTCTTCTGGTTTATATTTTAGTATTTTTAGAGTGCATTAGTAATTATTCCATTAGCTATTTCTTGAGTATTGTTGATAGACAACCTGAATTTCTTCTCAAAAAGGCTGAAAAGCCTTCCTCTCATTCTTATTCCCTTTCCACCCCTATCCTCTACCTAGGCCCTTTCCCAGACCATATTCATTGTCCTGCATCCCTGCATAACCCTTTTGAATCTCCCAAACCATTCTATTGATCACAGACATACCCTAAAACCCATCTAAGGCCTATTTCCCCTACTAACATCGGCATCAAGGCCTATTTCCCCTACCGACGTTGACAACCTAATCGACGTTGATAACTTGACCAACTGACACTAGCAGGACTACCGACATCGATGACTATGGAAGACTAATTATAGGATTTAGGTATGCATTATCTATTTCTCCTTTAAGTCTATCATTATTCCTTTCCATTACAACACTCTTTTGTCAAATAAGTGGATTGTCATCCCTCAAGGAAGTCTTTGCACTTCTGGGACCGAGCTTTGCTTGGTAGTCCACCATATATCTATCTAACATTTTCTTTATTTAATTCTTTTTTATCTACAGGTGTCATCCTCCATAGCCAAAGAGGAGATCCTTCAATCATCTAGATATGGTGCACAACTTCATCTGGGTATCATCTAACCCCTGACCATTATCTTCATTTTCTCATTTCTTCTAAATGTAAAAGCAAAAATGAGTAGAAACATTTTGGCACACCCGGTGGGACTCTAGAGTTTTCCTTGGGTTCATTTATTCTAAAACAAACTTTCATATAGGTGCATTAGGAAAATTTCTCTTCTTGCATCCTTCTTCTTTCTTTCTCTTTTGAAAAGACACCATTAGCACAAGTTAAAAAGAACTGCTTCTTTTTCTTCTTGTCACCTTTTTTCTGCATCTTAGAGTAGTGAAATTCATACTCTTAACCTTTTCCCCACTTGTTTGCATTTAAACAAAACATTTCAATTTGGGTTAAAAATATATTGCATCTCATTCTTGCTTGAATGCATTTTTAGCTCATCTAGTAATTAAAAGTGCATTATGAATAAATCATCGTGCACATATGTTACACAACCTAACCACAAGCACATCAAACTAAACATCTAAACATACCTGAGACAAGGTCCGACTAGGATTTCATCACCTAGCAGATACCGTACCCTTCCTAGTAATCCTACTTAGATTTCACTACCAAGGGGAGAACCCACTCTATTCTCTGGCAGAGTATAAACTCTAGGGGAAGTATATATTGGCTAAGCAACCTAGCTTGTCTCTGGACTCGTGAAGTGAGGGGAGAAATCTCCTAGCACCAGGCCACATAAGGAACCTAATACAAATTTTGAGCACTAAAACATAACCCAAAACCAACCTTAGACTACTTCTTTTAGTACCCATTCTAAAAGCCCAACTTCCCAAACATATTCTTCTAAGGCATAAGCCAACACGATTCTAAAATTCTATTCTTAGGAATTAATGTTTAGTGTTTACTTGCCTTCATCTATTTTTATGTTTGTATCTAATTTTTTGAGCTGGTGAGGTAGCATTCTGATATCTAAAAAGAACTCAAACTTTCTTCTTTCTTCCAAAAACTTTTAGTTTTCTAAGTTTTTGTAAATACACATACACCGACATCAGTTTTTCCATCGATGTCAGCAACTATCTTCATTGACATTGGTTTTTCCATCGACGTCAGCAACTATCTTCACCGACATCAGTCATACTACCGACGTCGGTCACTATCAAAAAAATTTCTTCTCAAACAGCAAGCTAAAAACCTAACCTTTTTGCTGTTAAAAACAAATTTTGGTTTTCTAAGGCTGAAACATACAATATTTAGAACCTGAATCTATTTTGCCTTGGATGGTTTTTGACATGAAGTCAAACCAAAACTCTTGTTAACCATGCAAGGCAACAACCACTCCCACCTTCACCTTCTATATCAAGTCCCCGAATGGAGTATAATTCAGAAACTAAACGTACTCCTATCCAACCAACCCCAACTCAACCTCCTATCATTCCCAAGGGGGATCAAGACTTTGAGAGATTCCTTGACCACAACATCAAGGCTCTCCAACACTATCTCATAAGAAGCCAAATGCGAGATCCTTCAGGTAATCCTATTTTTAGGATGCCAACTTCCTTAACTGAAGTGGCAACGATGTTAATAGCCTCCGTAACCCAACCCATGGTCACCCAGGCCATTGCCTCAACTAACAACCCGACCATGACCAATATTCAAAGTGTGGCCTCTCCTTCTATTTCTAGACCTACCTCCATTGGGGTTTTCGTACCCCTTCAACCACAATCAATTCAACCAAGTTCTACACCTTATCAAAACTTGATTGTCTTGACTCCACACACTCGTATGCCTATAAACACAGGAGTGACTACCTATCCTTTTAACAATGCCACCATTCAACCACCTTTGGTAGTATCTAGTCAACTTGTGCCTTCTAACTTCACGGCACAAGCCCCCTTGACCTCAACATCAGTCCCTATGATGAACTAGAAATATGTTACACCTATACAAACGCAACCTAGTATGTCATATGCCTCTCACAATGCCTTCTAAGTACCTTACAACTTAGGGGGTGCCCCACCTATCAATCCACCAGTTGATCTAATCAAGATGCTAATGGATAAGATGTCTAACCTTGAGACATCCATTTCTGGTTCAAGAAATGTTCTCTCATATGAACAAATATGCAATGAACCCATTCACCCTTCGGTGCCTATTCGACCATATCCTAACCAGTGGGAACTCCCCAAATTTACTTGATTTCAGAGTAAAGAAGACCCACAACAACATCTACGAGTGTTTAGACATGCTTGTTACCTCATAGCGCACGATGATGCATTACTACTTTGCACGTTCCCCATGTCACTTTTGGGCACCACCCTTGATTGGTATAGTTCTATTACCAGTCACTCTATCTTTTCTTTCACTCAAATCACCCAACTATTCCTTGACCAATTTTCAATCAACATCACTAAGAAGGTCTCCATTACAGACCTCTATTCTATCAAATAATTTAATGATGAGTCAATCACTGACTTCATTGCCCGTTGGAGAGGCTTAATCAACCAACTCTCCTTTTCACTACCTCAAACTAAGCTCATTGAGCTCTTTTCAAGAGCATGTGCCAAGCACATCTCATCTACTTTGTGGGTCCAAACATTCTGCACATTTGATGGAGCTTTCACCATGGCCAGAAAGCTTAAACTCCACACTATCAAAGAAGATAGAGTCAAATTGCGTAGTAAAAATACCAATGTAAATGATCCTTCTTCATCTAAACCTTCTTCTTCCCACTCCAAGTCCAAAGGAGTGGCAAACACTGTGGTCCTTAGACCATCATCTTCAACAACAACCAACCAATCTCAACCTTCCACATCAGACTACATCACAAAACAATTCCAACAATGATACATACAGTGTCAATACACTCTAATAGGAGAATCATACGCTTTCGTGTTGGATAAATTAGTCAAATAGGGGGTCCTCAACCTCCCTCAAATTTGACCACCCCAATTTGACCTTGCAAAAGCCATCCTTACATGGTATAGGGAAAATGACTTTTGCAACTATCATCATGTCAAGGGTCATGACATAAACAATTGTAAAACCTTCAAAAACATTTTACAAGACATGCTAGACAAGGGGGATCTTGTTTTGGATAACCCTAATGCACCGGCTAACCAAAACATGGATGTCTTTAGACAACCATTTCCTAATTATCCCCCAAGCCAAAATAACATTTAGACCATAGCCGATGACCTTCAAGAGCATAACATAAACACGGTCAACATGGTTTCTAACCAACCTCTCCCATAGTCTAAAGAGTTTAGTCAACCTATTTGTCCACCACATTTAGAAGAGCCTTCTTCTCCTATTTGTCTACCACAGGTAGAATAGCCTTCTTTGCCTATTTTTCCACCATAGGTAGAAGAGCCTTCTTCTCCTATTAGTCCTTAATCCACCCCTCTTTCACATGGAGGAGAGGCGACTTTGACCTCTCCCACATTAGAGGATGCCTTGATGATTCTAATGCTGGCTATCTTACCTTCATAATTCTTATCAACCATGGGGGATCATAATTTTCCCACTCCTCATCCACACATAGAAGCCATGACCATTCTTGTGCTCTATCCAAGTGAAGAGCCACATCCTCCAATCCCTTCTCCACCAAGAGAAGAACTTGTCACTTCACCCACTTCGACCAAGGGAGATCTAGTGATGATTTTCTCTCACCTTTTACCTGAGGTCGCTACGTCTCACACACTTCTACTCACACCAGAACCCAAACCTTCACAGGCATCCATCATATTGAGACAAGTTAAATCTCTCAGTGTTTGCCCCATATCAAATTTCACTCACCCACAAGTGAAGGTAGACTTGAACCTTGCCTCACACAATAGTAGTCCTCACACTAAACTAAAGAATACTACTAAACCATGCCAGAGAACTTCTCCCCCACCATCACCATTTCCCTCTATTTTGGGCCCACATCCATCCACCTTAATTGGAGTGCTTCCTACTCCAACACCTATCAAAAACAAATCACATCCATTACTACCTTTACCTATCAAGAACATACCTCCTCTGAAACATCTAACACCTTTCACTGTGAAAGTTCCATCTGCATGTGCAGCCACACTATCAAACAAAAAGATGGTACGAAACACTCCCTCATTAGCTTCTAAATAGAAGTTGTCAAATCTTTTTATAACAAGATGTGCAGGCCCATTAGCGAGTTCTTATGCTTTTGTGTTACGACAATTGTTGTAGTCTTCTCACATCAGTCTCCCACCTCTTAGGTCATACCAACCTCATGAATCAAAACCAAGCTGGTTCGATGACACTCAAATTTGTGTGTATCATTGCACACTTGGACATGATATCAAGCATTGTTTTGCCCTTAAGGTTTCCATTCACCAACACCTAAAAAAGGACACCGTTCACATTAAGGACCCCTTTGACAAACTACTGACACCATTCCATGCCTCCCAAACCTCCGCACCTTCACACTCATCAACTCTCAGATCAAAACCATCTTGGTTTGATGACACTAAATTTTGTGCATATCATTGCACACTTGGATATGACACTGAGTGTTGTTGCACTCTTAAGGCTATCATTCATCAACACTTGAAAAAGGACACCCTTTTCATTAAGGATCCTCTTGACCACTCTTTCAACAAACCATCGACAACATCCCATTCCTCTCAAACATCCTCACCTAAATCAGGATCTCAACGCAAGTCTGTGATTTCTCTACCACCTTATCCCCTTTGTTTGAAATCAACACCATCAATGTGGCCACCAAGTCACAAACCATGAAGGATAAAGGAAAAGAGAAAGTTTCTCTTCCTTGGACATATCCATTCATCAAGGCTTCTCAACCACCACAACCCAAGATTTCAATCTTGGGCACATCCCAATCGACATCTTCCAAGCTAATTCATGACTCCATAGTGAAACAACTTCACCAAACCCCTGTGAAGATGTATTTGTATGACCTCATTCAAAGCTCTCCACAACATCACCAAACTTTAATCAAAACTTTACAAGCGGTGGAGGTCCAACCTGAAGACCCCCAACCACTAGCTTCTTTAATCAAAACGTTAATTGCCTCCATCACCATTCCTAATTCTGAGATTCCAAACTCCAACCTGGAAGATCAGGATCTCACCCTCTTAAACTAAGCCTATCAGGCAAAAGCTTTGCAGGATTCATCCTCACATCGCACTCCTTATCAAAGAGGAGCTTCAATGTCTTCTCTTCATCTCATTTATCCAACTCATTGATTATCCACAATGGGTGACAAACATTGTTCCTATCACAAAAATGACTGGGGGAATTTGACTTTATACTAACTATCACAACATCAATCAAATATAAACCAACTTCTTAATCATCTTTAACACATGACCAATATGGAAAGAAGCAAATGGGGCAAGTTTGCTCCTAATTGACTCAGACCTTACATCATGATGCACAAGCATAGATCAGGGACTTATCATCTTTCTTCTTTCGAAGGCCAGCCAAAACTTGATCCCCTTAATGCCTTGCATTTATGACCATTCTATTGTTAGTCAATTAATCATTCACTTGACATTTAACTTGAGCTCATCCCTTGAGCAACCCCCGTCATTCCTATTCCTTTCAACCCTTTTTCCCCATAAACATTAGTCAACCCTTTGATAAAGAATGAATGCTTTGTCCTAATAAAAGGGAAACCCCCAAACCTCTATAGTCAAGTCCATGACCAACAATTCAATCAAAAACAAAAAAAAAACATAAAATTGGGATGCCTATACAAAGGTCATAGACTATAAATGTAGACTGCTCCCTCGAATGATAGCTACATAATTGTTGTAACTAATAGACTATTCCCTTAAAGGACAGCTATTCAAAGACATCAAAACATACAAAGCAGAATATAGACCACTCCCTCGAAGGATGGCTATACACAAATTTTACTCCAAAAAACACTCTCTCAGAAGCTTCCCACATCGATCAGCTTCGCATATGACCACAAAACAAAACAACATCCCCACATATACTTTTTGCATTGATCAGTCTACCAAAAAATTAAAATAAAATAAAATAGAATTAAGTCATGGACTTGCCTATAGTCGTTATCAGGGTCACCTATAAAAAGGGGCAAAGTTATCCTTGCTAAAAAGGGTTACGCTATCCTCACACCTCACATAATCAAACCTATTACCCCAACATACCCAAGGGATTTTGAGCTCACTTAACATCGAGTGATTTGACTACTTCTCTAACACAAACAATGGTCAACAATGTAATGCATGAACGGGGCTTTTGTTTCCAAAAACCCTATCTATGTTATCATTATGGTCCTTGTCAATGAAAGAGCAACGTGCCTTTCACTTCTTACACACTTTGGTCACATACAACCAATCCAAATCCAACCAAATCATTTTATAAACCAAACCAAACCAACTAAACCTTTTTCAGACCACTAACATTATCATAGCCTATTCACACTAGTTTCTATGGAAACCAATACACATGGAAACTATCGACCAAACACAATTTATGTCAAGTATAAACCATTACTTGCTAAAGCATAAATACATTCATTTCATTTTTAGCATACACCATCACCAATATAGAAAATTGCTAGGGATGAAAAACCATATAACCTATGTTACAACATACACCATCGCACAATATGGAAAAAGCTATAACATCATTATACACTCATCATTTCAAAACATGACCAAACCAATCATCAACCATTTTGACTCTTCTTTTGAACTACATTGGCTTGAGACCCTTCAAACAGGGGCTATGTAGGTAGCACTCAGTTGACATGGGGTCTTCTAAGGTTAGCTTGGCCATCCATTCACCCATTTGTCTCCTTAATGACGTCAGACCATACATTCATTTGTTTGTCTACCTGATCGACAAACCATATAACCTTTAACCATGACTTAACCTCGACCAACACCATCCATAACTGACCCCCTTCCTCCCTTTTGGAAGAACTACATTGGCCTAAGGCCCTTCCAACAAGGGCTATGTAGGCAACACTCAGTTGACATGGGGTCCTCTGAGGTTAGCTCGGCCATTCCTTCGTCCATCCATCTAATGGACCAACTATCTGTACCAACCCAAAATCATGACCAAAAAATCAGCCCTGACACTGAAAGAAGTCACCTTAGACTTCTCATGGGGCACATTGGAGATCACATACATCTCTGTGACCACAACACACAACTCGTGAGATCACTTATATCTCAACCCAACTCGACCAATGACCTTGGAGATCATGACTATCTCCTCAGACCATGACCACTTTCGAGACAAATTTGCCTTGGTTGTTTTGATTACATGTATGCTACCTCATGAATAGTTACCAAATTATGTGCAACCCACATTACAACCCTCACACCTATTGATAGATTGTACTCCAATTGATCCTCAATATTTGTGACATTTTCGTGTTTTCCAGGAGCACTTCTTGAGCCTGGGATACTTAGAACACGATGACCATTGGAGTTAAAGCTTTGATCATTTAACCCAATTAGCTATGACTAAATGTTAGGGACCGGTTATTTCAATTTTATCACTCCTTGACCTTTGACTGGTACAATTTGACCTACCTATCACATGAAGTGGTATACATGCAATCTCAGCTTTTACAGCATTCACACTCAACCTTCACCATACCCATCCACTATCTATCAAATCGGCACCTGATATTAGGTTACCTTCCCTCGACTCCCACTTTGAGGGGGAATACCTCATCCCACATCTAGGGTAACTTACTCCTATTTTTGTCTTGCAGTTCATCAGAACAACCAATAGGACAAAAACAACTTTATCCTATACCTGGGGCAACTTACTCCTATTTTTGTCTTGCAGTTCATCAAGAACAACCAATGAGACAAAAAGGGGCAAATGTAGACACCAAAATAGTATCAACCCCCCTTGGTCCCTTTCTAACTTCAACATGCCTAACCTATACTTTATTAATTTAAAATACTTATTTTAAATTAATAATCTCCCCTAGACACCTCACCTTGGATTCCTAGCTCTTAGGCCATTTATCACCCTATGACTAATCATAATTACCTAAGACCTAATTTTAACTCTCCCACTAATTCTCGCACCTATTAAACCCACCTTTGGACCGTTTAACAATGACAAACAAACTTGGTAGATGGAAGAACAGGCAAAAGGTTGAGAAAAGCCTTTTTTCCCATTCTCTAGCCACTGACGTCGGTTAACAATCGACTGACACTGGCAGTATCACTGACGTCAGTTGCTTAAAACTAAATTTTGACCTTGACTGCAAACCCAAATGCAAATTTTCTTGCTCTCAGGATCAGAATTCTCTTGCTCCTCGACTCCTTACATATCAAAGGTAGGCTTTAGGAAGAGGCATCAGCATCTATCATCACTCTCTAGGCTAAGAAACTTTGTAGAATTCACTCCACACCAGATTGAAACATTGTATGAATTCTCCTACATCAGCCATAATGGAAACAAGTCTTCTACACTTCTGGTTCTCCACTAAGAGCTAAGTATTCTTCTAGTTTTTATTTCAATATTTTTAGAGTGCATTGGTAATTATTCCATTGGCTATTTCTTGAGTATTGTTGATAGACAACCTGACTTTCTTCTCAAAAAGGCTGAAAAGCCTTCCTCTCATTCTTATTCCCTTTCCACCCCTGTCCTCTACCTAGGCCCTTTCCCAGACCATATTCATTGTCTTGCATCCTTGCATAACCCTTTTGAATCTCCCAAACCATTCTGTTGATCACAGACATACCCTAAAACCTGCCTAAGGCCTATTTCCCCTACTGACATCAGTAGCCTAATCAATGTTGGCAACTTAACCAATCAATGTTGGCAAGACTACCGACGTCGGTGACTATGGAAGACTGATTGCAGGATTTAGGTACGCATTATCTATTTCTCCTTTAATTCTTTCATTATTCCTTTCCATTACGACACTCTTTTGTCAAATAAGTGGACTGTCATCCCTCAAGGAAGTCTTTGCACTTTTGGGACCAAGCTTTGCTTGGCATTCCACCATATATCTATCTAACATTTTCTTTGTTTAAGTTTTTCTTATCTATAGGTGTCATCCTCTACAGCCAAAGAGGAGCTCCTTCAATCATCTAGATACAATGCGCAACTTCATCTGAGTATCATCTAACCCCTAACCATTATCTTCAGTTTCTCATTTATTCTGAATGTAAAAGTGAAAATAGTAGAAACAATAGGTACAATATTAGATATCCATTTTGAGTAGTCAATAATAGATAGAATACATCTTGCTTCTAAGAGTTTTTCTAACTCTTTATTTACCAATAAAAAAATGTGAGGGTGCATCTTACCTAGATTTTTTTGTAGTTTGGCATCAATATTGAGCATAAGGTGGTGTAGAACCAAGGTTGGGTCCAAACCTAGCATGTTTGAATATGCCCATGAAAAAATATCTACAAACTCCATTAAAAAATCTATAAGGAATTCATGATCTTTCTCAATAAGGGAAGCACTAAGCTTGATCCACTTTGGGTCATCTGGGGACCTAATTTTAACCTCTGTTGGATCTTCCACTAGAAGGGTTAAATTATCTTCAAGGACAATGGGCAAAGATTTGAACAGGTTAGAAATATTAGAGTCCTCTACTAAGACTAGCTCTTCAAGTTCCCCTAAGCATGATGAATCAGAGTCCCCTAATGGAAGGTTTGGCCATGCAACAAAAACTATTGGAAACTCCTAAATGATTTGATCAAAAGCTTATTGTTCTTCAAAACTAAACTCAGACTCATAGATAAGTTCATCATTGGTGGTCTCCTAATCTATGTTTGAATAAGGTTGAACACTCCCATCTAATGGTGTTTAAAATAGGTTTTCACCACTATACTAGCCTTTTTCTTTACTTTTACCTTGGTCAGAAAGTGCCTCAAAGAGGTTTTCACTCTGGGACCTCAATCTTTTAATTATTTGATTTTGGCTAAGGGTGTTCATCTGCTCTCCAAAATATGTTGTAGGATCCAACTTGATTGAGAACCCTAATTTATGGTCCCCCAATAGAACATTATCTTTAAGGCCTAAAAAATCACAAAATGCCTCATCATTTTGAAATGCATCAATCGATATGTTGGAATCTTTTTGGTCCCAGTATATCAGTTGGGGATAATATAATGGCATTGGGTTGTGATGAATGACTAGGGTAAGGGTACAAATAGAATGAGGGTTAAACATGTTGGTTTTAGATAGGTCATCAAAATGGCTATGATTAGAATCTATTTCACTACTGGCATCTTCATCACTAATTGATTGTAATGGAACATGAGTAAGGTATATGGATTCACCCCCAAGAAATTTACATCTAACTCTATAAGGTCTTTTACATTTGGTCAGAGACATTGGCTCAAGTGTTCCTTGTTTATTAGATCTGATGCCTCATCCTTTATAGTCTTAATTCTCCATGATCCTATTAGGAATATAATAATTTTCACTCTTATAACAATCAACTTGGTTATCATTGTATAACCATGATTCATCTTCCTCAAGAGGGTTTGGTTCAAGGTTAGTGTTGGTACAAACATGACATGTCCTTTATCTTTGCTCTTTTGTTTCCATTTTGGATGAAGTGACTTAGATTTATGTCTTCCAAAGGACTTTGGATTTTATGGAAGGTTCATAATATGAAATATATCATGGGTCACATACTCCTCTAGGCCATTAGGTGAGATAGTAAAATTATTGGATACTTTAGGGGTGTCATGTGGGAAAGGGAATCAAGGGTGTTAATATAAATGTAGTTGTCCTCTGATGGATCAAGAAGTGTTTCTTTTCCCTTATCCTACTTGGACACTAGATTCATGCTGAAGTGATAGTTATAACTCTTGAACTTAGGATCTAGGTTCTTCCAGTGCTTATACAAATGCAAATATATTGGTATACAAAGTTTCATCTCTAAATGAGATAACTTGATACATTAGTGCAATGTTGATGGGATTATATGAATTTCATGTAACCAAGGTCTTCCTAAAATCATATTATATGATAAATTGAAGTAAAGCACATGGAAAAGTGTATCATGGGTCAAAGGCCCAAGGATAATTGGTAAACATATGGTGCCATGTGATTCTATTTCCTCATTATCATATGTTTTGATGGTAATTATCTCTACTTGAAGATATAACATTGTGTACTTGAGAAGTTTGATGAGCTTAAAAGACACTATGTTTAGAATTAATCGATTATATATAAGGACCACTTCACTTTGTGCCATTTTATATAAACTTCTATGTATAATGGGTTATTATGTAATGGGCCAAGGGATGACATATCACTTTAGTTGAATGTGACTTATTGGGTTGGAGTTAGGTGTCCAACTAAAGCTTGGAATTTATTAGGGGATATATCACTTGAAATAGTGGATTGGATCAAGAATCAATTTAAAATGTTTTTTTCGATTGTTGACATATGAAAAAAATCTAAAATGGAGATTTGTGTGGGTGTCTTTTCCAAATTTTCCATAATATTAAACTTTTTATCTTAGACAATGTTAAATGGTTTGTTCTAAGGCTGAATGGCTAGCTAGATAATGGGTGAAGTAGCCAATGGATGTGGGAATAGGGTGGTAATATTTGACCTCAAAGTTGTGATTACACAATTAAAATTGAATATAGGACCATGATTTTTAACAAATGATGGTGATGGTGTGGGACTAGATATGACAAGTCTCATCTACCAATGTACTTATATGTGGTCACAGGGCATGGTCAAGTTATCAATATAAGGTCCAAAAGTAGGAATACCTATTTGATGGTACACTTGTGTGTAGTCCTAGGTCAAAGAAGGATTTATAAAGTGATTGTATTGGTTTGGAATGGTTAGCAATGGTCTCATTTGATTAAAATTTGGTCTAGGATTAATGGAGATGGTATTAATGTTACCTCTTACAACATGGCCTACAACTCTATTGTAGTCATGTGCAACTGCATGGTAGATTTATTGGTTATTATAGTTCTAACCTTAGTTATATCCATTATTCTAGTATTTTTGATTATGTTTTTTTGACCTTTGATTTTGATATTATTAATTTTGTTGTTGCACTTGTCAATGTTGTTGTTTCCATTATTATTGTTGTTGTTTCTACTAGTTATTATGTTAGGGAAAAGGGTTTTGATAAATCCCAAGAGTTTGATTGGAGATAAAAGAACCACAATCTAATGTGATCTCCCCATTCTCTAACATATTCTCAATCAAATGCTTAATTGTCACACATCTTCATAAATTGTGCTTATTGACCCAATGATATTCACAAAATTCACTTTCATGGTACCAATCAAGATACGAAATGCCTTACAGATAATGCTTCGGTATAGGAAAACTAATCAAATTAGTATTGGTGTGTTTATGAAACACATATTCAATAGGATCTCCAAGGACACTAAAAACATAGTGAGAAGGTATTGTTCTCTTTGGAGGAGGAACCTGTAATAGTAAAGGTTATTGCATTTGTTGTGCAAGTCTAGGCTATTGTGTTTGGTGCATTAGCTAAAGAGGTTATCGAGTAGGAGTAAGTTGAAAAGGTGGTGTAGGCTGAGTAGATGGTGTTTTCACCATTTGGACATGGGGTGACTTAATTACTCTATTTCCCACAACATTATTATTATTATTGAATTGCTTTGTTCTATATTGGTTATTAGCATGTGCCAGTTGTGGTGCTTACATTTGGAATAGATTTTGATTTTGGATATTTCTATAATTGGTACCATGATTTTTATTAGTTAAAGTGAGATTGATGATTCCTTTATTAATAAGGCCTCACTCAATCAACAAACCATTATTAATGATCTCTTTGAAAGTATGTACACATTGTAGTTCTAGATGATAAGCTATCTCACTATGCAAATTATTAGTAAACATAGTGGCTAATTATTTATCTGGTAAACTATGGGTGAATCAATTTACAAGGGATATCCATTGCTATATATATCTTTCAAAACTCTCACCAGATTTTTTATTTACTTGCATCAAGTTGACCAATAAAATCTCATGTTTGATATTGTAGGAAAAGTTTTGCACAAACTTTTATGAAAGGTCATCAAAATTTGTTACTGAATTCTTGGGCAACTTAAAAAACCACTCTAAATATTGACCTACTAGACTCTTTGGGAACAACAAAAAAAATTATATGCCACTATATGCCACTGACTGGCATTTGACAAAGAATTTTGTTAAATGGGATTTGACATCACCTTTCCCCTTCTATTTATCAAACTTTGGGGGTTCATATCCTAGAAGAAATGGAATTTGTAAGTAGTCCATGTTAAAAGGATAGGAACACACATCATCCAACTTAAAAATTTTACCCTATTTCCTAGCTCAGATGGTGGTGATTACATCCTTCATAAATTATAATTATTTCTCTATGAAACTTATGGTAATATTGGCCTAGGTAGGTGGTTGAGTAGTAACATGTGGAATAGTTAGACCAGGGTATAATGGAGATATTTGCTAGGATATGATGGATTGGTTGGGAAATTAGACTAGGAATATGTATACATCGATTAAAGTTTGATTATTCAAATTACATGTTTTATGATGCAATATTATGGTTAGGGTTGGTTATGAAGGTTTGATGTTGAGGATTATTTGGTTGGGATGGAGGGATGTAACCATACTACACCTGTTATGGTTGAAAAGGGACATGTTACTGACTAATCAAACCTTATTATTGAGTGAGAAATTGTGAACCAAGACCCTATTTTTGAATGAGTAGCACATTTTAAACAAAAGGAAATTAGTGCCTAGTAAGTACTTGAGAAATATTAGAACCTCCTTATTGCACAAATCCCTTTTGGAAAGTGAATGCATGTTAAATATTTGGCATTTGTCACTGACCAATATTTATATGTTTTTAGATAGACATTATTTGGTTTTGAATTGACACACTAACCTATGATTGAATAGGTATGTTTGCTACTACCTGATGAGGTGGACCATTAGTTGCCCCTTATTGAGGTGATAACATGCTCATCCTTTATTGTGTTGGTACACTAGATTATGTCTATTATTATTGAATACCACTCATCACTTGTTAAAGAGTAGGATTCATCACATTTTGTTGTTGAGGCATGGCATTGGTTTCTAGCTAGCTATCTAAGCCTATTGATTGTGTACTTGAAGAAGTGATTTGTTGAGTATTAGAAGTATTTGGTTGATATTGTGATGTATAAACTCCTACTCTTGATTTTGAGAACCACTTATGGTGTTAACTAAAGGCACACTTTGTTGGCTAGTCATTTTTATATTAACACCACTTTGGTTTGGACGAGATGTTGCTTGTACATTATCTACTATGTTTTGGTAACTATTCTACATAGAAACATAAGATACTTCTTCGATGGTTGGCATATGAAATAGGTTATCGATTGAAGTATTCTATATGAATGGGTCTATACCTTGATTGTCCTGACTAGTGAACTCTGTTAACACTCTAGTTGAGGGGACTAAATCTATGAGAAGCCTACTTGACATGGTCATTTGGTTATAATTATGTTTTAGGTTCAAGTAGGTTTGGTATGCTATCTGCATCTATATAAAGTGATCCTCCATGGGATCCTTACCTTTGAAAATCATACTAGGGTCCTGATACATTGTCTGGACTAGAGCTAAAGGACTACTAGAAGAAGCATGTTTACTATACAATATGTTATGAGGCATTCTTACTAGACTTGGTAAATTCTCATGAGGTAAGCTTGCCAAACACTTGTCCCCTACCTCTATGGACCTAACCAAAATCTCATCTTTTTTCTCCAATAAATGATGCTCATTCAAAAAAATAAAGATCATACGTGGAAGGTGTGTTAATAGAGTATGGTTACTGAGGAAAAAATTATTCAACAATAGGTACTATATCTAGGTATATCACTATTTGTTCTTGATCTTGCTCTGAGTATGGTGGTGTATTAACAAAATAGCTAGCCAACAGATCTTGGTTTTGTGTCCTTATTTGAGTGTTATGAGAGATATAAGGATCCATCTCATGAACAACATTATCTATATAGGGGTCTTGCACCATTTCTTCTTGTGCAACCACATTATTAATCTGTAGTTTGTACATGAGTTTATTATAAGAGTAATAATACATGTTGGGATCCATAATGAATGTTTTGTGATAGAAAGGGAAGAGATTTCTAAAAAATCTAAAATGACAATGTCTAAAAGATGATGTTCAAACTTGGTCTGGATTCATCAAAAGGATAAAAAGGTTTATGAAATGATTTTTGATAAAACAAGCTAATGTTAAGTATATAACATTACATTTCTTATACAAAAAAGATTAAGTAAATGGACCAAAAATCAAAATGCCAAACTCTAAGGTTGAAGTGTTTCAAATCAGTCTAATCTAGGAAATAAACCATTGCTAGGTCTTTTGGTGAAACACAATGTCAAAAACTAGGCTTAAACAAGGCATGTGAAAGGAATTTTGGCGAAATGACATCAAAAGCTAGAATCTGAAATAGATGAGATTTTAATCTAATGGATTTGAAACACTTCTAACAAAAATTAGGCATTTGAATCTTGGACATAAAATTGATCAAATAGGTATAAGGTATGAAATAAAAGGTACTTTAGAGATATTTTTTTCTCAAAAATAATGTTATAAAACTTGGTTATTTTGATAAATAGTCTAAAAAATGTGAATGTCGTAACTGTGCTTAATCTAGATTCATAAAGGTATACTCAGATTGGCTTAAAAAAAGTGTACAAACTCGAACTCTATGCAAAAAGGTCTATGAAACAATATTTTAAATGTTTTGGGTAGCATAACAATTCCAAAATAATCAAAAATATGTAACAAAATGTTTGTTTCAAAAACTCTAATGAAAATATGTTTCACAAATTTATCAGTGTAACACTACCCTTCACAAATGATACACACACTCTCAAAGTTTTAACAATTTTTCTAAGGCAAAGAGGCTGACATCAAATAGACTCAAGGAAAAATGGGATAAGAAAAGTTCACTCATAGACTTAAATTTCAATTGTTTTCACAAAATTATTTAAGTCTACCAAGTGGTGATATTGATTATGAGTCTTAAACTACCTTCAATTTAAATGGAAATTTGAACCTAAGTTAAAATAATGTTTAATGTGAAAATGGAAAACCCACTTAACACATCAATCCTTAGAACTTAGAAAAGTTCAAATTTGATTGTGAATTATAAATGAAGGACTTCAACAAATTTTGGTAAAAGGTCTAGACTCAATTGGGTAGCATAACTATGCCAAATTGGACGATATGAATCCAAGTTTTGATAAACTTTAAACAAGGAAAATTGATGGTTCACATGGGTAGCATAACGCCTCTTTGTTCAAAATAAAATGAGGACTATGTCTTTTGGTTTTTATCATTTTTTAATACCAAGGTTTGACTCCAAATAAGACTTTAATATAGGACAAAACCAACTAATTAATCATTTTTCAGTCCTAAACTGATAAGTTTTCTTGGTATTGTTGGAATCCATCAATATACATCATTTGAGAGGATTTTTTAGTGTTCATAAAAAAATTAAAATTCACATTATATAGTAGGGTTTTTATACCCCCCTTCTCTCAAATGATATTACTATGACATGGACCTTAAGGCACACCTTGCACTAACAATACTTCCATGGTAAGTGGGGATTTGTCTAAGATCTACAAGTTTTCAAACATCTATATGTATAAATTTCCCAATGACTTTCACATCACATTTAAAAATAAATGCACTTAAATTGGGTGTCCATGGCACTTATTTTGTTATAAAAAGGTCTTGTCCTTTTTACAACCACTACATCCATCGCTTGCATAGTGTAGTGTGATGTCCAAAGTGTAGATATGTCCTATGTACAACTCCAACACTAGAAGGTGATTTAACCACTCAAACCTATAATCCTAGTGGGAGCAATTGAATTTAGTTCTAGGAGATTAAATCCTAGGTTAAAGCTTCCCTATAGAACTTGTGGGAGGTAGTGAAGTCCCCTTCACAAGCCAAAATGAAATAAAATAAATGATTAATAGAAATACTTTAGTGTCACTTCAAGATCACTGAAACTATTATGATTTTTTGGATATAAATTTAGATGAAATTATTTTTATGCCTTGGATTAGGCATGTTTACAATAAGGATGACACTTTTGATTGCAAAAGTTCCCTAAAGGGGATGGATGGAAGAACATACATGCAACGTCCCTCTTTTTTCCAATCCAATTATAAGTTTAAACAACTACTGAAGATAAAATTTAACAAGTGAATTCAATTTTAAGCACCAAATGAAACATTAAGTGGTGTTATTTTGACCCCTTGTTCTTAAGTTGTGACTTTTAAAGCATAATTAATCAAAACATTCACTTAAGCACCCTAGTTTTTCATTAAGCACCAAATTTGAAAGTGTGTTTGGTTAAATGAAATCAAAACAACTTAAAATATACTATCTCAAATTGAAAAACCATAATTATAATGGTCTGATTTGAATCACTTCAGATTTTGAGCAAACAACATTAAAAATTTCAACTCATTTGTAATCCCATTGTTACATAGTCAATATCACTATTTTCCTACAAAATCAAAATTTCAAAACACAATATCACTATTATGGATTAGTTTGACAAAAAACACAATATCACTATTTTCCTATGAAATCATTGGTAAAAAAACTCACTATTTTAAATAAAATTGCTGGCCAAATCAATGATATCACTACCCAAGAAATAATATCGTTATTCAGGTCAAATATGAAATCATTGCATAAGGTGAATAATATCATTATTTTTTGACAAAATCATTATTTTTGTGAAATTTTTAGCCAAATAAATGATATCTCTACCCAAGAAATAATATCACCATTTGGGTTGAATACAAATCACTGCACAAGGTGAACAATATCATTATTTTAGGACAAAATCACTATTTTTGTGAAATCATTACTCAGGCAAATAAAATTGTTATTCCAGTGAATGATATCATTGCCCAAGGATAAAAAATTGATATTGTGAAAAAAATGATATTTAAATAGAGATAAAAACTAATGTTACCAAGAACAAAAATTTAATTATTATAAAAATAAAATTTTAACTTAAAATTTCACTCTTTTGACTCCTTCACTCCAAGATTTTGAAAAAAAATAGTTAGTAGGTTGTTTGAAAGAGCCTTTGTGAGAAAATTTGTGGGGATAATGTCCCAATGGGTGTGCCATTATGTGAACTATGTATTTTACTCAAGAGAGGATGGTTAGTGTCGTATTAGTTCTAAAATGAAAACAAAATGAAAGAAACACACTAACTAGCATAACATCTCTAGGCCTAGACATTAGGGTGAGATTAATAACAAACATACATATGAAAATGACTAAAATGAAAAAAAACTTTCCTTCAACTTCCTTTAATGCTCTAAACATCTTGTTGAAGTGGCTTTCTTAGATTTTGCTCAATGAGTCTTCATCAAAGGAGGCTTGTCTATCTCTCTTCTCCTTGGCACCTTTGTGATGTCTTTGGATTTGGCTTGGCTCAACAATTTGGAATTATAACACTAATCGCAATGGATTTTAGAATTATTTGTGCATTATAAATTTGCATTATCCAATCTTAAAATTCAATAGGCAAAGCATCCTATTTATAGATTTTATAAAATGGTCAGAATGAACTTGAACTATCCATTTCAGGATGAAGATGTGTGGCTAAGAATCCATTCAATTTTTTAGGAAAAAATCAACAAATTCCCTCAAAAATATTTTAGATAAATAAGAAATAAATAGGCATGGAGGGTCTTAATGAGGCATGGGGTTTCTTAATCCTAATATTTTATGCAGTTATGGCCTAGGGATGCCTTCCCAAGAAATGATGGCATTTGATGATGTAGATATTAAATATTCATTTCCATAATTATATATTCAAAAAGCTCCATGGAATTTTTAATTAGGATCATGATTTTAATTAATTAGATTTAATCATGATTAGTCACTTTGGTGTAAATTTTGGCCCTTTGGTGCACAAATTAATCAAATTGGTTAAAATGTCTTGTTATTGGCTTAAAATTGGCCTAGATTGGATTCAGAAGTTGATGTTGATAGGACCGAAGTTCCCCAAAGCTCTGACACAACTTGTTAGAATTAAGAGCACACATGATTACCATTGTATAGGCAACTTAAGATGTGGAAATAACCAGAAGAACAAATAACTATTAATGAAAAAACACACAAAATGTGAGAGGCAATACACAATTGTATTCAACTCAGTTAGAAGTAAATTAAAACAAAGAGATCACACTCTTTCTTCCACTTCGTGGGCTTACAGTAATCTTCCCTCAAGAGTAATTTTCTCTCACTAGGTCACAACTAACAACTCAAACACAAAGTTGTTGTTTACCTCATTGTACGTCTAGTACAACTGAGTACGAACTAGTACTCCAAGTAGATCTCACCATGATCTTGTTCCTTGATGTATTGCTGTCACCTTGGATCTTGCTCCCCCACCGATCTCCTTTTGACCCTCACATACATACACCCCTGCAGACCAACCTGATCTTACTTATCACATGTAGATCTCCACCATGATCCTGCAACACCCTGCATATCAATCATGATCTTACATACATGAAGAATCCTACTTGATTCTACTATGGGAAGAACTCTTCAAGTTCTACAAGTTCTCCACTTAACAATACAACCCATGAGTCTATTATATAGATCTCATGCATACATTGATTAAACTTGTGACTCAAGACTTGAACTAGTCTTCATCATGCAAACAACCCATTCACTTAACTTACTATTCATCAATAGTAATTTTGGAACTGCCACAGGCAACTAACGTCGGTCCCTGTCTGACTGGAGGTGACCGACGCTGGCTGATCCCTGCCGATGTTAGTTTCCTATACACTGATCCCTGACTGATGTTAGTTGTGGCCTGTCGATGCTGGTGACTGTCATGCTCAAAAACCTCCTAGTTTACATTAAGGTGAAGCTTTTAGCTCCACACCCTAACAATCTCCCACTTGGAGATAAATAGCTACACTTGTACCTATACCAGTACTTTGTCTAATCTGCATCCTAACTTGTATTCCTCTTCAAGATGAATCCTGAAGACTACCCACCACACTCATTGTGGTGTTAATCATGTGCCTGAATTTCTTCATTCTTAGCTTACCTTCTTCTGCCATTGCTATACTCCCATTCAAATAGAAACCCCTGTGAGTATCCTGTAATCAAAAAACCACTAACCAGATCTGGGCCATCTGTTAGTCAAACTCGCTCTGAGAACATCCAACCTCGCTCTGATACCATTTGATAGGACTGAAGTTCCCCAAAGCTCTGACATAGATTGTTAGAATCAAGAGCACACATGATTACCATTGTATAAGCAACTTAAGATGCAAAAATAACTAGAAGAACAAATAACTATCAGTGAGAAAACACACATAATGTGAGAGGCAATACACAATTGTATTCAACTCAGTTAGAAGGAAATTACAACAAAGAGATCACACTCTTTCTTCCACTTCATGGGCTTATAGTAATCTTTCCTCAAGAGTAGTCTTCTCTCACTAGGTCACAACTAACAACTCAAACACAGAGCTGTTGTTCACCTCATTGTACATCCAGTACAACTAAGTATGAACCAGTACTCCAAGTAGATCTCACCATGATCTTGCTCCTTGATGTATTTTTGTCACCTTGGATCTTGCTCCCCCACTGATCTCCTTTTGACCCTCACATACATACACCCCTGTAGACCAACCTGATCTTACTTATCACATGTAGATCTCCACCATGATCCTGTAACACCCTACATATCAATCCTGATCTTACATACATGAAGAATCCTACTTGATTCTACCATGGGAAGAACTCTTCAAGTTCTACAAGTTCTCCACTTAATAATACATCCCATGAGTCTATTATATAGATCTCATGCATACACTGATTAGACTTGTGGCTCAAGACTCAAACTAGTCTTCATCATGTAAACAACCCGTTCACTTAACTGACTGTTTGTCAACTGTAGTTCTAGAACTGCCACAGGTGACCGACCTCAGTCCCTATCTAACTGGAGGTGACCGATGCTAGCTAATCCCTACCGATGTCAGTTTCTTATACACTGATCCCTGACCAACGTCCGTTGTGGCCTATCGACACTGGCGATTGTCATGCTCAGAAACCTCCCAGTTTGCATTAAGGTGAAGCTTTTAGCTCCACACCCTAACAAATGTTAGATGAATTGGAACCATTATCCCATTTAAGATGTTTCCAACATAAAATAAGAAATACATGTGTATTTTATGAGAAATTTGATAGAAAATATCAATCTAGAGCACTGAGGTGTGAAATTGGCATTTTGACTCAAAATGATCCAATCAAATTTAGCTTCTTCATAAAATTCATTACTCTATTTAGGGATAATCTAACTAAAATTGGCACTTGAATATGTCAGTTTAAAAGCTTTTAATGTGTTTTAGTGTTTTTAGGCCAAATCATGCATTTTGGTGAGAAATTGGTAAAAATTTTGGTTGAAGGTCATCAGTGGTTAGTTTTAGGTGTCTAAAATTCCTTCCTATTTAGACATGTATTTCACTAAATCTTTCTAGTCAATTCCTTATTAGGGTTTAAGGAGGCTTTAAGAGTGATCTGGACTCTTAGCAATGGTTCATAGATATTAGGGCATAAATCTATGAACTAACTACACAAGATACATGTCAATAGACCCATCTACATTTCTTGAAATGTTTGGATACCTGTGAAAAGTAATTGCATAGTTTTAAGCATTTTAATATGATCCTTGGGTGAAAAACATGCTTTGTGAATAGGTTTTGGGTGTCAGCAAGCAAAATGACCAACCATAGGGATCTTGCTAGCATTAAAAGAGACCAAGATATGTCTAATCATCATGAAAGGCTCTCCTTTGAAGGTCTAAAATGTTCTTTCTAATCAAATGACCATTTTCTTCACCTTTTAGTGACATAGTCCTAGTGGATGTGATAGACTAGTCTATCTATAACCCTTAATCTTGAAGTTTAGCCTAAACCCTAAGGTTTTGAGGCACTTACACCTTATTATCAATCTGAAGGTTACCTCAGAGGTATTATGGAGAAACAACATTATCTTGATCAATCCTCTTGACTTATAATTAGTGCATACAACCATCAATATTAACACCTATGCATATATACTTGAATAACAAATCATGGAGGTCACTATTATAACTATTAGAGGGATTATTTAAAGGATTTAGGAGACATTATTCCATCTTATCCTCATTATGCACATAAACACTTCCCATATCCTTGCTTTTATGATTCGACTAGTCTTTTCAAAAAAATTCTATACAATCTAACCCCTGCATGTACTAACTAGTAGGTCACTTTGATGCTCAGAAGATTTTAGGACCTAATGTCACCTTCTAATTCTTCTCAATTCAAATTAAAACTTAGAAACATGACTTTCTGACCGTTTTGATTAATTGAGGACCAATTTTCAAATGTCACCTTCTAATTTTGACTGGATTTATTAGGTTTCAACACATCTAATGTCACCTTCTAATTTTTCTCAAGTCAAATTACAACTTAGTAACATGACTTTATAACCATTTTGATTAATTGAGGACCAATTTTCAAATAATTTCACAAATGTTGATTAACCTTGTTTAAGGATAATTAATCCAAATCAAGAGCTTAAGTGGATTTTCCATGAGAGTTATTGAATATTTCATTCTAAAAATTGATTCCTATTAACTACATCATTATGTGACATCATTTCTTGGGAAGACATCCTTAAGCCATAAATGCCACAAATATCAAGATTATCGGTCACCGATGCCTAGTTAATGCCTCTCATGCCTCTTCAATGCCCCTTGTTCCAAGGTCATGATGAATATAATTATGGATTTAATTCCAAATATTAAGATTATTTATGGCAAGACATCTCAATCTTGAGATGGATGGTCATGGTTGATCCTGACCAATCTCAAAAATCTATAAATAGAGAGGCCATGAACATCATTTCTAAGATATTTTGGTGCAAGGTTGTTATGATCAAATATTTTCAAAGCTTGAATATTGAAAATTTATAATGTTAAATTATTTCTATAAGTTTTTGCATTTGATCGTAGATTTTGCTTGCAAGCTTCATTGATAGGCTAGTTTAGTGATTTGGAATCATGAGCCTAGGATTTATGGAGTGTTCTTGAGGCATTGGAGGAGCTTACCACTATTTTTTACAAAGATAATGATGCTTGATCAAGGGAAAACATGTTTTTGAGCAACATGAATATGGTGAATCCATTTGGGAAGGTAATATCGTGTTTCTTTCTTTCATTTATTTCCTGCTATCCTTTGTAATTCCCATAGGAATAGATAGGCTTGGTTAGTTAGTTCTTTATGCATGTTTCATTATTTATGGACTAATGCTAGACTAAATTGATTTGTAATCCTCTCTACATCTTGGCATGCTCAGTGGGACCAGATGCATCTCACACCTAAAGAAGATCATTTTGAAACTCTAAAATATTTATTTGGACACTTAAAACTCTTAAAAATTGATTTTCTAACTTTATTTTACCATTTTTGGTTGCCACAATTTTACAAAGTAATTAACTTCAACAAGCAAGATTGACATTGATTACATAGCTTAACTGACATTGATTATCAAAATTGACATTGGTTAGATCTAAATTATCCAAAGTAACCGATGTCAGTGGTAATAAGTGACATTGATTACTATGTTTTTCCAAAAACATAGACCTGAGAGCTACTTTTTCAAAGTTCATTGTTTCAAGCTAAAAAAACTTCAAAGCTAAAGGACATGCTAACAATTTTTCTATATGACCAAGCTTAACATTTGCTCAAAACATGTTTAAATCACCTTTGCATGCTTAAAAATCAATTAGGAACCTTGTTTTGGTCTTTAACAAAGGATTTAGATGATTTTGGTGAATGTTTTCAATGTTTTCAACTAAGACCAAGGGGTCAAATGAACACCACAAAATATTTCATTTTGGGTTTAAAATTGGATAAACTTGTCAATTCTGATTTGCAATAGTTGTTTAATCAAATTTTGTTTGGAAAAAAGAGGAATGTTGCATGTGTGCTCTTCCATTTGTCCCCTATAGGGAACCCTTGGAATCAAAAGCACCATTTCTATTGCAAATAGCCTAGTCCAAGGCTTAAAAATAAAGTCATCTAAATCACTCCCCAAAAACTTGTCAAATTTTGGATGACTTTGAAAATGACCCTAAAGTCTTTATAATTTCATTCTTTATTTATTTTAATGCAAACTTGGCTTGCAAAGGGGATGTCATTGCCTCCCACAAGTTCTTTAGGGAAGCTTTGACCTGAGGTTTCACCTCCTAGCATTGACTTAATTTGAATCCTTTGGAGTTGCATATGGGATGTATCTACATTTGGACATCACACTACAGTGAGTGAATAATATGATATAGTGGTTGTAAAAAAGACTAGACATTTTTACAACTAGCTAATGTCATCGTCACCCAATTTACATGCTTGTCTTTTTCATCATTTGACATGAAAGTCATTGTGCAATTGATTCCCCTAGAATGATCAAAACCTTGTTAGTTTAGTAGACCCCACTTTGCCATACCTTATCAGTTTAGACTTAATACATTTATTTTTTGTTATTAGCTTACTTGGTCTTGATTTGTGTCTAAAAGTTCTTATTAACTCAAAGAACTTAACCAAATCACATTATCCTCAATCTTCTTGAGCAAGGGAGGCATTATGTTATTTAAATGAAAATTTCATCTTTTCCTTGTTCAAATTATTATCAAAATCTTTATGTTATGTCATCCACTTTGGTTTAGTCATGCTACCCAATTGAGTCTAGATATTTTACCCAATTTTTTTAAATCCTTCATTTATAATCCACATTTAAAATTGAAACTTTTTGAGTTCTAAGGGTTGGTTTGTCAAAGTGGGTTCACCATTTATGCACTAGGCTTGTTTTAACTTGGGTTTAATTTTACATTTGGATTGAAGATCATTTATTAAGACCCAAAATCATTATAATCTTAGTGGACTCAAGTCATCTTGTAAATCGCTCACACTTCGAGTCCTAGAACATATTTTTATCCTAGTAGAATCATGTGGTGATGTTGTGCCACCTATTTGGTCCTAGCTTTAAACTTAGTGATTCACATATGTTTTTACATCTTGAGTTTCTTAGTTCATTTTGTCTTCTTCATAATTTGGAAAGCTTTCCTTAAACTTCTAGGACCAACTTGTCAAAGTTGAAGCTAGATTTTATAGTGTAGGTGTATCACACAGATCTAGTCTTTGGTGTACTAATTTTCACCTTGGGTCTTTGAGTTGCCTTACTCTCTTCTAATATATATGATTTCAACTTTACCAAAGGTTGAGTAAACTTGTGAACTAAATCTTTTAAATTTTGCATGGTTTCAAACCACCCTCCCTTATAGTCTCATTGGTACCTTGGTTATTTGTTTAAATGAGAGCCAAAACATACTTTGATTGGTTTCTGAAGCATTGGTCCAAAGTTAGTCCAACACAAAGAATAGATCATTTTTAGACATGACTCAAAGATTCACTCATAATGGGGCCTCTTATGGTCTTAGTTATGAAGATGAAAATTTTTATGACATTCAAGATAACCCCATTATTTTTGATGATATCCCTAGAATAGTAGGATCTAAAGATGATTATAATGGATATCAACCCCAAGAAGATCAAGACAAATACATTCTTAGATTGATATAATTAGGGGCTAGACTACCTTCTGACTTTCCTATGAAATAGTTACGTACTTTAGTTAGAGAAGGAGGAAAATGATGGAAAGAGCAAGAGTTTGCAAAAATGGACATACCTTCTTTCTCTAATAAAGGAAAGGAAATACAAATAAATTCAAAAACCAAAAATCTAGATCTTGTAGCTAAGATTAAGATAATAATTCAATGATATGCATATCAACTTGTCATAGACTTAACTGACTCCCTAGTTGCCACTTCAATGCACAATAAAGCTTCGAAAGAATAATGAAATGTGGTCAAAAGTACACAACAAATATTGGATGAGGACATTACCATAGTGGATCAAGGCAATCTAAATGAAAAATTAAAGTCATAAGAGACCTTGTAAATTATTCCATTTGATATGGAACATACATTATTCAATCATCAAGAACCTCTTATTACTTTATAAAATCAGAAACCTAAACATTTAGTTCAAATTGAGGAAATACCTCAAGACAATTTGGGTAGTTCTTTTCAACCAACCCAAAGATTGGTAAATAAAATTAGAAATTATAAAATCAATAAAGTGCAAAATATCCAAATTTAGGAAATGTTTTACAATCCAATTATCAATGGCCTATGTTCTCAACTCAAGTAGAAAATTAGAACCAAATCATAGATTAAAAGGTATACACTCCCTATAAATTCACATAAAATTAGGAGTACATTCCACCCCAATAACAACAAAACCAAGGGTACATTCCACCCCAAAAATAATAAAATAAGGGGCACGTTAAACCCCAACATCAACAAAAGTAGGGGCACATTCTTCCCTAACAAAAACAAAACTAGGTACACATTTCATCCCAATAACAACAAAACTAGGGGAACATTCCAACCTAACAACAACAAGACTAGGGGCACATTCCACTCCAAAAATATATTATCCAATCTACAAATTCACCAAACATGCAAGAATGGAATTCTATGAAGGAAAATTTCCAAATATTGAAGACAAATAATAGAGTCAAAAAGTACAAATTTGATGAGATATGCCCATATCTATTTGACTTATCTATTCTCCAAAAACCCCTTTCCACCTCATTTTGAGGCACCAAAATTTTAAAAATACAAAGGGAAAGGATATCTGTGCAAACACATATTAGAATTCTTCATCTTGTGTCAAGAGGTTTCTTATAGTAGTGAATACTTACTATGACTATTTCTATGAAGTTTAGTAGGACAAGCTCTTGATTGGATACTTAAACTACCCAATGCATCAGTTGTGGATTGGAATGAATTATTAAAAAAAAATTAACCATTTTTCATATAACATAGAACATGAATTAACTTTTGTTGACTTATGAAAATTGAAGTAGCATGATCACTAAAGTTTCACTACATATCTACAAATGTGGAGAACATTGGTAAGCCACTTTTAAAATAATTTACTAGACAAATAGTTAGTTGATATCTTTGCATAGAATTTGCATCCTAAAGTTGTGCATAATCTATGGTTAGATTTTGATAACTTATTTAAATAAATTATTGACAAAGGAGTGAAAATTGAGAAAGCTCTTATTGCTAAGGTCCTTGTTAAGATTTTTATGCAAGTTAAAGCATATAATTAGACTAAATCAGTGGAACAAATAGTTATGCAAGATAAGCCTAAGGGCTTTAGAAAAAATAAGAACATGGTTGGAAATGGGTTGACAAAAATAAGACATGTATAAATGGTATAAGCTATGCCTCCTCCAAATATACAATTAACTCCCTCAAATCCACTACCTACTTTCTAGAGACAACCTCTACTAAGGACATTTCATCAAAATTTTAGAGCCTTTAGCAACTTAGGAGAATTAGTTGAAATAGTGTTACAAAATCTCATTGTAGCTAATTTAATTATATGGCCAATAACAAGGCCATTTCCTCAAGATCAGCCAAAACCAGATTGGTACAAAGAGAAAAAATGGTGTAACTTTCATCATGTTATTGGTCATGGTACATATCATTGCATTCAATTGTGACATATTATTGAGGACTTTATTGAAAGTGGTGAATGATAAATTAATTTGGCCCCTAATCAGGACATGAATTAGGATATCAGAATCTACAAAGACCCCTTTCCTTGACATGATCCACCACCACCAAGGAACAATCAAAATGGTCATAATCAAGGACAGAGATAGAATCATAATCAATAATAAGGTCAAAATCATAATGAGCAAAATCAAGATCATAATGCCCATATTAATAATGTGGCTTATAAAAATGTAGCTTATGACTATAATAACACTATGGGATGTATTTTGACAACCCAAATTGCCACTATTACTATTAAAATATGTGGCCAATCTCATGTTCCTCACAACATGGGGCCTATCATTATAGGTTCAACACCCTCTCCCCCTAATAATGCCATGTTGAGTTCACATCATCACGTTGTTAATCTATTTACATGGGTTACTAATCATAAACAATAATACCTTTCTTATAAGATCTCCTCACTGACCCAAAATTGTTACAATACTATTAATCACCAACAAGTCACCATCTAAGGCCCTTTACCTCCTTTTTCCAATTATAATAACTCATTGCCACCTCTACATTGTGTAGTCACAAATAGATACCCACAAATTACCATTTAGGGTCCTTCACCCACTTCTTTCCATAAACCCAATGAGAACATTGTGCTAATGGTTCTAAATCCAAATACTATCTTGATAAAGACTAAACTAGTTCAATCCACAATTCAAAGGCCTTATAGTCTAATGGATCAATTAGATAAAACCCCAACACAAATTTCCATATTAAAACTCCTACAAACATCTGATGCTCATAGAACTATTTTTAATAAACTTTTAGAAGACTCTATTTTGCCTAATGATATAAACCTTGATCATTTATAGAACCTATTTGGGCATTTATCTTCATTTTGGCAAATCACATTTGATCAAAAGGACATGTCCACCCTTGGCCCAAACCACAATAACCCAATATAAATTGAGATAATCATTGTGGATCATAATATCAAGCAAGTTCTTACAGATAATGGTTCAAGGTTGAATATCATATCTCTTAAATTGGTGTTATGATTGGGCTACATGGATAAAGACATTCAACTAGAAACTATTACAATCAAGGCTTATGACAACATTGAGAGGGAGTCATATGATATAATTTAGTTTCCAATCATGGTTAGGTCTATTTCTCATCACACATTATTCTATATTGTGGATATTGAGCTTCCTTATAACATACTTATTGGCCATCCTTGGATCCAGAAGTACAGGTAGGTCCATCTACTCTTCACCAATGCCTTAAGTTTCCCCATAATGGGATTGAGGTTACAATTCTCACTGATTAATAGCCATACCAATACTACAAACATCTTGAAGTAGAGTTTCATAATTATAAATATTACCTAGGTTTTGAATTCATTATAAAGAACAATAAAGACATCATTTCTCATCCATCTCCATCTAATTATATAGACCCTGGTGATCTAGCCTCCACTTCAACTAATCCATTTCTTATAGCTCTGGCCAAACATGTTATTGTTAAATATGCAAGTATTTCCACATACCATCTAAAGGACATCATCCATATTGAAAAATTACCAAAATCCTCTAAGATAATTGGTAAGCCTAAAACATCCCAAACTCCTAATAGAACTGATCAAATTTGGAAACCAAAGAAGAAGCAACAAAAACCTCTTATGGTTTTTATACATATAATTTCACCAAATAAATATGAAGAGGCTTTTACCAAGGGTTATTGGTTATATTCTAAAGGCCTTGTCAATTATTTTTAGAATCCAAAGTATCTTATCCCTAATAGGATAATGGATCATCTTGACTATACAGGGAAAGGCCTTGGCCCACAAGCACAAGGAATTTTAGAACCCTTATCAACTAGAGTTGTTAACTGGAATCATGGTCTCAGATTTAAACCACCAGAGGAGGACCTCATAATATTTTGTAGTGACTCTTTTGAAGTGACCAGTAATGAGACTCTTAGTAGTGACACAACATCCCATTATAGCCTTTTTGATGAGTTTTTCAATTCAGGTTTGTTTGATTCAAATGCCATATTAACCATAACACCTATTGGAGCTTCTCATATTGAAGAAAAAATTCATCCTATTAGAGCTTCCCACCCTAAAGAAAAAAACTATTCTAGTGGTGCTTCCCTTCTTGAAGTAGGACATTATATCTTTACCATTGGTGCTTCCCATCCTGAAGTAAACCCTCACTATAACTTGTGCCTTTGCCATCCTAAACTCATAGATTGGGACAAAAAAATTGGTCATATGCCTTGATGAGTTTCAAAATGAAGAATCAATTTCAAAATACATGGGCCTATGAGATGCATTCCCCATTAGTGATCATAAGTAGTATTTTGATTTTTCATTGAATTCTTTTGCCTACTTTGGAGAGCAGGCAAACTTTCTTGGTCATAATAAAGAACAAACATTGATATCTTTAGGTGAAAACCTCTTTGAGACACTTGTTGATCAGGGAAAAATTAAAGAAAAAGACAAGCCTTTGAGTGAAAACCTATTTTAGGCACTCTTAGGCAAGAAATTTTGTTTATCCCCTTAGGATGTAGAAATTACATCTAGCCTAGGTTTCATAGCTAGTATAATCATCTCTTTAGAAAAACATCAAATATTTAAGTGTCTTGCTCTTGAGTTTCTAGAGGTTTTTGCCAATTGGCCTTTACTTGAGAAGGTAGATTCTGATTCTTCATATTATCTAGATCTTTGGGAAGAATAACAAGAAGATGAAGTAGAGGATCATGACCATACATTGCCTACAATTCTAGAAGACAGATCCACACTCCTTATGGAGAGCACAAAAAAAGTGAATTTGGGAACCCATGAGGATCCTAAAATTGTTTATCTTGGGTCTTCCCTTACTGAAGCATAATGTGAACATATTATATCCATTCTTAAGGATTATATAGACATCTTTGCATGGGCATACTTTGGCATGCCAGGCATGGACCTAGATTTAGTTGTGCATCATCTTGTTCACCCTGAGGCTAAACTAGTTGAGTAAAAGTTGAGAAAGATGTATCCATGCATTTCCTTTTTTATTAAGGCTGACTTAGAAAAAATTTTAGGAGCCAATTTTATTAGACCATTGGACTACTCTAAATGGATTTATAACATACTGATAGTAAGTAAAAATACCAAAGATATATGTGTTTTCACTAATTTTTGTGATATCAAAAAAGCATTCCCTAAAGATAACTTTCCTCTGCCCAACATTGACATGATTGTCGACTCAACTACTAGGTATGAGATGCTATCCTTAATGGATGGATTTTTTAGTTATAATCAAATCAAGATAACCCATAAAGATCAATATAAGACCACATTCACCACTCTATTGGGGACAGTTTGTTACCAAGTCATGCCATTTGATTTTAATAATGTTGTAGCCACATATTAGCATGCAATGGTTGTCGTCTTCCATGCATGATGCATGACATTGTTAAGGACTATGTTGATGATATACTAATAAAATTAAGAACAAGAGCTTGACACCCTAACATTCTATGAAGAATATTTGAGAGGCTTCATGCATATAAAGTCCACTTGAATCTAAAGAAATGTATCTTTGGAGTCACATTAGGAAAATTGCTAGGGTGCATTGTATTAAAATGAGGGATTAAAGTCGACCTTTTAAAGGTCACTACTATTATGGAAATTCCTCCACCAAACAATCTTAAATATTTGTGAGGTCTACAAGGTAAGATCTATTCTATATGTAGGTTAATTTCTCAATTGGAAGATAAGTGCCACCCATTTACCCATTTATTAAAGAAAGGGGTGACATTTTAGTGGGATGAAGATTGTCAAATAGCATTTTTAAAGCTTAAAACATACTTGGCCAATCCACCAGTCTTACAAACTCCAACATAAGGAAAACCATTGCGTCTTTGTATATCAGCCATGGAATATGCACTAGGGGCACTTTTGGCTCAACATGATGATCATGGTAAGGAACATGTAGTTTATTATTTAAGTCACACATTGGCAGCCTATGAACATAATTATATGCCTATTGAGAAGGCATGTTTAGCTATGGTACCACTTAAAAATTGTGACATTATATGCTAAATAAAAAACCTATTTTATCGCCAAGGTAGATCCTCTCAAGTTCCACTTATCTAAAGTAGCTCTTCAAGGATGCATGGATAAATGGATTATGATCCCTAGTGAGTTTGATAGTGAATACTAGAATCAAAATGAAATCAAAGGATAGGTTCTTATGGACCAACTTGTAGAATCTCTTATTACGGTCACTCAACGTCTCAACTTTGAACTTTCAAATGATTATATCATGATGATAGAATAAACATCACAAGAACCTAAATAGTGGATGATCTATTCTAATTGATCCTTCACATATTAAGGATCTAGAGCTAGGATATTGTTGATCACTCCATATGGGGATTTGATTCCCAAAGCATTTCATATACAATTTTAGTGTACAAATAATATGGTTGAATAGGAGGCATTGGTTGTAGTGATCCATCTTGCCATATAATGGGACATTCAAAGCTTAAAGGTCTATGGATATTCATAGCTAATAATAAATTAGACAACTAATCAGTATCAAATAAGAGATGATAAGCTTATTGTTTAAAAACAATTTTTTTATGACTGCAAAACACATTTTAAATCTCTACAGTTTGATCAAGTTCCATGAGTCAACAATAGATATACCAATGCCATGGCAACAATTGGTTCCATGATTAAAATGCATGATAGTGCTAAAGAGTATCAGTTCTTGATTGAAAATATTCTTCAATCAGCACATATTCTATCAAATTTAGAGAGGATATGCACCATTATTGATCCTAATCTCTCACCTAAGATACCATAGTACCAATACTTTTATAATTATTTCCATAGTCATGTATTTCATACCAACCTTTCCAATAACCAAAAAAAAACTTTTCCTTCATTGTTTAACACATTATATCCTCCTTATAAACACACTTTATCAAAAAGGCTATGATGTAATGATTCTTTGTTTTTTATCTTTGGGAGAATCCAAGCTGGAACTAAAGGAGGTTCATGAAGGAATGTGTGGGGCCCATACCAATGGTGTAGTCCTAGCAAAGAAACTTCTTAGAATAGAATATTATTGGCCAAAAATGGAGATAGATGCTTGTAATTATGTAAAGAAGTGTCTTATTTTCTAGTAACATGGCAACTTGATACATGCACATTCTTTACCATTGTAATTGATTACAACACCATGGCCATTCTCAACATGGGGTCTCGATCTCATTGGGAAAATTACCCTGACATCTTCAAATGGCCATAAAAACATTTTGACTACAACTAAGTAATTTACCATGTGGATTGAGGCCATTCCTCTCACTTATATTATCAAGAAAAAAATAGCCAAATTTAATCACTACCATATCATCTATCAATATGGCATCCCATCCCATATTATATCTGATACTAGTGGATCCTTTGTGAACCAAGATGTGAAATATCTTTATGAAAAATTCAAGATCAACCATAATAAATCCACTCCATATAACCTACAAGGCCATGGATAAGTTGAGGTGTCAAATAAAACCTTTATAGATATCTTTAAAAATATTACCAATGATGCTGGCCATAATTGGCATTTGCACCTTTTTTCTACCCTCTAGGATTATAGAACCAATCATCACACCCCAAATAGAGCTACTCCATACTGTCTTGATTTTGGCACTAAATTTATCATCCTAGTCAAGATTGAGATCCCATTATTAAGAATATCATTGGATCACATTGAAGATGATGAAGACTATAGAGACTCACGGTTGCAAGAACTAGAACTTCTTGATGGTAACCATTTGGATACCCTAGAAAATGTGTAGGCCTATCAGAATAGATTAGAAAGAAGATACAAAAAATGCATTCTCCCTCAAGAATTTGAGATTGGAGACTTGGTTTTCAAAGAGAACTAGAAGAACACAAATGTTGAACCTAAAAAGAAAGGCACGTTTCAGCCTAATTGGTTAGGACCATATATTGTCATAGCAAACTATGGATTAAGAGCATATCAATTAGATAAACCTAATGGTGAATAACTTTCATAGCCCATGAACATCATACACCTTAAGAGATTCTACACATGAAAAACTTTGAACCATTATCTATAAGACCCCTGACTTGGGGGCAACTTTTACTATCATAATTTTATCCCACCATTTTATCTTACCTTGAACACATTTTATACTACCTTGGTCCACTTTTATGAATCCCAAAAATAAAGGTTTTGAATAATTGGCACTTTGAACACATTCTTCATCCCATTATGGATTGCTCTCTTTGAGAAGCATATTCTTTGTTTTGTCTAGGACATGTTATAATCTTGAACATTTTTTTGTCCCTTGACCAATTATGATCTCAATTATTTCTCATGAACATTATGAATGTCTTTAGCAATAGTTCTACAAAGCAGTTCAACTAGGAAAATCTTGTGTAGTTTTAGAAAAGTGGATAGCCACATCTTCTTAATTCAAGTATTTTATTCTCTTTCTTATCTTAACAAGAACATTTCTCTCACCAATTTGTGAGCATAAGCCATTACAACTGACTTAGATATCTTATTAGAACCACTACTCTCAAGATGTGCATCTCCTCAACTAGATGGTCCCACCTTGTGCATATTTTATCCCAAAAACACTAAAAACATTAGAAATACTTTGAAAATACCAAAAACATTATAACATGATCCATAAAAGAACAAAAACATTATCTCATGCTTTTATACATTTTTACATTCCCATTCCACCATCCCACACTGTCGCTATTTTGTGAGCAACTGCTAAGTTTGAATGCTCTCACCATTTTGTGAGAAACTATTAAGTTTGAATGTTCTTACCATTTTTTAAGCATAAAAACACCAATTCATTTCATCTTATCTCATGCACTTACCATTTTTCAAGATCATTCTTTCTTGTCTCATCAACTTTTTGTTTACCAAACCATTCTCATTATTTACCATATCTTCCATTTCTTTTATAAATCATGTTGTTCTGATCATCATTTTTATTCTATCCCATTTCTTGGGAGAACTATAGTTGGCTTGAAGTTCATGTTGTAACATGCATCCATGGAACTATGTAGGCAACATACACTTATTTAATACATCTGGAGTCAGCTCTGCCAATCCCTTCCTTTTCTTCTCTTCCCCAATTTCTTCTATCATTGTTCCTCTTTAATTAGGGAACAATTATCATGTCATTGTTATTTGTTATGATTTGGTAAAATGTAATGCCTCTACTCCACATGCATGAACATTTATCTTTAAACTGCACTACCTTGGTTTTTGTTCATGTGTGTTTATTTAAGCTTTCTTGGTTTTTTGTTATGTTTTTTTGGTGTTTTGTTGTGCTTTCTCACCTCTCCTTTTATTTATTCTCCTTTTATCTTTTTATTAATTCTTATTCCATTCTTGGTCTTGTGTTTCTTTATCTTATTTTTCTATTTAATTTTTGTTTTCTCTTTTGTGTTCAAGAATACCTTGATGGTTCACATGGATCTTGAGTATTCATATCTTGGTCTCATGTCGTTAAGATGTTCTTGCCTTTTATTTTCAAACATTTTTGTTCCTACTTACATTTTGATAGATCATATCTTGATTTCAAGTTAGGTTTATTTTTTTGTCTTTTGCTTATTTGTTTAAATGTAAATTATTATAACTCTAGTTTTTGGTCATTATTTTACCATATCCTTAGTTATAGGTATTAAATTTTAAACTAGCTCAATGAAATTGGAATCTTATGTCATTCAAAGTTATTCATATTTGTGATGCCTAATTTCTTTTTCTATATCAAGAACTTTGTGCTCAAGTCTCATCATCTTAATGTCAACATCAGCTCTGATGAATGATTCTCAAGAACACTTTACAAAACCTAGGCCCATGATATGGAATTAGGCATATAGGTAACATGAATTTTAGGATTCTTTGTCTATGTTTAGATGTGAATCTCTTCACATACATTATGAGTCTAATAAATTCTTTGTCATTTTCATCATTCTTCATTCCATTCTCTCCCAAGCTTGGGTGAACTACATTGGCCTAAATTTCATATTGGAACATGAGTCCATGAAACTATGTAGGAAATACTCAATTTTTATTGAGGTCAGCTCAACTATCTACATTCTTCTTTTAATCTCTCTCATCACTTTATGCATTCTCATATGTTTGGCCTTATATGGCTTTCTAATCCATTACCCCATTGCATGTACGTTGACGCCTACTCACTTTAACCTATCTTTTGGGTTATATCCTTGAGCTATTTTGATTGCTAATTGACCATGCTAGGGCCCACCATCTAAATATCTAAATAAAATTATCTCTACAGGGGAAAATCATTATTTATTCTTTATCAATGATCAAGATTCACCCTACTAGGGAAAAACTATTTTATCATGATCAAATCTACTCTACTAGAGTACTTCTTATTATATTCTCTTTGGACACCCCATTCTAGTGGTGCTTCCCTTCATGAAGTAGAATGTTCTCCCTTTTCCTCAAATTTTAAGCTCTCTACATTAGAGCCCATGATATCAATATTTTAGTGTGTGACTTGTCTTGAGATTGATCAATGTTGTAAGCATGCATCTTTTACTCTCAAATTAGGTATGTTTATAGTGTGTCCCTTACATTTATAGATTGTATCTTTCCCATTCCCCCTATCTTTGGGGCCTATTATACCTCTAATTATATTTTTATCATTGATGGTGATCATGTGTGCAAGCATTAGCTCGTTTGGATGTGATCTATTCCATGGGTTAATCTCTCACTTTCTCTCTCTTTTCAAGAGTCCATACTTCTCTTTCATCATAATATGTCCTCTTGAGTGGGAATCATGGGTCTATTCTAATTTATTGAAAACTCTTTTCTTTGAAAAGACAATTTTCCTAAATGTCTCGTTACACTTTCTCAAATAAGGGCTAAATGTAAACATCCAATTCCTAACATCGTTTGTGTTAAAATTGTCAATCTTACTTGAATTGTACTCAAATGCAAATTCTCTATCAAAATACATAAAATGTGCCAAATGGTTCAAAATTATCATTTAAAAGTGCCAATTTAGGTTAAAGTATCCCTAAATAGGGCAATATAATTTATGGGTCAGCTAACTTTGATCAATTCATTTTGAGTTAAAATGATGATTTCACCTTCTATGCTTTAGATCACTCTTTTCTCCTAAATTCATTGGTACACACCATGTACCTTTGTTATTTTGTGTTCAAAACATCCTAATGGAAATACAGTTTCAATCGATCTAATGTCACCTTCTAATTATTCTTGAGTCAAATTACAACTTAGTGACATGACTTTTTGACCATTTTGATTAATTGAGGACCAAATTTTAAATAATTGCACAAATGTTGAATAACCTCTTTTAAGGCTAATTAATCCAAATGAAGAGCTTAAGTAGATTTTCCATGAGATTTGCTGAATATTTCATTCTAAAAATTGATTCCTATTAACTACATCATCAGGTGACATCATTTCTTGGGAAGACATCCCTAAGCCATAAATGACACAAATATCAAGATTATGGGTCACCCATGCCTAGTTAATGCCTCTCATGCCTCTTCAATGCCCCTTCTTCTAAGGTCATGATGAATATAATTATGGATTTAATTCCAAATATTAGGATTATCCATGGCCACACATCTCAATCTTGAGATGGACGATCATGGTTGATCCTGACCAATCTCAAAAATCTATAAATAGAGAGGCCATGAACATCATTTCTAAGCTATTTTGGTGCAAGGTTATCATGCTCAAATGTCTTCAAACCTTTAATATTACAAAGTTATAATGTTAAATTTTTTCCACAAGGTTTTGCATTTGATCATAGATTTTTCTTTTAAGCTTCATTGATAGGTTAGTTTAGTGATTTGGAATCATGAGCCTAGGTTTTATGGAGTTTTCTTGAGGTAGTGGAGGAGCTTAACACCATTTTTGACAAAGACAAGGATGCTTGATCAAGGGAGAACATATTTTTGAGTCATATAGGTATGGTGAATCCATTTGGGAAGGTAATATGGTGTTTCTTTCTTTCATTTGTTTCTTTATATCCTTTATAATTACCATAGGAATAGATAGGCTTGGTTAGTTAGTTATTTATGCATGTTTCATTATTTATGGACTAATGCTTGACTAACTTACTTTGAAATCCTCTCTACAGAAGTCACTTTGGCATTTTACTCATTTATTTCCACCTAAAACCTTATTTAAATATCTTAAACACCCTTAAAAATCCCATCATTGGCCATCAAACTTATTATAAGGACTTGTGGTCTCTCCAAGATAGTAGTAGGGTTTAAGATTAGGCTTAAGGCACATCTACATTATTATATATACAAAGACATATGATTTAACCTAGGGTTCTACTTCCTTTTTGAGGATGTATGGTGACCCTTACCATCCTATTTTACTTATTCAAAACCATCTATAGACCATAGTATGGCTATAAGCCCTTCAAAGCATGGATTTACTGATCTAGCACCATAACTAATTGACATATATAGGGATAGGTCTGAGACAAAATAGTTGGTATACCCACTATATGTTTGAAAAACTTGGTAACATTTATGGATTAAAAAAATTATATTGACCTTTCATATTGATTATTAAGTCTTGTCCATGCCTACAAAGGTCTCAAATAATCATTTTTCAAAGACTAGTAGGTTGCCTACTGACTGTGTGGTTGAGCATGAGAGTTTTGAGTAACATTCTTTTCATTTGTTTCCTAGGATTAACATGATGGTATGGTGTAAATAATGTGTTTTAAGGTTACAAACACCCTTAGATATCAATTTATAACATTTTTTCCCTTGTATACCTTTTCTCTTATCAATCTTAGGGTGCATTCTTATGAAGGCTTGTTTGTCCTCAAGTATGAGGTCTGATGTTATTTTACTCTCTTTAGATATAGATGATCATCAGATTTTTAACATCCCTTAGTTTTAACCCTAGATATACTTATATGATTTTTTCCTCTTTAACATAAGAAATATATGTTTCTCCATATGTATCAACATTACTATAGGTAGACACTCACATATGCTAGCTATGTATAGGGTCTGTGAGATGAGTTTTTGAGAGAGTAGATTATTTAGACATATTTGAAACCCTTAGTGAATTATCTCAAATTTTAATATATATTTTTAAGTTATATATTCTATTAACCATGCCATTTCCTATACTCATGATTGGTTCACACACTATTCTTAGAGACTATGTTGTAGTAGGCTAAATGATAGGTTGTAGGTGGTTATTTGATTTCTCAATTAGGTATAGGATAATATATGGACCTATACTTAATTCTATAATTGTACTTAAGGGTTTCAATGGGTATTTGGATATGTTTCACATGGATTAGGCTAGGAAGGAAGGGTGAATGGGTGGATGAGGATGGTTGTGGAGTGATATGGAATTTGAACATAAAAAATACGGTTGAAACACAATATAAATGGTAGTGGAAATAACATGAAGTGGTAGATGAAAAAACATGATGCGAAATGGAGTATGAAAACCCTCCCAAGACAAACCAAAAGACTCTTAAATACCATAACAAATGTACCTAATGAATATATCACTTGGGAGGAAGGAAAAGGGCATTAATATTCAAAAAATAGAACCTAGGAATCTTTAAGGAACCTTAATTTTGGCTAAGAAACCTTAACATTTACAAAACTAACTGAGTGATATTTAGAGAAAATGAAGGTGGTTTCTAGGCCTATGAAGCTATCATAGAGGTCAATATACTTATTCACAAGGATATGATGATGACATATTGTAAATTAAACACCTCCATCCATACTATTAAATTTGTTTGAAAGACTTGAAGGTACTAATGAATAACATACAATGCTACTAAATATTGAACCTTAGATGTATATGAATCTTTACTTTAAGACACCTTAATCTAAATAAGTTATCTATGGAATCCAAACTTAATAAAATAGGTATGGGGAAACTTAAAATAGTCCACCACTTCTCCAACATGGTCAAAATTTCTAATGAGGGCACTCAATACTCTATTCCTTTCCTAGATCTACCCACAGATTGCACACTATGCTAGTTTTAGATGTTTATTGCTTTCACAAGCTCACACATCTGAGATAAATATTTAAAATGATATTATAGGTTCCTTAAATACCTAAGGAAATAAGATCACTTATTATCTTGACCAAACAAATAAAGAATTCATGAAAACCATCATATTCCATTCAGCTTGTACAAAGATGGGTGACATATAGAACCCTTAATTGCTTAATGAATGTTTATAGAGATTATGGGATCAATATAAAAACAAATAACCATGGATGAATGATGACTGAGTGTACTTCCCTTGGCTAAGATCTTGAGCCTTCACTCTATCCTCTATATGGTATGAGGACAAACCTAAAGTGATCTATAAGCCTACCAATGATCTTGAGGGGAAGGTATGTTGGTTTTGAGCTTCCTTTGCACTGAAACACTCTATTTTATCCCATACTTCCCATTACTAACTTCTTTTTACAAATCATTAACTTCTCTTGAGTTAGTTTGTATAGTATAGATCTATACCATTTGGGAAATCTATGTAAACTATAATTTATCTACGTTTTCTCTTCTTTCAGACCAAAACACATCATTAGTAGGTGTTATGGAGGGAAAATAAGATTCATGCTATATTTCTAATTTGATGGTAGGAATTAGGGGAGATGAAAAGTCACAAATTGACACTTATGGGGCCCATTAAGGAGGGTTTGAGCATTCACCATGGTGGTAATAGTCTCAATGGGGTATGAAATTCTTTAATGATGGTCTAATAAATATAATTAGGTATATTGAACATGTGGAATGTGGATTAGTAGACCATTAAGGTAAAATTAAGCCTTATTATGATTTAAAACATTAACTTTGGTACACACACATGATCTTAAAGGGGCATATCAAATGAATATTATGATAATATCTATGAAGAGACCTTTATGACTTAAAAAATACCTTAATTAAGTCATAAGACACTTCTCATGGTGTTCTTAGATACTTTCAAGATGAAAAAACTTTATATAATTGGATAGATTAGAAGTGCTTATGAATCTTCACTAGACTACATTATTAATTGACCTTCACCATGGAATTTTTCAAATGTTAGAGCTCCACCAAACTATCCAAGAACCCTTACACATTAGAAAACATTATGAAAACACTTAACTCAAGTTGAAACATATGTTATGGATAACACAAAGAATCTTACAACATAACAAGATAGTAAACTAATTTAATGACCCAAACTCATAAGGATGAGATCCAACCATGAGACTAATGATAGATCAAGACTCAAGGACATTAGGCTGACCCTTTTCTAGGTTTGACACTAGAAAATGGTCAAAATTTCTCATGACTCAATTGGATTTAATAACCTAAAAGTCAAATGAACTCATAATTCTTGACTTGATCTATGAATTAGCAAATTAACTTCTAATTGCACATGAAATCTACTCAATACCTTGAAAAATTTGACACTCAATAAGACACAACAAAGAAACAAAGAAGATACAAAAAATATAGCACACAATAACCAACAATAAGATAAATAAATAAATAACTAAGCATGTGAAGAAGTACTTAGATGAAGTAGATAAACACTAACTACTATGTATAAGAGTAACAAGATGAATATTAATAGTATAACTCAAGGAAAATCCCATTAACAAGGATGGGTAGTTCCTTCCCATTTAACCTAGATAATTGAAAATGTTTTCTTGTAGTTGGTGATGATGTAAGGCCCACTCTAAAGGCTATCAAACTTGGAATTTTTCTATAGCTTGGCATGGTCTTCATCCCACTTGAGAATTATATTTCCTTATTGAAATATCCTATATGAAACTATTTTATCAAATGACTTCTTGATTTGGTGTGGATTAAACCACATGGCATGCATGGCACTATCCCTTTTCTCCTCTAATTATCTCATATCATTCATTCTCACTTGTATTACATCATCTTCCAAGAACTCAAGCTAGTGATAAATATCTAAGGCAGGTAGTTTAAAGGAATAGGTAGTCTTGCATCTTTGCCATAGATAAAGAGGTAATGGGAGTGCCCAATAGAATTTTTAGCTGTGACTCTATCTTCCCATAAGGTAGTCTTTAACTTTGTGTATCATTCTCTTGGACTATCCTCCATGGTCCTCTTAATGATCCCTATCAATTTTTTATTTTTGGACTCTACTATCCCATTACCATGTGGGTAACAGTTGGAAGAAGCCTTGAGGTAGATGCCATAGCTAAGGGCCCACTCACATACCTTAGAACTACCAAAGGCCAAGGAATTATCTAATATGATTATTGAGGGTATACCATACTACGTCACAAGACTATAATAAGACTCTAAGATTAAGTTCTCAGTGGACTATTTAAGTGTAGCTACCTCTGCCCACCTTATGAATTAGTTAGTGGATGATAGGAACAACTTATTCCCAAAAAACATAAGGGGGATGGATTATTCCTATGAAGTCTAATCCCCATTTTATGAAGGGTTACTTAACTTGGATGGGCTATAAGGGTATGATAGCTAACCTTTATTTGTTGATGAACATGACACACTTTGAACACTTCCTAACCCAAGAATTTGAGTCTCTAAATAACATAGGCCAAAAGTAACCTAATCTAATGATTTTGGAGGCTATAATCATAGTATAAAAGTGCCCATTTATAGGCCCATCATGAAACTACTCAAGTAACCTATCAATCTAATTTTATTAAACACATCTTAAAAGCATACCTCCTATATCATTATTCAAAATCATTCCATATACCAAGGTATAAGGTATGTTCTATAGCTTCAAATGTCTCTTTTTGGTCCTATCTAAGACCATAGGACATTGTCCTATTTAGAGAAACTTGATCACATCATGTGTCTAGCTAAAAGGATTTATGTTTATAGTTACCTATTAACTATCATAGACTACCAACACCATGTCCTTATCTTTTTTAACCTCTATAGAAAGATGTTCATAGAGACATCTACCTATGATCAGATTGTTAACCCTTAATTCAATGTCATAATACATACACTTTGTCTCCTAGCCAACTCTCGTCTCACTTAAATTTATGCTAAGTATGAACTCCTTGTTTCTTGGGTGCACTACCATTATAATAAATTTATTGTTAGACATCATGTGTCTAAACTTATTAATCCCTCTCATAATATCAAGGACATACTTTTAAAAAAAAGTGTATCTTTATTCATATCTTTCTAATGCTTGACTGAAGAATGCAATTGGTTGTTCAATTCCTTCATCATTCTACTGCATGAGCATAGAAAAAATGGCATCAGCTATGATAATGTATACAAGAAAAAATATTTGCTAAAGTCAAGCTTGAGGAGGGTGGGGGATTGAGAGATGGATTGATTAATGACCTCAAATATTTTCTTTCCTTTTTTCTCCATGTTAACTCCTTGTGTTTATTGAGCATATGAGTAAGTGGCTTCACCAACTCTACAAACCCTAGAATAAACTTACTTATGAAGTTAATATTTCCCAAGAATATCTAAAAATATTTATTTTCCTTGTGTATGGGTAAAGATAGTATTTCTTCAATCTTCATAGGATCAATAGATAGGACATCATTTGACACAACATGTCCTAAAAATATGCCCTCATGGAATGTAAAGATACATTTCTTGAGGTTTACAGAAATACCAAACTATGTGCACCTATCAAAGACTAACCTATAGTGTGCCATGTGATATTAAAATTCATTTAAAAACATAGTGATGTCATAAATATATATGAGCACCATCTTATTAATGATCCCTTGAAAGGAAACATCCATTACCCTTTTGAAAATTTCCCATGCATTGGATTATCCAAAAGGCATCTTCATGTATGCATAAGTGCCCCACTTTATTATGAAGGTAGTTTTATGTCTATCTTCTTCCCTCACTAATATTTGATTATACATAAAGCATCCATATAGTAAACATAACCTTTGAGATCTTGAAACCTTATGGAAGATCTAATCCATGGATGGTAGTGGATAATGGTCTCTCAAAGTCACCTTATTAAGGTCTCTAAAATAAACACATGGGCATATCTCTCCATTATTATTCCTCATAGGAATGTGGTTTAATACCCATGAGTAATGATTAAAATTGAATATTATCTTAAATTTAATCAATTTATTCAATCCCATTATCATGAGATCTTTTACCTTAGGGTTGACTAGGCTTTGCTTCTACCTTATTAGTTTTACATTATCTTCTAATTCTATGGTGTGTTGGGATAAATTGGGATCAAATCCTTTTATATCATGGTATTACCATGAAAATATATCTGCATACTCTTGTAATATGGATATGAAGGCAACTCTCTCTTCCTTGGTGTTCACTTTCACTAACTTAAGCAGCTTGTCCTTAAAAATATATACCTTTTGATAGTGTTCCTCTTTGGTTGAGATACTTAGATTGTCCTTCCTCAACTTATCATCTTAATTGAAGATAATCTCTAATTTCACCAATCATATAGGTAATTTTTTAGTTCTTAGATGGAAATTTTATCACCAAAATGATGTTTCAATCTACCTTGATTCTTATGATAGAATTTTACCTAATGCATGAGAAAATAATTAATTTGATTATCACTATCAAAGACTTTCCAAATTACCTCATTAATAGGTATAGATGTCCTACATAGCTCCTTTATTTTGACTCCATCAATAATGTCATATTTTGCACCAATGGTGGCTAGTCCATTTATATGATGATTGGACTCCCTTGGTATAAAATGGATGCCAAATGTTAGGAAGTCCTACAAGAGATCCCAAAATTGATGATTTTAGGCATTAAAAAGAATATTATTTACTATAGTAACACCTCTTACATGCTTCACCAATATCTCATACTGATTTCACTTATAAAAGTTTGATTCTTCTTCTCCTTGCCCATTTTAGCCCATGTATAAGGGCTTCATATTCTGTAGTGTTTTAAATATAAATAAATTATACCCTTAATATATAATAATACCTCTAATTAGAAGTGGAAACAAGCATCACTCCATCCCCACTCCCATTATTTGACCTTTATCCATAATAAATGAAGTCCATATGCCTTCATGATCTTGAGTTGGGCTTGTAAGACTAGGTACAATAACTCCTTCATGTATATAATATACACCTAGGCCTACCTCCTCAATGGTCTTGTATGGGTCAAAATCATGGTTTTAAATTTCCCATTCATCAAGTAGAAATTCTAATATTTTTTTCATTGGGTTCATACTTGAGTTCTAAATTATCATCTATGGCTTTTAAAATGACTGAAGTAGAAGCACCACTATCTATCATGTAATTATGGACAAGTGAATATCCTATTATGACTTATAAGTATAATGGAGGTATATTAACTAATTTAGGAGATTTGTTTTCATTAGGATAACTGTCATTAACAAAAACTACACTCACCTTATCATTTTACTTGTTGATGAATGGAAGCTTAGAGAGCTATTGTTGAATAAGATGTTTCTACCCTAGAATGAGTAGATCATCCCATATAGGAATGCTAACATTGGAATTTTTAATATAATCTAAAATGTTGAAAGGACATTTAATGCTCTTAATCTAAAATTTAGAAGTAGAGGCATCACTTATAGCTTATGTAGCTTGGGTAACAAAAGGACTCTTTCATTTCTATTGATGTCCTTGTGATGTCTATTGAGTTGGAGGTGTTTTATGAACTACATCTTGAGTGGAAGGATATTTAGATACTTAGGGATGTGTTGAATTGGACTTAGGATCCCATAAAATATCATCAACCATCCTTATTTTACCCCTTATGTGGGTTACAACTAAATTATCTATCTTGAGAACATTCTACCCTCACATTTGATATCATTTGATCAAAAGATTGTTCACCTTATTAAAAGTTAGAAAAGGTGGTATTAGTAGGTTCCTTACTTCCATTTCCTCCTTTTTTACTTGAAACTTTAGCTTATATCATGAAAGGCATGTCTTCATGAGGCACTTAGGGTCTTTGGACTTTTAGAGGAGGCATGTTGTCATGTGCTTAAAAGGTAGGACCCTACTACATATAATAAGTCTAAAATTTTTCCCTAATTATATCCATTGACATCTCACCTAATTACCCCCATGGAGTAGACCATTTTACTTCTTTTACATAGTTATTATGAGTTATAACCAAGGCCCTTGAACTACTAGTAGCATTGGGGTTTAAAATACTCTAAGGTCTGGCCTGTGTAATCTACCCTTGGCCTTGTTGGTTAGGTGGATAAGGAAGCCTATTTTATGGGTAATATTGATATGAATCTTGGTAAGGGGCTTGATAAGGTATAAAGGATATATTTTACTACCTCTCTAAAGCTACCAATTTGTTGTTTTGTTCTTTAAATAACCCATATATCTTACCAAGACTATCTACTTAGATTCCATTAGACTAATCTTGATTGTTTGGGGTTGGTAATGGAATAATGGTGGAGGGAAGAGGTTGAATATCTATAAATAATGGCATGAGAGGCTTAGGAGTAAACTTGCCTTCTTATATTATACATCTTTCTCCTCTTATGGAGATCTCATATGCTTCTAGTAGTGTGGTCCCCCCAATAGACTATATCATCATAGAAACATCAAAATTAAAGGACCTTAGATAGTATACAAAGGCATAGTTATGGGTGGGCTTGATGATGAAATGAATCATATCCCATGCTTTTTTAAATCTATAATTAAAATCTACCATGGATTCCTAGGTTACTCTATTAATTGAGGTGAGTTTCTCTATTATGGAAACATGGTCACTTTTATCCTCAAAGTGCTTGCATATAAACTCAACAAATTCATCCCATGTGTTTATAGAGGTAGGAGTGAGACCCTTGTACCATTGGAGTGATTTAACCCTTAAGGAGTTTTCCAAAAGTCTCATGGCTAAATATTCTTAAATTATTGTGTACTAAGCATAAGCTGGCTATATTAGCTATGTGTTCCATAGGGATGGTGGAGTTTTCTCATGTAAAGTAAGGGATACTTTTAAGGGTAGAAGTTTGGATATCATCAAACTAATTAAGGTTCAAAATACTACCACCATTAAAGTGTACAAATGCTTGCATTATAAATTTAGCCATTGGGATTAGAGGACTTGAAATAGACTTTGTGTGGGTAAAATTGGTAGAATTGAGGAAATTTGGAGGTATAGGATTAGGAGTAAACCTAGGAAACCTCTTTATTCTTGAAATATTCAATGATAAATCAACAAATTTAATCTTATTACCTTTTAGAGATGATCTAATGGACACCTTTTACATGAAACTCCCTTCTAATCTACCACTTACTGTATTTAGCCTTATATATGTCCTCTAAAGTTGTCAAATTAGGTCTCAAGTCACTTGATATCTAGTCCCACTAGGCATGCCACAAATTTTAGCTACCTAAGTTGCCCCCTTGTTGAATTAGGACTACTTAAACCCTCCTCAAACTTAGACTAACATTGGATTGACCTATAGGTTTTGGGATACCTATAGTCTAGGTTAAACCTATATTTTTGATGGGTCTAGGTTACTTGATTTGTGACTTAAATTCCTTATTTAAGACGTAATTATAATATGATGATAATGGAAAAGAGATGAAAATTTATAAAATAGCCTATACTAAAGTGGTGATGCACCAATGATTGAATATCCTCTCTTGGTTTGTTCTTCAATCACACTAATGAACTTGATGAAAATAAAAACTAATCATACCTATTAACAAATTCCTATACATGAATGTTTAATTTAAATATCGAGTGAAATTCCTATAACTTGAAGGCTAAGAACATGGGTCTACACTAGAGACTATCAACTCATCAACACTTCAAGAACATTCCTACATACCATTACTTCACAAAACCTACATAGACTGATGACATGAAGTTAGGTGCATGAAATAATATATATAAAATAATTTAACTTGTACATTCTTAAAATCAATTATCAAAATACATGATAACACTCAAAATGGAAGTATGTAACTATTCTATTATTATTTCAAAGAGGTAAGGTACAATTTTGGTAGAGCTTTGTTACACCTAGCTGAGGGATGAGATAAAAAGATCTCAATGCTTGATTAAATAGAATGTTTTATAGAGAAGATATAATAGTATAGATGTAGGAGAGGACATGAATGAGGCCAAGGTGGCATATGGAAGTTACAATAGGTATATTCACCCCTCTCATATGTTAACACTTATTTAATGACTCCATTTTGCCATTGAGATGAGGAGTGGAGGCTATAAATTCCTTTTTTGACTTCATCCAATGCTTTAACATGCCTAAAAAATTACATCATTCCCTCAAATGTTAGTTATAAGGCATACATTGAATGTTATTAGGCCTCAAAGAGGTGTTGAGCAGCCTATCCTTTAATGTGCATGTTGACTTGACATTGAAACTATCTCTATTATTTCATAGTGGCCTTTAATATGGGATATAATCACCTGAATGGATATTTAAAAATTGAAATTTTGGCTCATTAACCTCCTCATGTCTTTTTACTCCCACTATGACCCTCTCTTAGTTGATCAAATAGGCCTCATTTAAAAGTTCTTCATTTTTGCATATTCAATATTTGAAGACTTTGAATATTTGAACTAGATTCTCAAATAAGAAGACTTATATTATTCTTATATTAAACCACATGCATTGGAATTTAGACCTCTCAAGTGTCCTTCACCTGTAAACACAATAACATTGTTTGACTAGGCCATTCATACTAGTCTTACATATTAGCTGATTAGAAGGAGCTAACAGAGACACTTACAAGTAAATTCATAGATAATTATAGTCTTGAAGGAGTATAAAAAGTCTTAAAATTACATATCCCATAGTTTAGAGCTCTTTCTTATGCTTTGAAATTAATTTTTACTACCCTATAATTTTACATTTTTTATAGCCTTTATACAATCAAGTACCATGAGTATGAGCTCCCATAGGTTGAAAACATTATCTAGGTGTTGTTCAATTAGTTCCTTCCTATTTAGATGCATCTTTCACTCAAAATTGCTAGTTGAGTCCCTATTAGGGTTTAAGGAAGGTTTAATAGTGCTTGGCACTCTTAGCAATGGTTCATAGAGATCAAGGCCTAAATCTCTAAAACAAATACACTATATGAATGTAAATAGACCCATATACATTCCCTAAAGTATTTGTCTTCCCATGAAAATCAAACATATATTTGTGAGCATTTGAATATGTTATTTGGGTGAAAAACATGCTTCTTGAGTAGGTTTTGTGTGTCTATAGGGAAAATGACCAACTATATGGATCTCTATAGCATTCAAAATGACTAGGATATGTCTAATAATCATTATGGCCTCTCCATTAAAGGTATAAAATGTTCTTGATACTCAAATTCCCCTTTTCTAAACCTTTTAGTGACATAGTCCTAGTGGAGGTGATATACTAGTCTATCTATACCCTAGGGTTGTGAGGCATTTACACCTTGTTATCAATATTAAGGTTACCTCATAGGTCCTATGGAGTGTTAACATTGGCTTGATCAAGCCTCTTGACCTCTAGTAAGTGCATACAACCATCAATCTTAACACATATGCCTATCTACTTTTAAAACTAGTCGTGGAGGTCACTATGATAACTATTAGAGGGATAATTTAGAAGCTTTAAGAGCCATACTTCCATGTTATCCTCATTATGCACATAAACACTTCTCATCTCCTTGATTTTAGGCTTATAATTCTCTTCTTATATCTTTTTCATATAATCTAGGCCCTACACATGCCAATTAGTAGGTCATTATGATGCTTAAAATATTTGAATAGACCTTAAAGGTCATTTTAGGGTCAACTAACCTCATCTAGGTGTGTTTTGGAACAAGAATTGACCATCAAATCATTTTTGGGGTTTAGTTAGGGTTTGAAACATCCACCATCTTAATGATGGTTCATAACATATGGTCATGCATATCAGGACCAATTATAATGAGCTTGTAGTGTATTGACCTCTTCATCTTCCTTGAATAGCCTAGCATCCCATGTAGAGGGTGTGTGGAGGAGCATTAAATGGTAGCACTTAGATTGTCTACTAACCAATTATAACAAGTTATTTTCTTAAGTATCATTCATAAATTCTATGCCCTTAATGCCAACAATTATTTCATATATATTTACTTTATAGGGATAATTAAATTTCCCTAAGAGCCTTGAGCCTAAGCATCACTATGATGAAGTCTGTAAACACTTTAAGTTGCCTCTTAAATTGAATATATACATGGTTGAATGGATTGATCATGGATTTAAAGTCACTTTGGATTTTTTGTCACTTATTTCCACTTGAAATATTCTTATTATGGGTTTGAAACACCCTTACACATCCAATCATTAGCCATCAAACTTGTTAGGACCTGGGGTCTTTCCAAGATAGTACTAGGGTTTAAGATTAGGCTTAAGGGATATCTACATTACTCTAATCTAAAAATAATATGATGTAAACTAGGGTGTTTCTTACATTATATGATATATGGGGACCCTGTACATCCTCTTTCACTTCTTCAAAACCATATATGGACCCTAGTATGCTTATAAGCCCTTCAAAGGATGGATTTACTCATCTAGCCTTAAAACTAACTATCATAGATAGGTCTAGGCATAAGATAAAAATTGGGTATACTGACTATTGTTTTGACCAACTTGGTAATGTTTAATTTTTAAACCACTTACAATTACCATTTGTACTAATTTTGAAGGCTTGGTCATGCCTAGAGAGGCCTCAAACAATCACTTTTCTCAGACTAGCTATAGGTTGAGCATGAGAGTTCTGAGTAAGGTTATTGTCCTTCGTTTCCTAAGATTCCCATGATGATAGCATGTAAATAATGTGTTTCAAGGTTAGAAAAACCCTTAAATATCCATTTCCAACATTTCTTCCTTTACATACTATTTTATTATTTTTGGGAAACTAGTGTTTAGTTCCTAAATAATAAAGGGACTGGATAAAGGGGGAATTGTTATTTAAATATAGTAAGTGATAGAGTTATCTAGAAAAATAGAAGTAACTTATCTATAAAAATAAACTAATATGACTATTTCAAAGCCTTAAAACTACTGCACAATGATAGGAAGATGTTAGGAACCTAAATCTAGCTTTCATTTGATTAAAGGATAGGAACGCCAAAATAAGACACCCTAAGGTCTGATGTTGTTGCCCTTTCCTACCGCTATTGTCCAAACTAATCGAAAATACCTAAGGATTTTTGGTTTTGTTTATTGTCCTAGTGTGATCCTACCTATGAAATTTTGGATACTAAGTGTTGACAGAGCTCCTTGTAGGGATATTTTAATCTTCAAAACCTCGGATCTATCTACACACATGAAACAATAAATACATCAAAGTAAAAGGGGGAAAATCTAGGTTAGGGGATGTATGATCACATGATACAAACCCCTTTTTATCCTAATCACTACCTATATTATCCCTCAATTTAGGGTCTTTGATCAAATTTAGTTCTCCCTTAGGGAACATGCATAATAAACATGTATGGTAGATGCAAAAATGAACTTTCACCTAGGTCTTTCCTTGACCAAGCATGCAAATCTATGTGTGATGCAAAATAACGAGTTATACTATTAACTAATTTTTAATTATGCATTATGATAAAGTAGTAAGTGATATATATAAAAATTCCTTATGAATTCTTTTATATAGGAAACTCCATTTTGAATTTGGGAAATTTATTCATATTTAGTCAACATTAGAAAGACAAAAAAACTTAAGGATGAAGGTAAGAAGTTATTACAACTCATTAAGTGAAGAAAATCAACCATTGGGGCAAAAAATTTAAATTAGATAGGAGTGATATAAATGTACACCCTAAGGTCCAATGCTATAGTCTAATTTTGGTGCTCCTATCCTACATGCTTAGAACTTAGGGGATAGGATTGGCCTAGGAAATATGACCTAGCTAAGGTGGAATGATTGTTTGAAAATATGAAGATGATTAGGAATAATAAAAAATGTGACTTAAGAACTAAACAAGAGCTAGATAATTAAAACAAAAGACATGGATGATGTGAAAAAGGCTCATATTCTCTATTCAAAGTCTCTTATGAAAGGACTATGAAAAGGCATGATATGTGTGGTTGTTTGACCAATTTAGGGTGTATACATTTACCCCCCTTTTATTCTAGTGATGTAATGAAATGAAGTACTAGAGTAAATGAAACAAAAATAAAAATGTGTACTTAAACTTACATGCATGGAGATAAATGTGATACAAAGGGTCCAACTCACTTCCATGCTAGGGAAGTGGATGGAAATCCAAATAGTGCCTAGAAAAGGAAATAATCCCTAAAATGGATACCCCTTGTACTAAATCTAGAAATTAAATATGTGTAACATGGATAAAGAGGGTAATGCTTGCCTCTTGTGCTAAATATGACTAAAGATGAGGAATGTTTGGAGCCTAAAAACTAATGTCTATCCTCTATCCCACATAAACTCATGTAATATATAATGTGTGTATAGGATTTTGTATGATATGAAGAGTAAAATATGTCATGACCCCACTCTGAATATCTAAACTATAACTAATAAATGTTCAAAGGCCTAAAACTAAGGTCTATCCTATATCTTGCACAAACTCATGTAGTCTAGGTCTAGGTAATATAATTAACCAAGCACTATAGATGGCCATATGGTCAAACCTGGTGACAACCTAGGTACCTATTGGGTGTAATCTAAAAATCTAGTAAATGTGCAAGAAGAGAATGGAATGTCTTGCCATTCCATCTATATAATATTGAGTGATGAAGAACATGAATATTTGTGTCATGCTGCTAAATATGGTATACATCTATATAATCTAGTAATTTGTATAACCACATGTGAAATAACATATCTTTCCATGCCTCATGTGTAAAATTGGAGACCAAAACACTATGCTCTACACTATGCATGTAGTCTTATATCTAATTATATAAACTATGTCATGTTATATGAAGTTGTATATGTGAGATGTGTAGTAATGTACATGCCCCCAAATTTGATATCTAAATTTGAATATGTATCAAAGTCACTATGAATCTATATAATTTGAACCACTATATCTGAATAGTCTATGTATCTATAAACTAAAATCATTGTGGATCCATATAATCTAAACCATTATTTCTATAAATTGAAGGTATATCCCTCTAAATGTCATGAGTAATGTTAAGTGACCCATGTAATTTGAATCACTATATATCTCAACCAATCTAAGCTAAATCTAATAATTTGACTACTGGATGTGTATGAACCATGGTGTATCCACCTATGAGAGTGGATGGGCATGTTGGGTAAGTGTAGGAATAGTAGGAATGATGCCCCCATTTTGGGGAGAGGGTCAAAATTTGTGATAGAGGATTTCAAGCCAAAAGTGATAACTAGTGGCATAAGTAAAAACAAGGTTGGTATATTTTAAATTGATTAAGAAGTTTTTTAATTGATTAGACTGAGTTGTTGAAAGTGGAACAAGTTTTTATTAGTGAGGACCAAGATGTGTGTCAGAGTATAAAAATAATATAGAGATGCTTATACCATATTAGGTAGATTAGGTAGTAAGAGAGAAAAGTTTGAGTGATGTCAAAGGTATCATTTTCATCATTTTATGGAAGAGAATATTCTAAAAATTTGAGCTACATGGTTCAAGGTATAGGAAAAATGGTATTTTTCTTTGATTGAGAAAATTGGGTAATATAGTAAATTAGATTGATTCTCGATTCATTTGTGTATTGAATAATTTGAGATTTAGAGATCTGGAGTGAGAGATATGTTGAGAATACAAGCACTAACCATGACCCAATTTGAGCAATTTATATCCCAGATTAAGGATGGTGGGGATGTTACCCTGGTAAGTAGCTAAAACAATTGATTTTTATCTATTTTGAAGACTTTTTTAGTGTTTTAAGTTCTTTAAAGTAGCCTAGGAAAGATTTTAATATTTTTATCACTCTTGTCCTACATCTAGTGCTCCTATCTAGGTTCCAACATTCTTGCCTAGGTTGTAATACTCCTATCTAGCAATGTTGTCCTATACCCATCATTGTTGTCTTGCAGATAGGATTTTTTGAGATGTAGCTATGTTAATTGCTATTGTTTTTGTGTTGGCTTTTGATTTGGCATTGTTGATTGATATATATGTTATTTTTGGTGTTTTTAGGGTGAGGTATGGATGAGAGAGTTTTGTAGGGGTCAAGTGATGGAGAAATTGAGGTTGTTACCATTATTTAATGATGAGAGACCTATCAGGGATAGGGTAGGGTTAGGTCATGTGTGTGACCTAGGCATAGTGCAGTGGGATAGATATCTAATTACCACCATATGTGAGAGATGGAATGTAGATACATGTACTTTTTAGCTTCTTATATGGGAGATTACTATGAGTTTGGAGGCTGTTCATTATATTTTTCATTTATGGGTTAGCGGATAGTGTGTGACGTTATATGATTACATGGGTGATGATGCTATTAATCTTGTATCCTTGTATTTTGATGGTTTTCCCTCAGGTATACATCAAAGAGGGAGTGATAGTTATCTATTATTATTAGTTATTGTGTATTCTAGTGTTTTGTCTTTGTGGAAGTAGTTGGTTTTTTTTGGCCTCATTTGTTGTTGTAGATGGGAGTGGAGTTTTGATTACATATAGGATGCATATTATTGTGCATAGTGTGGTAGTGTATGGCACTATGTTCTCATATGGTAGGAATATGCTTTCCCACCTATATAGGGATCTTTATAGGTTTACATATGAGGAATTTAGTGGTAGCATGAGTGTAACTACCTTATTACATTATTGGGATCATGAGCACATATCAGTTCTGTGATCGATTAAATTACTTAGGGTAGAGTAGATAGCTTCATATCCATTTGGGGAGTGGTGGATGAGTGCATTATCTCTCTAATCTCTTGGGATGGATAATTATAGATAAGTTTTAGAAATATTGATGGCTCATGATATCATATGGAGGCCCTATAGAGGATTTCCTAACTAGGTCAAGGATGGAGTGCAATTATAGTATATAAGGGTCAGTTATTACATACATGAATATTGGGTTGGATTGTATGAGTGATTTCAATATGAGTTCATTCCTAGATAGTTTGGAGTACCATAGTATGTGCCCTCAGTAGCATGGGTGTGGGTGAGGAGTGCACAGGTACCAACAAGGGTAAGAGCTTGTGTAAGGCCTATTAAGGCTAAGCTACAACATTACCTTTGGATGCATTGGATGTGGCTATAGATATACATGATTTAGATGATGTTTGATGTATAGATGCATATGTTTCATGGTGGACTAGGCATCGATGGGCTCCATTATATATTATTAATGGAGGGGATGATCTAAAGTATGAGGATCCTAAGCTGATCTAGATCATGGGAGGTAAGCAATAATTTACTTTGAATTGTGTATAAATTTGTGATTTTTAGTTTTATTTTAAATCATATATCTAACATAATTCCATACTTTGTGTGTAGGTGGAGTGGGAGGTTCTCATGATGAGGCACATGATAGGGTAGGAAGTGGAGATGATGAGTATTGGGAGACCATCATTGAGTTGACACTTGAAGAGCTCATATGACATGTTCCTGATGATGTGGTCAAGGAGGGTTTGATAAAGTGAGTGATAGTTATGGTTGGTGCTCATTCTCATTTATTTTATAGGATTATTATAGCAACAATTACATATGTTAGGGTAGTGGGAGAGAGAAATGAGCTGAGGGTTGAGCTAGATAGGCATAGAATGTCCCCACTTGATTTTGGATTGGTGAGTACAAGGATTATTGATGAGTACATATATATTTAGAGGAAATATGAGTACTTGAATGAGGAGCATGGTCATCTATTGGAGTGAGAGATTCATCATAAAAGTCATGCGATAACTCAAAGAGGTCTGGGGTCATTGAATGCTAAGTTAGATTATGGTACTAGTATTGGAGGAGAGAGTAAAACTAAGAGTGAGGGCTTGACACCCATTCATGATTGATTGTGTTTGATACCAATTTATATGTATTTAAAATTTCATTATATATATGGATACTTATTTTGATTTTGACTCATGCATATTATTTTATGGGATTTAAAGTATATTTTTATATTTGTTTCAAATGATTGATTAGAAATAGTTGATTTGGTATTGATTTTGAGGTTGTATATGTTTGGTAAAATGTTTTTTGGGATGTGATTTGATTGTTCATGATATGTTCAAGTGTGATTTTATGTTTTATTTGTAATCATATGTGAGCCAAAAAAAATTTGGTTTGATAATTCGTAAATTGTTTTTGATAAATTAAACTAGTTTAAGATTGGGAAAAAAAGGTATTGGTAAGATTAGGATTTTGATAAGCTAGTTTGGCTAGGGATGGCTATTTAGAACTATGAATTTTAGTTTTTAGTATAAGGGGATGTAAGATAGCATCCTATGCATATCACTTACTTGAGAGTGGCTCAAGAATATAAAGGTTAGCCCTTTGGCTACATCATTTCCCCATGAAGTGAAGCTTTGAACTAATATCAATATGAATTTTTTTATATCACTATCTAAACCTTGATGGCCAACTGAACAAATACCCATACTACTCATGTTGTGTAGGAACACGCATTGTATCTTATAATATCTACTATACACTAATTGTAGTTGTCCATGGACATTCTACCAAATGTAAAATTATTAGATGTTAAAATAAAACCATGTGTTATGAAGAAGGATCATCTATCCATAGTTGTAGTGGATTTTTATGTGAAATAATACTCTCTATCCTCTAATGTGATGTATATGATTGAACAATAGATCAAGGAGTTAAAACCTATAGTGGTGACTCATCTAATCACAATCATAGTAGGCTGCTATGTGAAATAGTTCCCTAAAAACTTAGTTGTAGTGAATATCTCTATAAAGTGGTGATGTGCAATATGGATTCCTCTAATCTTAACTATAATAGGTTGATACTTGAGATAGGACCCTAATAACTCTATTACAATGTCTATGACTATGTTGGATATGTATATGGAACTATAATATGTACTCATCAAACTACACTATTATATTTAGGTTGTTCTCACTGTACTAGTTTCCAAACCTTCTAAATAGGTGTAATAGGAAATCTCCTATGAGACTCTATCCTAGAAGCTACATTACTCTCACAATGAGTAACCAATGATTCTAGTGAAGGAATATCTTAGGATAACTTAGCCATAGAGGAATAAGGTCTAGGAATCCATTATAGAGGAGAAATTGGTACTCTTATGTTAATTTTATGATGCCATTATTGACACATCTATTGATGTAATCCTTGAGTCCACAACAATCATTATCTCTATGTCCATGGATATAATGATAGTTACAAAAAGGCTGATGTGGCTATTTATGTAAGAGATGTGGATATCATCAATGAGTAGAAGGAAATGTGATTAACCTCCTATCTTGTAGTGCTGATAATATGACATATGGGCTATCTCACTCTAAATCAAACTACACTTATGCCTTACTGCTATTCCCTATAGTACATATTATAGGTTGTACTCTAGAAATTAGCTCTCTATTTTTAATTGGTTACTTTTTTGGTTGTGGTCTCTTATCTTGTGTAGGACATGTTGTATGTTATGTGTTAAGAGATATATATGGAGGTACTATTGTGAAATATAGAGTAATTTTATTAACTAAATATTCCTCAATCAATAATAATTTATATTTCAAGGTAAGAATTGTATAAAATAAGTGCCTGAAAGAGGACTCAATATGATATAATAGATACTCTAGGAGTGGTTGACAAAAACCCTTAATAAAGATATGTTGAATCTCTGAATCTACTAATTTATAGATCAATCTTAACATATGAGTCTTAAATCCTAAGGTATAATCACTAACTAGCTCTAAATTATTCTAATGCAATGTGGCAAGTTTCTCATATGTAACATGAGGGCCCATGTTTTCTATGTAATATCTAAGAAATGCCTCTTCTAGGTCATTATATGTGTATAAAGAACCAATAGGGAGTAGATTAAAGAACTAATTATGTGCATTCCCACTACTATCTATTGGAACAACTTGAGTATAATCAAAGGACTCGCATGAGATGGTAAAGCCTTCCAAAAGGCTTGAAGGTGTATGAATGGATCTCTAGTTCCATCAAAGTGAGGTAATGATGGTATATATAAATGCTTAGGCAATAAATCTTTTACAAATGTCTTTAGAATAGGGTTACCATGTAAATCATGGCATCCATATGAGACTTATAATCCTTATTTTCCAAGGTAAGAAGATGTGCTTGGTGTTGTAATTAACCAACTACATGCATCAAATAAAAAATCTCCTGGGATAGTATATTAGCATCTTGAAGTGGTTTGTTTAATCATTGAATTTGATCATTTATTTTAGCCATGGGAATGTTACATTTATAAATTGGATCATAAAGAGGTGGTGTGCTCACTTGAACCTTTAGAGTAATGGTAAATTGGACCTTAGTAGAGGGATGTGGGCTACCATTCTCTTTGGTTGAAGAGTGAGAAACATGTGCTGCTATAGTAGGGGTGGCCTGTGAGATTCATTGGTATCTTTATGTTTTAATGAATCACATTGTATTGAGTAGAAAATGTGATGTTATTATTTACATGTGCATTATTTGAAATATAATCATGCATAGAAATAGAAAAAACATTTTTTAGTGAATTATGTTTTAAAGGAGTGAGAGAAGGGTTATAAGCATGAGATGCATTTTCTTCTTCACTATGTGCATAATGGTCATCATTATTCCATGCATTATCATAATTAGATTTTTTTTCATATTCACTCTTATTTTAATATTCATTGACATGTTAACTATCATACTCCTTATCACTTCCATCATCATTAGGGAGAGGGGTAAGATAATAATTTAATGTTTTTCTAATATGGAATAAATTATCATGTGAAATTGGAATATTATGGGCATCTTTCTTGTCTTGGAATGGAGTGTATGCATTATTTTTATTTTCAATATGAGAAGTAAGAGAAAGAGAGTTATCATTTAGACATTCTTTTACAAATTATAGTTAAGAACATGAGATGGATCATTTGAACTATGCATTGGAATTTTGATTTTATTGCATTTATATTGTTGTAATTTGAACATAGAATTAACAAGAGAGAGAGAGAGAGGGAGATTAGGTTCAAATGGAATAAATTTATCACCAATGAGAGATTCACTTGGAAATACATTAATATTTTTTTCATTTGATGCATTTTGTATAGGATAAAGGGGTGAAAAATACCTTTCTCATATATCAAAATTATTTTCTTTAGAAGAGGGAATTAAAAAAATAGGTTTGAGACAAGAAGATGCATATACTTTTTCTTCACTATCGCTTTCATATGTATCATCATATTAATAATTAAAAAAATAGTAATTATCTTCATTGTAAATGAAATAATTTTCCACATTTTTAGCTAATGTGAAATTTTGCCAATTTGTCCATTCATTGTCATAAATATGAGAAAAATTTAGAAATTGATCTATGGGATGAGAGGGAAGAAGTGCCTTAGTAGCCAATTTATTTATTTCACAAAAGAGAATATGTAAAAGTCATATTAAAAAAATAAATACAATAATAAATACCACATAGATATTTTGAAAATATTTTTGACACTCCAAAAAATTTGCAAAAAATTCAAAATTGTTATCTAAAAATTGTAAGGCTTGGGGTTTGAGAACCTAGTTTGGAAATCTAGGGTTTTTGGTTGGGGTTTTAGAAATTTTGAAAATTATTAAAATAATTTAAATTATAAAATAAATTTGAATAAAATAAATTCACAAAAATTATACAAAAATCAAAATTTTGAAAGTTGAATTTTTGCACAAAATATGAATGAAAAACCCTAACTGTACCTAGGTTTTTAATATTTTGTTCAAAGTAAGTCGGGTTCACTATATATTTTATTATTTTTAGGAAAATAGTGTTTAGTTCCTAAAAATTAAAAGGTATAGATAAAGGGGAAATTTTAAATTAAATATAGTAAATGATAGAGTTATATTATTCTGATTAAATTAATTACATAACGGAGAGAAGTAACTTATCTATAAAAAATACACTGAGACAACTTTTTCAAAGCTTAAAAACTATTACACAAGATTGGGAAGATTTGAAGAACCTAGATTTAGCTTTCATTTGGTGAAAAAATAGGAGTGATAAAATAGGACACCCTAGGGTCTAGTACTATTATATTTTCTACCACTATTGTCCAAGTTGCTCATGGAGACCTTAGTTTTCTAGGTTTTGTTCTCTATCCCAATGTGATCTTACCTATGAAATTTTGGATGTTGAATGTTGATATAGATCATTATAGATATATTTTAATCATTAAAAAACTAGGTTTATCTACACACATAAAACAACAAATACATCAAAGCAAAAGTGGGGAAATTGGGTTAGGGGAAGTATGATCACATGATCTAGAACCCCTATTATCCTGATCACTGCCTACATTTACCCTCAAGTTAGGATCTCATATCAAATGTAGTTCTCCCTTATGGAACATGAATAATCAATATGCAAGGTAGATGTAAGATTAAACTTTTCCATAGGCCCTTCCTTGATCAAGCATGAAAATCTATGTGTGATGTAGAATGTTGAGCTATACTATTGACTAATTTTTAATTATGTACTATGCTAATGTAGTAAGTGCTAGATATAAAATGCCTTGTGAATTCCTTTATATAGGAGACTATTTATTTTGAATATGGTAACTTTATTCATATTTTATTGAATTTATAAAGGTAAAGAAAACTTAAGGATGAAGATAAGAAAGGCTTGGGACTCATAAAGTGAGGAAACCCAACTATTAGGACTAAAAAATTCAATTGGGTAGGAGTGCTAGAAATGGACACCCTAGGGTCTAGTGCTATAGTCTAATTCTAGTGCTCTTGAGTTACAAGCTCAAGACCTAGGGGGATAGGATTAACCTAAGAAATCTGACCTAGCTAAGGTGGAATAACCATTTGAAAAGCTTGGGATGACTAGGAATAAGAAAAAATGTGACTCAAGCATGAAAAAAGACCAAGATAAGTAAAACAAAAGACATGGCTAATGTGAATAAGGCTCATATTCTCCATTCAGAGTCTCTTATGAAAGGATTGTAAAAAATCATGATATGTGTGGTTGCTTGACCAATTTAGGGTGTATACACATACCATTCCTCTTCTCAAGCCTAGGGTTTATGCCTATGAAGGCATGTTTGTCTTCAAGTCTTAGGTCTGATGGCCTTTTGATCTCTTTAAATAGGTATGACCATTTTATTTTACTATCCCTTAGTGTGAACCCTAATTATTTTTATATGAGTGTTGCCTCTTTACCATAATCAATATATGGTTCTCCATATGCATCAACACTACTGTAGGTAGACACTCACATATAATAACTATGTACAGGTTTTATGATATGAGTTTCTAAGAGAGTAGGGTATTTAGAGTCATTTTAAACCCATAGTGACTTCTTTCACACTACTCTCTATCTCTTTGAGGTATCTATTCTATTAATCATACAATTTCCTATGCTCATGAGTGGTTCACACACTATTCTTGGAGACTCTACTATAGTAGGCCAAATGACTAGTTGTAAGTGGTTATTTACTTTCTTAGTTATGTGTATGACCATATATAGACCTATCATTCATGATCTCATTGTCTTTAAGGGTTCCAAGGGGTATTTGGATCTGTTTCACATGGCTTAGGATAAGAAGTAAGGGTGAATGGGTGGATGAGGATGGTTGTGGAATGATATGGAATTTGAACATGGAAAATAGGGTTGAGACATAGTATCAATGGAAGTGGAAACAACATGAAGTCATAGAGGACAAAACATGATGTGAAATGGAGTATGGAAACCCTTCCAAGATAAACAATAGGAGGCTTTAAAACCCTAACACATGTACCTAAGTGAATAAATCACTTGAGAATAAGGAAAAGGGAATAAACCATCCAAAATAGGAATGTAGGAATCTTTGAGGAACCTTAATTTTGGATAAGAAACCTTAAAATTTACATAAATATGTGAGATTTGGAAGTAAGGAGGATGGTTTCCAAGCCTATGAGGCTATCATGGAAGGAAAGAGACTTTTTCATAAGGATATGATGATGACATATTGTGATTCAAACACCTCCTTCCATACTATTTACTATGTTTGAAAGACTTGAATGTACTAATAAACAACATATAGTGCTACTAGACAATGAACATCATATGCATATGACTCTTTCCTTGAAGAAACTTTAAGCTGAATAAGAAAATGATGGACTCCAAACTTGAGAAAATAGATATGGGTAAACCTGAGACACTCCACCACTTCTCCAACATAGTCAACGCCTTTTGATGAGGGCACTCAACACTATGTTCCTTTTATATATCTACTTGCAGATTTCACACTATGCTAATTTTGAAGGTTTTTTGGTTTTAAAAGCTCACATCTGTGATCAAAATCCTAAAAAATCCATAAGAGGTTCCTTTAAGACCTAATAAAACATCATCACTCATTAGTTTGACTAAACAAGCCAATAATTCATGAAAACTATCTTATTCCATTTCGATTGTGTAAGGATGGGTGACATACATATCCATTAAGTTATTAAGGAATGTTCATAGAGCTTAGGTAATCAATGGAAAAAAAATACCCATGGATGAAGGATGGCTGAGTTTACTTCCCCAAGATAAGAGCTTAAGCCTTTACTTTTTCTCCTCTGTAAATTATGAGCACAAACCTGAAGTGCTCTCTAAGCTTGCCAATGAGCTCGAGGGGAAGGTAGGTTAGTTTTGAGATTATTTTACACTAAAACACTTTATTTTATCTCCCTCTTGGAATTATTGACTTCCATTTTCAAATCCTTGACTCCTCTTGAGTTAATCCATACTGTACAGATCTGTACTATTTGGTAAATCTCTACAACCTACATTTTATTCATATTTTATCTTGCTTTAAACCAAAATAAATTATTAATAGGTGTTATGGAGGTAAAATAAGAGTCATGTTATGTTTTTAATTTCATGGTATAAACTAGGGGAGTTGAAGAGTCATAAATTATCATGTGTGGGGCCCATTAGGGAGGAATTAAGCAGTGACCATGATGGTAATGGGCTCAATGAGGTATGAAACATTGTAGTGATGGTCTAATGAAGTTCTTAAGGTCTATTGAAGGCATGTAAGGTGTCTTAGTGGCCTATCAAGGTCAAATTAGGCCTCATTATGATAAAAAACATTGACTTTGGTACACACACATGACCTTAAAGGGGTATATCAATTAAATATTATGCTAATATCTATGAAGAGACCCTTATAACTTAAAAAATGGCTTAATTGGACCACATGACACTTCTCATGATGTTATTTGAGACTTGTAAGATGAACATACCTTATATAATTAGATAGATTAGAAGTGCTTATGAATCTTCACTAGATTACCTTCTTAATTCACCTTCACCATGGCATGTTTCAAATGTTAGAGCTCCATCAAAGTGACCAAGGACCCTTATGTATGATAAAACATCATGAAAAAACTTGAATAAAGTAAAAATAGATGGTATGGATAACACCAAACATCTTATAGAATAACAAGATAGTAAACTCATTAAATGACCCAAACCCATAAGGATGAGATGCAACCATGAGACTAATGATGGATCAGGACTCAGGGACATTAGGTTGACCCCTTTCTAGATCTAAGACTATAAATTAGTTAAAAGGATGATAAATAAAGTAGAAATTTTGTGGATTAATATCCCTCATGAAGATTGTAAGCCCCTTTTATAAATTTTTTATTTTTTAGGTTGTTTTTGGGATTTTAAAAAATTTAGGGTTTTTGGGACTATTTTAAATGTTTTTGTGTCTTTGGCATCTCAAATCTATGGAGGATTATGAGATGTAGAATGCTTTAACTCACAAAATGGTGAGATAATGGATTAAATTTCTCATAAAATTGTGAGAAAATGGAAAAGGTTGCTTGCAAAATTGTGAGAGCGTGACTTAAAGGGATGACTAAGTTGACCATAGAAATTGAGCATTGCCTACATATTCTAAATGGACCTCAGGTCAGTGTAATTCAAACCTAGCATAAATTACTATAAATTAATAGTAAGGCTAAATATAGTAATGGCATATGAATAAATAATTGGTAGAGGATTGAATAAGATGTAAATGATGTATTTCAAAGACCATCATATGCGAAAATCATGTGTAAGCTAATTTTAGATACTATTCATCATGTATGTATTGATGGTGACTAAATTTAAATAATCTTCTAGAATATTTTTCTAAAATTTGGCATCTAGAATCATTAGTTTGACTGATAAACTAGAGTCAAGGTCAAGAATGGTAATAAGATACTAAAATAATATAAATATGAATTGACTCAATTAGAAATGGGAATTAAGGGAATGCAATTTCAATTCATGCCCCTATGCAAGGGTCCTCATAGATAATGTTTAATCAAATCAAGTGTAAAAACACTTGAGATGCATAATGTTCATAGGGTTATCTAGCTCTTTTCTATCTGATGTAGCCAATACATATGCTCTATATCCATAATTTTATGTGATGATGAATGGGCCCAGCCAATTAGGTTCAAATTTTCCTTTATTTTCATGGTAGATATTAATATTATTTGTATTTTACTTTAGGACTAAGTCCCCAACCTTAAAGTCTTTATGTTTGATACACTTGTTATATCTATGGTGCAATATGTTCATATATTCATAAATAATTTTCAAAGTGGCTACACATTTATCATCAAGTAGTTCTAATTATTGAATCCAAAAAAATCTATGTTATTCCTCATTAATGATATTATGAAAAAAAATACATAAAGAATGTAATTCAACTTCGACAGGGAAAATAAATTCTATGCCATAAATAAAGGAGTATGGTGTGGAACCTATTGTGGTGAAAGTATTGGTATAGTATGCCAAAAGGAAGGGAAATGGTTATAAATTTTAATCAAAACTAAAAACATTAACAATATTTTTAAGAATTTGGATCAACTATTTGTTAGATGCTTCAGCTTGGCCATTACTTTTGTTGTCCCCCAAAAATATCACTCATTTTTGGGACAAAATTTGAACTATTTTTGTCCTATAGACCAAAATTGTCTCTTCCTTTTTCAAAATTGGTCCTGGGCATTCAAACTCCTCATTTTTCAAACTTTTTAGAAATCAAAGAACTTTGCAAGCCAAGCTTAATGGGCTTCACAAGTTGATTACTATGAACTCTTTCAAGGTTAAAAAAACTATGAACTTGGTTTCTACAGACTCTACAAGTAGGTTCATTTCTACACGTTCAAAGACTTCTGTAGGTGGGTTCAACCAAAAGAATTAGTTTTTAACATTTGGTAATTTTCAAGATTTGTTTCAGTGCCTTGGTTTAATCAAAAATCTCCATCGACAAGCATTAGCAGTAGGTTCAATGCATTTGGTCCAACAAGTTCAAAAGCTCTCACCACAACTGCAAAGTTCAATCAACAAAGTTCATCACTTTGGTTCAATCAAATGGTTCATCAGTTGGTTCAAAAGCTTTGTTTGAACCGTTGAACCAAAGCTTGGTTCAATAGTTGGTTCAATACTTTGGTTCATTCAATTGGTTCATTAGCTTGAACCGTTTTGGTTCAAATCTTGGTTCATTGGCTTGGATCAATATTTGGTTCAGCCAAGCAGTTCAACATTTGGTTCACTTGCCCGGTTCAATGCTTTGGTTCAAATACTTGGTTCAATCAAAGGGTTCATCAACTTGAACCATTTTGGTTCAACTAAGTGGTTCAATGCTTTGGTTTAATCAGATGGTTCAATCAAATAGTTCAATAGTTGGTTCATCACCTTGGTTCATCGGCATGGTTTAAAGGAGTGGTTCAATGTAAAAGTTCAAAGAAGCCTCCCGAAAGATAAGTGCCCTTACGGAGGGCACTTGGTCGACAAAAACACCCTTCAGAAGGGTCATTTTCAAAGAAGGCCACAAATGTAATTCTCTAAAATTTTTGTTTAAAGAATTCAAAATAGACTAAGGACAAAAGCAATTCCTTCAGACAAAAAGTCTGAAGGAATTTAGAAAAGCAGTTGCAGGCAAAAAGCCTGAAGAAATTTCCAAAGAAGCAAAGACAAGTGATCGAAACAATTCCATAGACTTTTTGTCCATGAGAAATTTTTGCAGACTTTTTGTCTGCAAGAAAATGCTTGCGAAGAAATCCGAAGGAAAATGCCCGCAGAAACAGTCTGTAGGAAAGCTGTGAGAGACTGTTAAAGATAGAAGGCTACCGAAGGACCCCAAAGGGTAAGTGCCCTTGCAGGGGACTCTCAACTACCAAATTTAAGGACACTTCCCCTAAGCTAAAGGGTCATCTTCCCTTTGGGAAGATGTATAACAAGAAACTTGAAGGAAGAACTTAGCTACCCACTGGAAGAAAGAAGCTCGAAGGCCATTTGAAGACCGCCTGAAGGGTAGATACCCTTGTACAGGAATCTTCCTGACCCAAAGTGGATCATTTATTAAGGCTCAAAAGGGCAAGTTATTTTCAAGAAAGTGCAAAATAGGAAAGTCAAAGAAAGACCAAGGGGTGATGCACCCGAAGATGTCAAATTTAAGACAGTGAACTAGCTATTGAAAACATAGTGATAGGCATGCAAACATCAATTTCAAAGCTCATAAAATAGCTATTGATCCTTGTAATCTATAGACCCAAATGCATTCAAAGGATTTAAGGCCAAAACCAGTAGGAAGTGACTAAGGAATAGAATAGTAAATTGAATCTAGGACCCAATTTAATTAACTAGAAAAGGAAGAACCATGAAGAACGATTAGATCGCTAGGTGGACATTGAAAGTTGCAAACTTTCAATAGCGTGACTTGTTTCTCTACATTGAGAAAAACAAATGGGTAGATGCCCCTAATTTCTAGCCTATCTTCCTAATATTTTTCAATGTAACATGATGTGTTACTATTCCTGAGTCCTTCTTGAAGAGGCTATATAAGGGACTCTCTTTGATTATAAACATATCTCTTTTTTGACAATCAAAAATGAAACTCTACCCAAATTGGAAGGCATTACTAAGACTTTGAGCTCAAATTTTTGATCATATTTTGTTACTAGAATAAGAAAGCAAGTGACTTTTCAGAATTTGTGTTGTGATATCTTTATTGTTGGGGAAATAGTTCTTATGTCTTTTTCCTTGATATATTTTTTGTTCCTCTAATTCAACAAGTAGAATTAGTGAAAGTAGTTAGGAAGGTGTCCTAAAGAGTCAAATATGGAGAGACTTTGTGCCCCCATAATTTCCTTTAGTGTGTTTTCTTTTCATTTCTATGTAAAGGACCTTGGGATGACTTTGTGCCCTCATTGTCCTTTGTATCTTACTCTTGAGCAATTCAGGTGGAGACTTTGTGTTACATCTTGATTTGTTCGTTATTACATCCTTGGTTACATTTTGCTTTTACTTTCAGGAGCATTCTTGTGGTTTATTGAATAGTACTTCTAAAATAAGAGGAGTGCTTTTTTTCATTTCCCTTGAGTTTTCTCCTTTGATCCACATGCATCGTCTCTAAAAAAAGAGAGATGGATGGTTTGTCCTACCCTTGAGTATTATTTTCTATATATATATATATATATATATATATATATATATATATATATATATATATAACATATCCATAGGGAACCTCCCCTTGATGAGAGGAGAGATTTGTCCCCTTTTGATGTGGTAAACCTACACATTTGGATGACAAATCTTCTTACTTTGGCTGATCAAACCTATTTTGTTTATCAGTACGTTGATTGACAAAATATTCAACCAATAATTTTTGGTGACTCTGCTAGGGATATACATAATTCTGTGTAATTTAGAACCTTAATTTTTAGATTGAAACATCACCTATGTCTTACCCATTATCATTATAACCCTTATCCATTATAGATTCTAGCGGCTCTATTACTTATCTTACCCATTATCCATTTATAGCCTGACCATCTTCCTCCACCTCAGTTATTTTAATCAGGTTTGCAAAACCACAACTAACTGGGAAAGAATGCACATTTTAAAGCCTCAAGCTTCAAACTAAAGCAAGGTCAATTATTTTCCATTTTTGTTTCACAATCTGACAGATTCAAGGTATACATGAAGCCAAAGGGCTAAAGGTATCGTTGACCTTGTATTTGAGTTGGTACAGCAAAGTCATTTTGATCTATTTCCTTCACCATCTCATCTTTCCTCTTACTAAAGTCAGATCTCCATTACTAGATGAAGTATCTACTTCTACTATTGATAAAGCTTTTCCAATAATTACCCCTCTAAGATTTGTTATTCCTTCTTTTCATAATCCTACAATGGCAATTCAAGGCCCTTAGGGTAATGCTTTTGGTCCTCTCAATCTTACTCCACCTCTACATGAGCTTCCATGAAGTTTAAGAAAAAAAATCCCCAAATTCTATGGTGATGGGAAAGTTCATCCTGATGAACACATTTTAGCCTTCAGCATAGCTTGTGGAGTAATCACAGTAAAATTTGAAGATGTAGTAGTCAAGCTTTTTGTGGAGACACTATAAGGTCCTGCTACAGATTGGTTTTATTATCTACAAGCTTGATCAGTAACTGATTGGAATACCCTCAAAGCTAAGTTTGAAGCTAGATTCAAACCTATAGAAGATGCTCATGCACTTTTGGCTCAACTTACACAGATGATGAAAGATCCTTATGAGCCTATGAGAGACTTCATAGCCAAATTTGGCAAACTGAGAAATAGAATTCCTATAATTATTGAACCTACAACTGAGAATCTCAAATGCGTCTTCATTAATTCTCAGTTACCTAAAGTAAGTTTTCTCTTAAGACGTGTTGGTCAAATAGATCTTATTGTAGCTCAACATTTAGCCACTGAGGTAGAAGATGATCTCATCTTAGAAAGGAAGATAAAAAGAGATCCAAATAGAAATAGAGCTTCATCATCTTCTAAATATTTATCTACAAGCACCATAGATCCAGTGGTGTAGAAATTGGCAAATGAGTTGCTTGCTCTAAAAAAGAAAATGGCTCAAGGAATGTCTTTTGTTCCTTCATACAGAAGGACATTCCCAAATAAGTCATATCAAGGCAATGTTGTGAGGAATCAAGGGCAATAGAATCGCCTTCCTCCCCCATATGGGAAACTTGCCCTGGAAGCTCCTCCAACTAATTCAACAATGAGATATCTTAAAGTAGAATCAGAGTTCTCTTTCCAACTTGAATTGAATAAAGAAAATGATGATGATATCCTTATATAAAATCAAGAAGAATCAGCTAGCAACTCCCACATTAGTTTCTTGAACTACCAGGATGAACCTGGAAGCAAAGGAGAAGCTTTTGATGGATCATATGTAGTGTTTACCAAGTCCAAGAACTAATCAATCTAGCAAGCTGATAAAGGGAAGATAGAAGAGCAATCTTAGCTAGTAGTCATTATTGCTTAGCATGGAACCACTCTACCTTTTTAGTCAAAGGATCTGGTAATCACCCAAAAGGTAAATACATCAATTTCACCTTCACCTTCTATTTCAATTTCACAAACAAGCCCTCCTCCCATCCCTCCTAAAACCCAAAAAGTTGAAATACCTTCATCTATACCTAGCTCAATTCAACCATTTGACATAATTGATCATGTTAAAAAGACAAAAAATACAAATGTCTGAGTTCAAATATTTGTAGTCCAATCCTGATCAATTGGATAAATTGATCCAATGTGTCAAGAACCAAACCGTCCATGCAAGACAAAAAGCTAAAAAGGTAACTCCTAATTCTCCAAAGAACATGCTTATCTTGAATAATCTTGTCATTACTCCCCTAGCTTCTCTTAGAAAAATAGAACCTTTCTATGTTTCCCTGTTAATTAATGGCCACAAGCTGAGTAACTGTATTATAGACTCAAACACATCTGACAATGTCATGCCTACTAAAGTAGTTGAGTCTCTTGGTCTCACACTGACCAAGACATTTGGGAGATGTTTCTCCATGGATAACAAGCAAGTACCATTTCTAGGGCAAATCAAAGATTCCCAATTTGTATTTGTAGCCTTTCTAGATAAGAGAATCAAGATGACTGTCTTGGTGGCTGATGTCCCATCATCCTTTGGCATTTTGCTTGGATGAAATTTCTACAAGGATGTGGGAGGAGAACTAAGCATGGACTATTTGAGGCAAGGATCCCTGTCCAAGGCATAATGAAGAGGTTACTAATTGAAAAGGAAGCAAATTATGTGGTCACCCAAACATCAGCCCCTGAAGCTCAAATTATTTTTGAATCTATAGGTATGGGCAACTATTTTCTATCTATAGATGAAATACATGAAACACTTGATAAAATTCTTGAAAGTGTCAAATCATAAATCATCTCAACTAGAATATTAGAAGAACTAGTAGGCTACAATATAGATGAAGGACCCTCCATCTCTGATGAAGGAAAGTCTAAAATAAAATTAGTATCAGATGAAATATGGATTCTAGAATTCGATGGTAGTTGTTCCTCTACTGGTTTGGGAGCTAGGATTGTGTTGATATCTCCTCAAAGAGATATGTTTTCTTCATCTTAAAAAGTATAATTTATCAACACTAATAATATACCCAAATATGAATCTCTACTACTTTGAATGAAGGCTGCTCAAGAAAAAGGCATCAAGTTTCTTCATGCCAAAGGGAATGCTAAATTAGTGGTTTTTCAAGTAAGAAATCTTTACCAAACCAAGAATGAAAGATTACGCCACTACCACAACCTAGTATGGGACCAAATTGAAAGCTTTGATGCTTCCAACATTTCTACCATACCCAGAGATTCTAATGATAGAGCTGATGCACTTGTTGTTTTAGGAACTCTCTTAGTTCCTCATTCAGATTTCAAAGAAGATAGGTATACTATTGAGCTAATATGTAGACCAAGTGTTCCTGACAATGCTAATCATTAGCAAGTATTCAATGATGATCATCAAATCATTGCCTTCCTAGAATGAAAAGACAATTTTGAACAACTACATTTTGAAGGAAGTGAACCTCAGAAGTATGAATCAGCCTCTAAATCTAGTTCATATATAAATGAAAAAAATTTACAACTGAAAGGAAACAAAATTCTCAAAGGCCTAGTTTCTCTTGAGGAACTAGTTGATAAGCATGATAGATTCATCAAACAACAACAAACAGACTCAAGTTTCTCTTAGGGATTCGATCAAGTAAATTTGACCACTAAAAAAAATCCCAAGATGGTTAACATTGGTAAGTGCTGTGCCCCTGAAGAAAGATTCAAGTTCACCACTTTGCTCCATCAATACATGGATGTCTTAGCATACTCTTATGAAGACCTAAAGTCTCTCGAACCTGATCAAATCCACCATGACATTCCTCTTAAGGCTGATTCAATGCCCTATAAGCAAAAATCTAGGTAGTACAATCCAAAAATATCAGGTACTATTTTGTTTGAGATACAAAAAATGTTAAATTCTAGAATCATCTTCCCAATCCATCATTCCACATGGATTGCAAGCATAGTTCTTAGAAGGAAGGAGAATGGTGAAATTTGTATTTATGTAGATTTAAAGAATCTAAATCAAGCATCTTTGAAAGATGATTATCCTTTTCCAATTATGGATCAAGTGCTTCAAACAGTGACAGGTTTAGAGATGTTATCAATGCTAGATGGCTTCTCAAGATATAATCAAGTTGAAGTTGGTGAAATAGACCAACACAAGACTACATTCACCACACCTTGGGGTACATTTCCATATAGAAGAATGCCTTTTGGCTTGATAAATGCTAGTGTTACCTTTCAGAGAGCAATGGATTTGGATTTCAATGATGAGATTGGTAAATTCATAGTGGTATACCTTGATTGCTTGATTGTCTTTTCAAAGTGTCGATCTGATCATGTACGCCATTTACAACAAGTGCTGGAGCACTGCCGTTAGAATGGTATTTCCTTAAACCCCAAGAAGTCTATTTTTGGAGTAACAAAGGGGAAACTCCTTAGACACATTGTGTCAAAAGAAGGCATAAAGATTGACTCAGACAGAGTCAAGTCTATTCAATAGCTTAATTTTCCTAAAAATAAAAATGTTGTTCATTCTTTCTTCTAAAAGGTGAATTTCTTATGGAGGATCATCTCTAAATTTGCTGAGAAGACTAGGCACATTGTGAACTTGATGAAAGGGAAGACCATATTCAACTAGACTAAAGAAGGCAAGTCAACATTTTAAGATATCAAGACTACCATTGCTCATGCCCCTACCTTGGTTTGTCTAGATTATAACAAAGATTTCATCATATATAGTTATGCATCTGAACACACTCTTTCAACAATTTTTGTTCAATAGGATAAAGAAGGTATGGAATCTCCTATCTCTTTCATGATTTTCCCTCTCAAAACCCATGAGATGAAGTATTCAAATGTAGAGAGGCATGCTTATGCATTGGTAAAAGCAGTCAAACATTTTCACTTCTATATTTTGAATTCACACACTACTGCCTTAGTTCCTGACACTACAGTCAAGTCTATATTAACTCAGCAAGAGTTTGGCATGAAAAGAGGTAATTGGATTACAAAGATCTAAGAGTTTGATCTAGACATCAAGCTGACAAATCTAGGTAGGGGTAAATGCCTATGTCAATTAATTACTAACAACAAGCCAAAAGATACACAACATGAAGAAGCTGAAGTGGAAGATACTCCAATAGTCCTTTTTGTCTCCACTACCAATGAGTGGTATTTAGGTATCACTCATTTCCTTACGTATGGTGAATGTCCTACTCATTTGTCTTAAAAAGAAAGGAGGACTATCAAATTGAAAGCTATGAATATTGTCCTTTAGGACAACGGCTTGTATAAGAGAAGCATAGATGGAGTATTCCTTTGCTGTGTAGACAAAGAGCAACAAAGCTAGATTTTAAAATCTTTTCATAATCTGGCTTGTGGAGGACATTTTTTTGCTCCTGTGATTGCTCACAAGATTCTGCAATTTAGGTATTACTAGCCAACTCTTTTCTAAGATGCACATAAGTGGGTTAGAAAATGTGAACTCTGTCAGCAATTTATTGGAAGACCCAAGTTAGCTATTATGCCTCTCAAGCTAATGATCATAAAAGAACCTTTATAGCAATGGGGGATTGATTTTATTGAGACAATAAACCCATCTTCAAGTGCTAGACATGATTATGTCCTTATAGCAACTGACTATTTCACCAAGTGGGTAGAAGCAATCCCAACTAGGCATGTTACTTCAAAAGTTGTATGCAACCTCCTCAAAGAGAATATCATTTCCAGGTTTGGAGTTCTAATCAATATTATTACTAACAATGTAGCTTATTTCACCTCACAGGAGATTACACATTTTTTTCCATTATGGAATTATACTCTCTCACTCTTCTAATTATTTTCCACAAGGGAATGGGCAAGCTGAATCTAGCAATAAGAACCCAATAACTATCATCAAGAAGCTAGTAGATGACAATCAAAGAACATGGCATAAAGCATTGGTTAATGCTCTATGGGTAGACAAAATCACACCAAAGAGGGTAATTGGTATGTCTCCTTTTCAACTTATTTATGGTATCAATGTTAAGATACCAATCACCTTAGAATTACTAGCCTTGAGATTGGCAAAGGTAATTGAAGATTAGACATATGAAAGCTCTCTTGATAAAAGAATCATGTGCCTGACTGAGTTAGAGGAACAGAGAACCATGGTGGTAGATAGAATTTTTGCTCATCAGAGTTTGGTAAAGAAACTCTTCAACCAAAAGGCTAAAAATCATGATTTCTAGATTGGGGATCAAGTCCTGCTGTGGGACAAAAGGAGAGAACCAAAGGGGATGCATGGAAATTTTGACTCCCTTTAGAGAGGCCCATTTATAATTCATCAACACATTAGTGAAAATAGATTTTTGCTGAAATATCAAGATGGCACACTCTTTTCTCTATGTCATAATGGGTAGCATCTAAAACACTTCAACTCTTGAAGTATCAGATCATTACATCTATATATATGTATATTTGTATAGTTTTTAATTCTATTTTGTTTTGTTTGTTTTCCTTTTTGATGCCTTTCATATCTAGGTAGCATGACTCCATAGCCCAATGGTACACATGAAGAAACTAGAGATTCTAGATTCTACTCCCTTCAATTTTTTTTGTAATTGATAGAAGTTCCCCAACTAGAGCTAGCTATTGTCCCCCAAAAATATCACTCATTTTTGGGACATTTAAACTATTTTTGTCCTATAGACCAAAATTGTCTCTTCTTTTTTCAAAATTTGTCCTGAGCATTCAAATTCCTCATTTTTCAAGCTTCTCAAAAATCTACATACTTTACAGGCCAAGTTCAACGGGCTTCACAGGTTGATTTCTACAAACTCTTTCAAGGTTAAAAAATACAGACTTGGTTTCTATGAACTCTGCAAGCAGGTTCATTTCTATAGGTTTAAAGACTTCTGCAAGTGGGTTCAACCAAAAGAATTAGTTTCTAACACTTGGTCATTTTTGGTATTTATATCAGTGCCTTGGTTCAATCAAAAATATCCATCGGCAAGCATCAGTAACAGGTTCAATGTATTTGGTTTAATAGGTTCAAAAGCTCTCAACACAACTGTGAAGTTCAATCGATAAAGTTCATAACTTTCGTTCAATCAAATGGTTCATCACTTGGTTCAAAAGCTTCATTTGAACCATTGAACCAAATCTTGGTTTAATGGTTGGTTCAATGCTTTGGTTTATTTAATTGGTTCATCAGCTTAAACCATTGGCTTGAACCATCAGCTTGAACCATTTTGCTTCAAAGCTTGGTTCATCGGCTTGGTTCAATGTTTGGTTCAACCAAGAAATTCAACATTTAGTTCACTCAGTTGGTTCACTCACTTGGTTCAATGCTTTGGTTTGTTTGCTTGGTTCAAAGACTTGGTTCAATCAAAGGGTTCATCAGCTTGAACCATTTTGGTTCAACCAAACGGTTCAATGTTTGGTTCAACCAAGTGGTTCAATGCTTTGGTTCAATCAGACGATTCAATAAAATGGTTCAATAGTTGGTTCATCACCTTGGGTCATCGATGCAGTTCAAAGGAATGGTTCAATGCAAAATTTCAAAGAAACCTCCTAAAAGACAAGTGCCCTTGCTGAGGGCACTTGGTTGACAAAAACATCCTTTAAAAGGGTCATTTTCAAAGAAGGCTGAAAAGGTAATTCTTTCAGATTTTTGTTTAAGGAATTGAAAAAAGACTAAGGCAAGAAGTAATTCCTTCAGACATTTTGTCTAAAGGAATTACTTCTTGCCTTAGTCTTTTTTGAATTCCTTAAACAAAAAATCTGAAAGAATTACCTTTGTAGCCTTCTTTTAAAATGACCCATTTAAAGGGTGTTTTTGTTGACCAAGTGCCCTCCACAAGGGCACTTGTCTTTTGAGAGGCTTCTTTGAACTTTTGCATTGAACTGCTCCTTTGAACCACATTGACAAACCAAGGTGATGAACCAACTGTTGAACCATTTGATTAAACCGTCTGATTGAACTAAAGCATTGAACCACTTGGTTAAACTGCTTGGTTGACCAGAATGGTTTAAGCTAATGAACCCTTTGATTGAACCAAGTCTTTAAACCAAGTGAATGAACCAAAATATTGAACTGAGTGAGTGAACCAACTAAGTGAACCAAATTTTGAACCACTTGGTTAAACCAAACATTGAACCAAGCTGATGAACCGAAGCATTCAACCAACCATTAAACCAAGATTTGGTTCAACAGTCCAAACAAATATTTTGAACCAACTAATGAACCATTCAATAATTGGTTCATCACCTTGGTTCATTAGTGTAGTTCAAAGGAGTGGTTCAATGCAAAAGTTCAAAGTAACCTCCCGAAAGACAAGTGTCCTTGTGGAGGGCACTTGGTCGACAAAAGCACCCTTTAAAAGGGTCATTTTCAAAGAAGGCCGCAAAGGTAATTCTTTCAAATTTTTGTTTAAGTAATTCAAAAAAGACTAAGTAAAGAAGCAATTCCTTTAGACTTTTTATCTGAAGGAATTTCTTCAGACAAAAAGTCTAAAGGAATTCAGAAAAGCAGCTGCGAGCAGAAATCTTGAAGAAATTTCCAAAGAAGCAAAGACAAGTGATCAGAACAATTCCATGGAATTTTTTTTCATGGGAAATTTTTGTGTCATTTTTATCTATGGGAAAATTCCAGTAGAGAAAGCCTAGGGAAAATGCCTATGGAAATAGTCTGTAGGAAAGCCGCGAGAGACTATCAAAGATAAAAGACTACCGAAGGACCCCAAAGGGTAGGTGCCCTTACAGGGGGATCTTAGCTACCAAATTGAAGGACACTTCCTTAAATCTAAAGGGTCATATTCCATTTCATAATATGTAAAACAAGAAATCCAAAGGAAGAACTTAGCTACCTGTAAGAAGAAAGAAGCCCGGAGGCCATTCAAAGACCACCTGAAAGGCAGATACCCTTGTGTGGGGTTCTTCTCGACCCAAAGCAGATCATTTCTTAAGGCCCAAAAGAGTAGGTTATTTTTGGGAAATTACAAAATAGGAAATTTAAAGAAAGACCAAGGGGTGATGCACTTGAAGATGTCAAATTTAAGACAGTGAACTAGTTGTTGAAAACATAGTGACAGGTGCAGGAACGTCAATTTCAAAGCTCATAAAATATCCATTGGTCTTTGTAATCTATAGACCCAAATTCATTTAAAGGCTTTAAGGTGAAAACCAGCAAGAAGCGACTAAGGAATAGAACAACAAATTGAATCCAGGACCTAATTTAATTAACTAGAAAAGGAGGAATGATGAAGAAGGATCAGATCACCAGGTGGACATTGAAAGTTGCAAACTTTCAATAGCGTGACTTATTTCTCTGCATTGAGAAAAACAAATGGGTAGATGCCCCTAATTTCTATCTTGTCTTCCTAATAGTTTTCAATGCAACATGATGTGTTACTATTCTCGAGTCCTTTTTGAAGAGGCTATATAAGGGACTCTCTTTCATTGTAAACATATCTCTTTTTTGACAATCAAAAATGAAACTCTGCCCAAATTGGAAGGCATTACTGAGACTTTGAGCTCAAATTGTTGATCATATTTTGTTACTAGAATAAGAAAGCAAGTGACTTTTTAGACTTTGTACTATGATATCTTTATTGTTGAGGAAATTCTTCTTATGTCTTTTTCCTTGATATATTTTTTGTTCCTTTAATTCAACAAGCAGAATTAGTGAAAGTAGTCAGGAAGGTGTCTTAAAGAGTCAACTATGGAGAGACTTTGTGCCCCCATAATTGCCTTTAGTGTGTTTTCTTTTCATTTCTATGTAAAGGACCATGGGATGACTTTGTGCTACATCTCAATTTGTTGGTTACTACATCCTTGGTTACATTTTACTTTTACTTTCAGGAGTATTCTTGTGGTTTGCTAAATAGTACTTCTAAAAGAAGAGGAGTGCTTTATGTCATTTCCCTTGAGTTTTCTCCTTTGATCTGCACACATCATATCTAAAAAAAGAGAGATGGATGGTTTGTCCTACCCTTTAGTATTATTTTCTATATATATATATATATATATATATATATATATATATATATATATATATATATATATATATATATATATATATATATATATATATATATAGCATATCCATAGGGAACCTCCCCTTGATGAGAGGAGAGATTAGTCCCCTTTTGATGTGGTAAACCTACACATTTGGATGACCAATCTTCCTACTTTGGCTGATCAGACCTATTTTGTTTATCAGTACGCTGATCAATAAAATATTCAACCAACAACTTTGAGGAAATAGCTAGAGGAAAAGTGTTTTTTTTATCTAGTATTTGGCACGTATTGATTTAAAATATTTATTTTTGAATGATCTTCCATTATTAAAAATGATATTAGAGGGAATGCCAAAGCATAAAAATAGATGTTTGAGAATGCATTTTGAAATCTACTTCCTGATTATGTGAGTGGAATCACTTCAACCCACTTTGTAAAATATTTGATTGTAGTAAGGATATGTTTATGGCCATATGACAAAGCAGGATTGATTTTACCTATGCTATCGAGTCCCCATGTGGAAAATTTCCATGTCATAGTGAGAAGTTGTAATAATCAAGATGGAGAATGAATAATATTGGCATGTTTTTGACAAAATACATTTTTTTACATAAGCACATGCACCAGCTTCCAAAGTGGGCTAGTAATACCCTGCATGTAGTTGTTTCTTGGTAAGGACCATGCCACTAGTGTGGGTGCCAAAAAATCCCTTTTTTATTTATTTAGGTGCTAATATAAAATATACCAAAGTTAAATAGTGAATTAGAATTCCATCATAACCTCTATAATAGAGAGTGGTAGTGATAATGATATAATGATAACTAGTATGAATGAAGGAATTTTATTTTTTATGAGAATAGTTGGTGGGGAAAATATTATCATGGAGGTAAGCATATATATTAGAGTACTGAGGTGATATAGGACCAAAAACATCGCATATCATTTCAGATTTATAATGTTAATGAATTTGCCTTAAGAGATTTTCAGTACGAAACTAGTAATCTATAACATGATCTATAATTGTTATTAAGGAACCAATAATTGCCATTGCATCAATAGTTTTCTTGTTGGCTCTTGAAATCTATTCAAATTGGATGTATTCAAATCCTTGCTTAAGATGATCCATCATATTCTTGTTAGGAATAATCTTGTCATATTTGGTCTGGTATTGTTTTATCACCTGTTAATAATCAATTGAGAGTCTTCATGAGCATGCATATTCTTGATGTTCCATTGCACTATTAGATGAAGTCTTGTAAAAAGTAATTCATACTCAATTATTTTATTTGTACAAGAAAATACAAATGATTTTTGAATGATATTCTCTTGTAGAGATATGAAAAAGAATAATAACTCCTAATCCATGAGAAATATAGTAACCATCAAAATAAATAATCTAGTGTTGAGGCATAAAATAAGTATCATCCAGAGTCATGATTGACTAATCATGGAAATTAAAAATAAGTGGATTAGTATCTAACAAGGGTACTTTATAAATATGTCATATAATATCATGCCCCTTGATGTCATTTTGATGAACATATTAAATCTAAAATTTGCTTAGTATCATGATCCACTTGGGCATATGACCAATAAACATTGCCTTGGAAAGTAGATATTTGAGTGGGTCTACTTAGTAAATGAAAATGGTTTCATTGTTGAGCATATAATGTCATAAGTTTTGGGATAAAAAAACCATGGCTAAATAGTCCTTCTCAACTAAGTAGTAATTTTTTTAGGTAACCAATGTACAACTCAAATAATATATGGCTTATTCTTTTCAATAATCATTATGTTGTGCTAAGAGTTCCCCCAAGGAAAAATCAATTAATGATATGCATATAAGTAATGAATTTTTTAGTGTAGGTGGAGCTAGAATACGTCAATTGGCCAAATATTATTTTAACTATTCAAAGGCCTATTGACAATTAACATTTAATGAGAAAATGGTAAATTTATTCATAGGATGAGTAAAAGGATGGCATCCTTCCTCCAACTCAGAAATAAATCATCTGATAGACTAGATTTTTCCCTTAGACTATGGATCTATTTGATATTTGAAGGTGGAGGCATTTATGTAATGGCCTTACCTTTAGATGGCTCGACTTTAATGCCTTAGTGAGAGATAATGAAACCTAGTAATTTTATTTAAATAATGCCAAAGATGAATTTTTTAGGGCTAATCCTAAACTTGTATTCATGAAGTCATTCAAATATCCTTCATAATACATCTAGATGTCCTTCTATGGTCTTGTATTTTCCCAAGATATCATCCACATAGTCTTCAACAATATTTTCTATCATGTCATGGAAAATGGAAGTCATGACACGTTGGTATGTGGCACCACAATTATTAAGGACAAATGTCATTAATTGATAACAAAAACTTCCCCATGGAGTGGTGAAGGTTGTATTGTGTTATAATTCATGTGAATTTTTAATTTTATTAATTTGGAGAATCCATCCATAAGAGGTAGCATCTCATAACCTATCATGGAATCCACAATCATATCAATATCGATCAAAAGAAAGTCATACTTTGGGCATGCTTTATTGATATCTCATAAATAAGTATATAATAAGATTCCTTATGGTTTTTTTTTGGATAGGAATATGTTGGATATACACTCTTTATAATCAATAGGATAGATGTATCTTGACTCTAATAGTTTTTCAAATTCTTTCCTAACAAAAATGGCTATGCAAGGGTGCATTTTCATCAAATTTTATTCAATGGGATTGGAATAAGTGTGTCCAACAAGGTGATATATAGATAAATATATATCCAAGCATATCATATCTAAATAACACGATGAAAAAATGTAAATAAAATACTAAAAGGGGGAAGTAAAAATCTCATGTTCCTCTTTAGTGAGGGATCCTCTAAGTTTGACCCATCTGGGATTGATAGGTGTTCTAATGTTAAATTTAGAGGTATCCTCCATAATTAGTGTGAAACCATCTTATAAAATAGTTAAAAAAGTGGTACATTGTTCTTCATCCTCATCTAGTGGCTAGACTAGCTCATCAATTTACCCAATTAGGAAGAATATGAATCACCAAGGTCTCATAATATCCATTTAACAAATTCATTTGGGAAAGCTTGAGCTAAATAATCAAACCCTTTCTCATCTTATAAATTTATTACAAAACGTTATGAAATTATAGAACTAGAGGACACCTAAGATTATTTTGAAATAGGGTGAACTTCCCCATAAAATGGTGCCTGAAATAAGTTTTCACCATGGGACTTGTCTTTATCTTTACTTTTATCCTGGTCCAAAAGATCCTCAATGAGGTTTTCAATTTGGGACCTCAATATTCAATTTTATTTTTATTTTTTTATGACCAAGGAAGTTCACCTACTCTCCAAAATAGGCAATAGGGTCCAACATAATGGCAAAACACTCTTTGTGATCTCCAAGTGGAAAATTATATCTAAGGCCCACAAATTCATAGATTGTCTCATCATTCTAAAAATCATCCAATGGTATGTAAGAGTATTATTGGTCCCAATCAATCAATTGAGGATGATGGAGGAAAAGAGGGGAATAAAATGGCATGGATATAATGGTATAGATGGTATTGAGGTCAAATAAATTGTTATCATCTAACTCATCATAGAATATAATAAGACTCTACATCATTTTTGACATTGTTCATGTTAGATGATAAATTAGAATCACTCTTGAGATCTAATGGGTCATACCCAAGTGGTTTGTATCCAATACCTCATTTTTTTTTTGTTTTTTAATATTTATACTAGATCAATACGTCATTGTTTTTTTTCCTAAGCCTTCTCCCTTATAGGCTTGATTATCCATTATCCTATTTGGAATAGGATACTATGTATTTTGGTAATAAGGGGAAAAATCATAATTGTATATCCACAAGTCATCATTAGCCTTGATTTTTTATTTCTCATAGGAAGTATTTAGATGAAAACCATAGGTACTTTTTATCAATAATGTTATTTCTTATGCCATTCCATTTTAGGACTTTGTCTTTTAGGCCTACCATATGTTTTAGGTGTCTTAGGCAATTTAGCTATATGAAATGCATTACCAATTTTATATTCCCCAAGGTCATTATATTGAACAGTGAAATGATTGGATATATAAATATATGGTGTAGATGAATAGGGGGTAAGGATACTTGGATTCATATAATTAGATTCAAGTGATTTATCAACTATATCCTTGTCCTTTTGTGGAATATGATATATGTTGAAGTGATAGTTTTAGCTTTTGTATTATTCTTCCAAGTGTTTGAGTAATTTATATGTATGTAAGTCACCATGAATATTAAATTACAACCCATAATGGGGAAACATGATACAATGATGAATAATATAAGGTACAACATGCACTTTGTGAATCTATGGTCACCAAAGGGGTAAATTATATGATAATTCTAGATCAAGAACATGATAGTGTATCATGGATTAGAGTCCCAATGATAATAGGTAAATAAATGATAACCTATTATTCCCTTTCTTAATTATCATATGATTTTATAGTGATTGTATCTAGATAAATATTTGTTCTTGTGTAGCCCAAGTGTTTGACTAGTTTCAAAGTTAAAATATTTAATCCTAAACCATTATCTTTGAGGACTGTTTTGACCTTATGCTGAGAAATTACTACTTATAAGTAAAGTGAGTATTATGTAAAGGTCCAAGGGATGACATATTTTTTTGATCAATGGTGATTTTTTGGTGTGGATCTAAATGAATCACAACTGTTTAGAATTTATCAGGTGTAATGTCACTCAGAACCTTGCACTAATTTAAATTTCATTCAATATGTTCTTGTGGACATTTGATGTATGCAAAAGATCTAAGATATAAATTTATACCAGTGTATTTTGTAATTATTACAAAACATCATAAGGTTTGTCCTTAATAGGATCAATTATCTTATTAGTCTAGGATGAAAGACCTTGAATGGGATTATTGGAGGAAGAAGGTGGAAGACCTTCAATGGTAAGCTTAGAGAATCAAGATGTGATTTTGAAACCTCAATATAGTGGGGAAATATTATAATTATAATAAGGGTTATGAAGGAATTAAATGGTAACTCTTGATTGTTAACTAGTTTTTGGGCCATTAGGAACCAAAGGAGGATTCTCAACAAATAGAAGTGGAGGTCCTAAAATGGATGGTGTTCTTTGAGTATTGTTGGTAATTAGATTAGAATTCATATTAATGGTAAAATTGTGTCCATTAGTGATGTGCCTACAAAATTTTAGTCATAAGGGACAATTTTATAATTGACATGATTAGAACGGGTATCTTGACCTTGATTCTAGACTTACTATTGTTGGTTTGGTCTATGATGTTGATTATGAGGAGGTTTATTCTGGTTATGACTATTATTAGCATTATGTTATATAAAAGGGTTATGATAGATATCCAAATCTTGATTAGATGTCATGGCTAAATTATCCAATGCTATCTCACTACTTCAAATAAATATTGAATAATATGGCAAAGTTGTACACATTTATGAATGTAATGTACTTTAACCTAATGATTCTCAAAAAATTCATTCTCATTATACCAATAAGGTAAGGCTAGTTTTTAGGAAATGGTTTTGGTAATGGAAAAAGGATCATGTTAGTGGTAACTAGCTTTTCGAAAATCATCACAATAGGCTTGTTGATATTGATGAACACATTATTGTGATAATGACCTCTTCTTGGAGGTAGCCTTTTCAAAGCAAGATGTTGAGTAGGTGAGTTTGCTTGAAATGGTGGTGGTTGTACTATTTTCACATGACATGATTTATTTACCCCATGTCCTATGAAATTTCTATTTATGCTAGATAGTTTAGGCTTTTTTGACATACTTGTGCTTATATAAGATTTTTTGATTGAGCCTGATTTTGGGCATGGTTCTAAGAATAAATATTTACTATTCCTTTGTTGATGAGTGATTACTAAAATTTTATTCCATTAGCAATAACTTATTAAAATGTGTATGGAATTATAAATGTATCATATCTAGAAATCAATCATAGCTCTAAAAATATAAATCGTACTTACACTTCTAACTGGGGATACATTAGATAATCAAGAACATGACCAATATGGATCTACTAGACCTATTTAGTGGATCTATTATCACAAATAATATCACTAGGGAGGGTTCCAAAGACTCCAGTTAATAAAAACTATGCAATAACCTTAACTAAGTCCTATGTTTTCATATTCAATAGATTAGTAATAAGTAAAGCAAAGAAGTCTAATCTAGTGCTCACCAAAGATTGTGGCACAAAGTCGTGGTTAGTAAACAAATTAAAAATGTATAAGATAATACTAATTAAGCTATGTATAGGTAAGACCCTAATGAAATAGAGAAGAAGAGTAATATTATTCAAAATCCATTACTTATGTTACTTATATCTACTAAAGAGAGAAGTAAAGTTAGAGATACTTACATGGAAGATGAAACCATTGAGATTCAATATCTCCCTTGGACAAAGGTGATTTGAAAGAGGTTTTTGTGGTTTGTAAGGATCACTAAGAAAGACTAAAGCATCCAAGACTTCTCCAAAAGACTAAATTATTCTCTAAGTAGAAACCTTAAGCTAAGACTCTTCATATAGAATGGTAAAAGAACATATTGTAAATAATTAAAAATGAATAATAACTCTTGATGTCTCTAATAATGGTGAAATGATGTATTTATATAAGCAGATCTAACCTTGAACCCTTTTAAAAGTTTTAGTTGACAAGGTCAAGCCAGTTGACCTAGTGTCATTATTGACAAAAACTCACTAAGTCATGGATGAGGTCAGCAAAGAGTCAACCTATAGACCATAAATGAGTTTTACCAATAAGATTATAAGGTTGACATAGTTGTCATAGTCATGTAAATTGTCAATAGAGGTTTTAGGTTAGGAAAAGGACTAATGAAGGTGGAAAATGATCAGAAAAGTGTGAAAAATAGGAGACCAAGATTAGGGGATGGTTCTTAAGAGTAGGCTAGATTGGTAACAAGTGGAAATAAGGGACATTAATCCTATTAAGTACCAATGGTATACCCACCACTTTTTTGGTGCACCCCTTATGGCGTACACTCAGAGATATTAAGACTTGATAGGTTCCTATAAGATAGAAAAAATCAATAATTGATAAAGTTTGAAAATATTGTGTCTATTCATATACCCCACTCAAATCTAATCGTGTGTCATGTAGGTGTAGTAAGGGATGGTGATTAAAAAAAATAACATAGAAACACACAATGTTGAAGTTAAAAATAATTGTAGTATTTTAAAGAAAAAATAACTGAAATTAAAATGATTGAAATCGAAATAATGGAAAAGTAAATTTAATGCATACCATTACTTACCTTTATCATTAGATGGTTGTCTATTGTGTTTGTAGTTTTGATTTTGGAGGGCACAAAGACTACTTTTGATGAACCCAAGTATACAAAACTAAAGAGAAAAAATAAATAAATGTAACAAAGCCAAGATAACTAGTGTTATGTGGATGGGATGTACTTGGAAAGTTGGCAAGATGGATTGACAAGTGTTATGTTAGACCAAATTACCAAGTAAAAATTTAGAATAAATTGGGTAACTAAAAATCCAAGGCTATTAAAGACTAAAAAACTCAAATAAATAAATTTTAAGAAAGGTAAACTCATAAATTCAAACCAAGTATACATGTCAAAAAGATGGTAATCAAACATGAATGTGAAATCAATAAAAATCCTTACTTAAACAAAGATGGGAAATAAAAAATTGGTAAAAACAACATCAATGAATGAGAAGTAACAATCCTTACTCAATCATCAATGGAAAGAGGTGCATAAAGAGGAAAACAATATTGGTGAGTGAAAAGTAACAAGCCAACCCCACTCAACAATGGAAAAAGATGCATGAAAGTATAAATGGACTCATGTGTCTATAAAAGGGGTAGTATAACAATGAAAAATGGTAAAAGAAAGTAGGGTATGTCTAGAAATGTAGAGCCATGGTGTAAATAAAGTAATCCATAGTTTCTCAAGCACATTGTTTTGCTCTATGGATAGATAAAATTGAAATAAAGTAGTGCTAGCATGTTTTTGAGATGTGAATAAGAAAAAAGTATAGAAGAGGGATAACATATTTAGAATCACAATTTTTCCTTTCAAGTGGGGGGGGGGGAAATGGGTGGAGATGAGAATGATGGAAAAACCAAGGTAAAGGAACTCTTTTATCAAAGTTAAGACACTCAAATTAGGTTTGTCAAAACAAGAGCACTTTCAACCTTAAGTAATCTGAAGAACTTATCTTAGACACACAAGTCTTAGGTAAATAAATGAAGTATGTAGATCATCCCGTGAAGGTAATATGCATGAAAAATAAAATGTAGGTACCTTCTCACAACATTTTCCCCATTGCTCAGGACCCCTTATAGAGCTATCAGTCTATGATGAAGATTGGGTACTTGCATGATAAAGTATGAAACACCATAAATTTTGTTGAATTATACTCTTCTAATCTACTATCTTACCACACCCTAATGGAATTTGACTCTATTGTGAGGCCAATTATGGATTTTGAGATTCAATTGGAGATAAGATATGTCCTTGTAATTACATCCGTTAGTGTGATTTTGATTTTTGAAATTTGTATTTTTCCTTTTATATATCATTGCCTTTTGTTTCAAATGATTTAGATTTTAAATTTATTGATGGTTTTTTTTAGTCCTCCTCCATATGAATTTGGAAAACTAAAAATGGGTGATAAAGATTAATTTCATTTGAATACTTGGGAATTGGTTGATAAGAGAGAGAACTCAGAGAGCATGGCATCTAAGAGTCTGATAAAGTTAGGTGAAATAAAAATTATATCTTAACTTCAACCTTATTTTATCCAATATGGAGTGATAGGAAAGGAAATCAAGAGGAATGAAACATGAAACAATTTTATTTACTTCAAATTGTAAAAAATATGACAAAGGGTATAAAAGAGATAGAATGATAGTAAAGTGTGATTCCTTATCATAATAATGAGGTAAATTTAGGAAAACATGATAACACAGGTTGTTATGAAAATTTCATCTATCAAAAGAAATAAAAGCTAAAGTTGAGAATAAATATCAAGAAATTATAACCATTTCAAAACACATTCTAGAGGAAGAAATGACAAGAGGTGATTTTATGAATAAGTCTAGGTCTTATCCTTCATCTCACACTACAAACTATAAAGGATAAACCCATGAAGGTTCTAAATAATATTGGAAGAGTAAATGAGGTAAGAAAAGGATAGAATTTTTAGGAAGGCCAAGTCTTATCCATGTTCTTACATTGCAACTCACAAATGAGAAACCCAAGGGGTGTCCAAAAAGTGTGTAGAAAGTATGAAAACAAAGAGACTAAAATTACATCATGAGGAATAGTGGGTCTTACCCAAAATTTTAAAATGCAACTCATGCAAAAAAAGAGGAAACCAAAAGATCCAAAAGGAAGGACTAAGTTTTGTGAAAAGATAGAGTTTTTGCATAGGGTGAGACCCATAAAGTATCCTACAAAAAGTGTTAGATAGATAACATATATAAAGCATGAAAATAAGGGAAGGACTAGGCAAAATAATTATTGAGGAATTTCATGTTGGTGGGCTCTTTGAAAATATGACCTTCATTTGTTTGAAGGTGATAGGTACTTAGACCAAGAATATCTTTGACCAAATAGGGATCCCACAATTTTTTATCATATTTACCTTCTTTATCATGAGTGTACTCTAATTTAAGGACAATATCAACAAAATTAAACATGTAAACTTTAACTCATTTGTTATATTATTTGGAAATGCAAGCCTTGCATTGGTGATTGTGTTATAAAGTAGAAAGATGATGTTCATTAAGGAGATTGAGAGCATGAAGGCAAAATTAACACAATTCTTCATTGGTATAATACTATGAAGAGATATATAGAGAGGGAAGCTCAAATTATAATGGAAGGACTAATTTAGAACCATATACTATAGAGAACTGTATTGCTCAGTGACAGTATAAATGCTAGTTTGATGGTCCCAAAGAGCAAGATAAAGATGAAGGTGTCAATCTGTGCAGGGGTCATGAATTGTATTTTGGAGAATTTTATTAAGAATTTTTTTGGTATCCTTATCTTGGCCATTACATTATGGATGAGAGGGTGTGGAAAATTTATGAGTGATTTTAAATTTAGCAAATAGTTAATTGACAACTTTATTTTTAAAATTACCACCATTATCTAAAATGATAGTATGAGGGACACCAAAGCATTAAATAATTTTATTAAGGATAAATTTGGAGATGGTGGTACTAGTGACATATACAAGGGGCATAGCCTCAATCCACTTAGTAAAATATTATGTGACTATGATTATAAAGAGATTCCCATCTTGAGATTGAGGTAATTTACCTATGACATATAATCCTCACATGAAAAATGGATAGGGAGATTTGACAGTTTGAATCTCATCTAGAGGTGAATGAATTAAATCATCATGAAGCTACCAAGGATTAAAATTTTTATAAAATACAATGACACATTTTCTAATATTAGGCCAATAGTATCCCATACATAATAATTTACAAGCTATAGCATGTTTACTATAGTGGCCACCAAAAATGCCCTCGTGTGATTGTTCAAGGAGAGGAGGAACCTCATGTTGCATAACATAGTAGATCAAGGTGCCTTAAGCATTATGATAATAGAATATGTAGGTGGTGTATTTTGTTTATATTTTATAAGGTGTTTGGGTAAGTTTTAGAGAGGTTAGGAAATCTACAATCACCAACATTGGTAAGGAAGTGAATGATATCAGCTATGATACTAAGGTCAGTTGGTGAAGGTGACCAATGTCGGTTAGACTACTGAGGTTGGTAGGGGTAACAATTACTGGGGAGTCTGTAGAAGGATTTTAGAAGTCTAGGAAATGGTTCTAGTTAGCTTTAGGAGATTGGAGAGAGTAGTGAGAGAGAGAGAGTATAATTTAGATGGATCTAGTTAGAGTTTTGGTATGTCAGGTTAAGGAGAAACAAGTAGGGAAGCTTTATAACTCCCTCATGGGGGTTTGGTCAGGAATATGTAAAGTAATGAATAGTATATATGAAGTGATAGAAAAGTAAATACTTAAAAGACCTATAGTATAAGTGATGTACTTAACTATAGTGGTGACTAAATGATAAGTGCCAAATTGATGGCTCTTATTAGGTAGTCTAAATTGATTGCCTAAATAAAGTGAAAACGTGGGTGTTGTTGGTCCTCAAGAGCTTGGGTCTTGATCATGATTGACTTATGAAAGATAAAAATAAGCTAGGATGTCAAAATTTGAATGTCGAGAGCTTGAATGCAAGTAAGAATGAATTGTCTTGATTTATGTTGACCTAAACTTTAGGTTGGAGTTTGGTTTATATCACTGACATTGGTGATCCCATCGATGTCATCCATGGGTTGACTAATATTGGTGGCCTTAGAATAGGTAAAGCTTACTATTTTTGGATTATTTTCTATTACTCTTCATGCCAAGTGTGGAACCTATTACAAAATGGTAAAAATAAGAGGTCAAGAAGGAGGTACTTGATCAGGAATTTAGTTTTGAGGTGAGAATAAGTCTTGGGTAGTTAGGGTGAAGGGTCCAAATATTGAGGTGACTCATCAACTAAGAATTAGTCTTAGGGTGAGGTGGCCAAGTAAGGTGGAATAAAGGGTTTTTAATTAACTTAATTAAGTATTCTAAATTAATTAAATATGTGAGGGGTAAAATCATGGGTTAGGGAGGATAATGGTTTTTATTAGAAATGGGCTTAAGGGGGTTTCAACATAGGTAGTTACACATATGTGTGTGACATAATTTTGGTGTCTACATTTGACCCTTTTTATATTTTAATTTCATTATCAAGTTTTAATATAAAAAAGAGTTAGATGCTCCTAATATTAGATGAGGTATCCCCCCTCAAAATAGGAAATAATAGAGGAAAAACCAAAATTGGGTACTAGTTTGATGAGAAGTGAATTGGGTAAATAGAGGATAACATGGTATTTATATTGGTGCATATAATACTATGAGCTATAGTTGACAAATTCAAGAATAGGTAAGGTTGAGGAGGACTCAAATAGAAATAACCAAAGCACAACTTATAGTGATAGCTGAGAAGGTCAAAACAGTTAACATTGTAACTCTAATGGTCTATGTGTGTTAGGTATTTGAGGTAGGAAGTGCCCTTGGGAAACACAAAAGGGTTAAATAGGATGAACTTGGTTGACATCCAAAACACCTAATTTACAAAAACAACTATAGCATAATAGCATAAGTGATAAAGATAAGCAATGTAAGGCTAGTGTAAAAAGGGTCAAGGATCGAGGAAATATTCATGATCTCCAAGCAAAGTCATCATGGGTGAATATTGAAGTGATATCTAAGGGAATTTATCATGTTTGGGGAGATATATGTGATCTTTAGTTTGGTGGTCATTGTTAGGGAGATATACTTGATCTCCAAATTACCCTAGAGTATGGGTAAAGTCTAAAATGTTGGGGTTACTTGTTGGGGAAAACATTATTGCAATGGTGTTGATGTTAGTGACATTAATGATATCAATAATAAATAATACTAACATCAGCACATTTGTGTAACATTATTGATGTTGATAGGCATAATCACTAACATCAGTGGATTAGGTCAAGAATGTTAACATTGATAGCTGACCAAACTTGACAAAAGGGAGTTTGGTGGCTGACCAAACTCATTTAAAACTTTTCATTGGAGAGAAAAAAGAGCTGTGAGAGTGACTGAGATGGAAAATCAAGGAGGGGATCCAGTGGGAGGCATGCCACCATAAGAGCTAGTTGTGTAAGCCTGGAAGAGATAGAGAGATGAGATAAGAGTCTCTATGAGTTATTTTGAAACTTGATTTGGTTATTTGGAGTTTTTAGGCTAATTTAGAGGTGGGGGGATAGAAAATGTTAGAAGAGAGGTAAGAAATAAGGTAGGGTAGTTTTAGGATAAGTTGGGGGGCATTTGGGGTAGTTTTTAAGGTTAAAATTATAATTTTAGGGATGGTTCATTTAGCTCTAGGGATGAACCAATCACCAACATTGGTGGGGTCCACCAATATCATCCAACATGGCACTAATGGTAGATGTCTACTGATGTTAGTTGACACTTATATCTATAAAGCATTGATGTCAGCATTAAATCTAATGTTGGTGATTGTAAAGAACCAACAAATTAGAAAAAAATTTAGTTTAGATCCCTGATGGAAGTAGTCAACTAGCCTAATAGAAGATCTAGACTCAAAATACCCTATGTCAATTGAGTGCTACCTACATAGCTAAGTTTAGGACCTTAGGCCAATGTACTTCTCCTAGAGCCTACGGAAAAAGATCTAAGGTATGGTTTAAAAATAGAGGTTGAGATAGGCCAGAGAACCTAGGGCTTTGAGGGATAGGTATATAAGTCATAAAGCCTAGAGTTATGATAGGTAATGGGCTTAGGGTTGAGAGAGAGAGAGAGGTAGTGAAGCCTAGGGTAGAGAGGGGAGAGTAGGGTAGATAGTTAGGTGGTTATATGGCTAAGCTATCCTAAAAAAAACACATGTCAACTGAGTGATGCCTACATAACTTGGTTTAGGGCCTTAGACCAATGTAGGTCTCCCAAAGAGAAGGGAAAGAGGTAGTGGTAGGTTATATTAGAAATTATGTGACTTGAGTTTTGTGTGTATGGATTCATATGAGGATGGAGCTGATATTATGAGATCATATACTAAGGCTTTTGACATGTATGAGGAGGGATGTCACTCTAGATGAGTGGGAGCATATGGCAGCCATGGGGTTGAGAGGAGTGAGATGATATTATCAAGTCACCCAAGATGTGAGCCTTATGATAACATTGATTGAAAGGGGGGATCACATGACTAACAACTTTTATTTACTGACCAGAGAATTGATAGTGACCCAAGAGGATGTCTATAGGATTTTATAGTTTCCACTCTGGGGTGAGGAGCTATTCACATGCTTGAGAGAGGATCATGATATCCATATGGTGGCATTGTATGGTGAGAATGTTAGTGAGGTGAATTATCATTTAGTGAGTTTCACATATGAGCCACTATATATGGTTGATGAGGAGCAACATTGATTGAGCATCTTGATCATGATCAAGATCATAGTGTATACATTACTAGATGTAAATAGTGGTAGATTTTTTATTGCATTGATAGGTGTGCTTGCACAGATGGTTGAGTAATGGACTATTTTTTCATGGGGTCTAGTACTTTTGGCATAGTTATATAGAGAGTTATGGGGTTTGAGATTGTGACAGTGATATAGTTTATGTGTTAGCCATATACTACAGTATTGGGCATATGAGCAAATTTTAGTGACATGACCATTGGGGTTACCTACCATGATTCTAGTTGGATTCAGGGTTGGTTTTAGACGGTGGAGAGAGGGCATGGCATAGACCTGAGTGAACATAATATTTCATGATATTTTCTATTATAGATGTATGATTGAGGGTTTGATCCCTAGAAATATATTACGGATACCCTACTTGACATACCCCATATTTAGAAGACAAGCATAGAAGCTAGTTGAATGTAGATTTCACTATGGGTTAGGGGAGATGATTTGGTGAGTTGGAGATGGTACCTATGGCATAGGTCAAGAGGTAGTTCAATATACTATAAGATATTTCACCTACCTTCCCTTGATATAGGACGGATGGCATAGAGGCACCCCTACCATTACCCTAGGAGACAGATGGGCCAAATTTTGATGAGCTACCAACAGGGCCAAGTGTTAGAGATCTAGGGTATACAATGGCATATACAACTTGGTGGGAAAGTTTACATCCCATAATAGAGGTCAAAAGGCCACCACCAGATTTACAAGAGTTAATGAGAGAGATGGATGCTATACTATAGGGATGAGATGTAGTAGTGCAAGCTAGAGATATAACACAAACATAAGTATTAGCCTTAAGGGGTAGGTTGTGACATTATAGGGTTAAGTTGGGGTACTATAGGGCTAGGTTGCATCATTATAAGTCTAGGTTAGAATGTTATAGGGTCAGGTGATTATAGTGATAGTGGAGAGGGATATCCTAAGAGCAATAGGTTAGATAGATCCTCCTCCTCCACCATAGGGACTAGTATAGGCTAGGCCATCATTAGGTATTATGGGACCACCAAAGACTATATCTCTTGTGAGATATACTACTACCCTAGATGAGATTACCTATTATGAGAGGGCCATTAGGGAGTTTCCAGAGATGTAGTGGTATTTCAAGTTTAGGTAGTAGGAGAGATCTATATCACATGCCATAACTTCTAGCTCATGTAGATGCAGATGGGTTGAGAGTGGTGATGTCAATGCTTCATCATGACCACATGAAGAGCCTCAAAGATCCTAAGTGCTAGATTTTGACATATCTTATTATATTTTTCATATGTACACTAACATGTGAGCCAAAGATTTGAGATGTATATTTTGAGAGAGAGATGATATTGTGATGATGTACAGTTGTTGTGATAATATATATATATATATATATATGAAATGTTTATTTATTGTGATTTTGAGATGCATTTATTGTGATTGTGATGAGGATATTGATGTAGATGATGATGATTTAGATGATGATTTTATGCTATGTTAATTTGATGTTAATGTTGAGCATGTTAGCTAAGGTGTACTTATCATTTTCCATATGTGTGATGGTATATACATAGTTGGTTAGTCAGCTTCATCTTAGTTTTTTTCCATATTTGTGATGTTGTATACCTAGAATGAATGGGTTGGTTATGTGATTTTATTTCAATATTTTTCCATATTTTTGATGGTGTATGCATAAAATAAATTGAGTAAGTTTTGACAGTGTTGGTATAACATTGTTTTTCATCTCAAAAGAGAGATTGACATGTGATGTGGATGGGAAAATAAAGAGGAAGAATGATCATGCAATGGAAAAGATCATAATCAAAACATAAATAGGCTTAGGAAAATGAGATTCTTTCATGCCATATATCTTTCAACCATTGTGTTTGTTAGAGAAACATCATGTTTACCTTATTTTAAGTGAGCTTCATAGTCCCTTGAAAGAGTATGAAGGAAAAAAGGGTAAAATGAAGGAAAATGTTTGGTAGCATAACCTACAAAGTAGGGATGATATCCCCCTATTATGGGTGACTTGAGAGCTACTATAGGCAAGTCCATGACTTAAAGTTTTTTTTTTGTAAGCTGATCAATGTGAGAAGGCTATAATGGTATTTTATATGGGTTAAGCTCATATAAAATTGATAAATATGAGAACCTTTTTTTTTTTTAAAATTTCTCTTTAAGAATAAGCTTGGTTTAGGCATCCTTCAAGGGAGTGGTCTAAACATTTTTTTAAGTTTAAATATTTATCTTTTAAGGGAGTAGTCTATTGATAGTAGCAAAGAGAATTTACGTAGCTATCCTTCAAGGGATTAATCTACATTGAGAAGCATGACATAAGAGTTTATAACTTGTCACATATCCCATTTGTTTTTTTTTTTTTTTTTTTGTTGTCAGTCATGGACAAGACTATCCTTCAAGGGAGTAGTCTTTTGATAGTAGAAAAGAGAAGTTACATAGTTTTCCTTCAAGGGAGTAGTCTATGTTGAGAAACATGACCTAAGATTTTATAACTTGTCACATATCCCATTTTTTTTCTATTTTTTTTATTTTTTTTATTGTTAGTCATGGAAAAGACTATAGAGGCTTAGGAGTTTTCCACTTTGAGGGAAAAACCATACCACTTCATAAGTTAACTAAGTGTATAAGAGTAAGGGCGAAGAGTAAGGGACATGAATGTAATAGGGTGCTTAAGGGATTCAAGTTAAACATGATCTGAAGTGATGCTTGGTTAATAAAAGAGTGGTCATAGGTGTAAGGCATTTAAAGGCTTGGGTTCTGGCCTTCCTTCAAGAGAAGACAAGTGATAAGTTCCTTATCCATACTTGTGAGTTATGATATAAGGTCCAAGCCAATTAGGAAAAAACTTACCCCATTTGCTTTTCTCTATCTTCATCACATGTTGATTTTATTTTAAGATGAGATCTCCAATATTGAAATCTCACTCTTTGAGGTTTTTGTTATAAACATTTTTGATAGGCTCTTGATAGATTTGGAGGTGGTTGAGGGATATGAAATGATGCTCATCAAATAATTCAAGTTGAGCCAAATGTTCTTGGCAAAAGTCATTGTTAGTATGTCTTGTAAAGAAATGTAAAGAAAAGGAATTTAGATTTCAAGAGGCAAAATAACCTCCATCCCATATACTAGAATAAAATGTGTAGCACTTGTAGGGGTTTGAATGCTAGTGTGGTAAGCCCATAAATCAAAAATAATGTGTGTGTGCCATTCCTTGCTCATATCATTGACTACCTTCATGAGAATTTTGGTAAATGTTTTATTATAAGCTTCTACCTATCCATTTGCTTATGGATATTATAGTGATGAGAAGCTTAATTTGATTCCAAATGTATCACAAAGATTTTGAATAGTCTTATTTTTGAAAAATTTGCCATTATATGTTATAATTTTATGAGTGACACCAAAATAATATATGATGTGATGGTTGATGAAGTCAACAATTTTGTTAGCTTTAGTGGAGATGAGAGGGATGGCCTCAACCCACTTGGTGATGTATTTATTGGTAGTAATGATAGAACAATGACATAGGGATAAATAAGGGTTAATCTCCCTAATTATATCTAAGCCCTATTAAGATAAGGGCCAAAAGTATTTGGTGACTTGTAATGCATGACTTGGAACATGAAAGAGGTTATCATGTTGTTAACACTTGATGCAATACAGAACGTAATCAACACAATCTTGATGAAGCATGGCCCAATAATAGCTAAGTCAAAGGATATGCTTGGAAACTATGTGACCATTAAAATGCCCACCAAAAATCCCATCATGGACTTCCTTAATAGTGAAGGGAGCCTTAGTAATAGTGAGGCATCTAAGAAGAAGACCATCAAAACCTCACTTATAGAGAAGTCCCCTTAGCATAGTGTAATGAGAAACATGTTTTATGAAGGTATTTTCCCATTATTGGAAATATAAAAAGGTGTAATAGAAAAGGAGAGGTAATCTATGAGTTACTTGTACCATAAGTCATGTGGGTTGGATGTTACATTTTCAATAAAGAGGATGTTAGTTGATACATAGGAGGGTAATGTGAAGCGATGCACAGTGACATAGATTTTTGAAGAAGAGGATGAAGAGGGTATGTGTTAAGCAAGTGAAGCCATTATGTCAGCAAACTTGTTTATAGATTAAGGAATATTTTGTAAGAGATAAGAGTCAAATGATCCCAAGAGTGTATCTACATGATGTTTATACTGCTACAGAATCTCATTTTTGCATAGGTAGGAACCATTAACCTAGTTAACCACTAGCTGATAATTACTAAAAATGGTTATGGATTTGATACCCAAGAATAGAGCTATTTAAAGTCCTAAGATCAAAGCCTCATATTCAGCCATATTTTTAGTGCATTCAAAATCTAGTTTAAATGACAAAGGCATAGATTCACCATCTAGAGGAATAATAATGACCCCCACACCCTCATTGTGTTGACATTTAGACCCATCAAAGAACATTATCATATGATAGGAGATGTCATTAGTGGAGAGCATTGTGATGGATTCATCAGGGAATTTGAGTTTTAAAGGTTGATTATCAGGTAAAGGGGAAATAGCTAATTGGTCAATGATTGTTTGCCCCTTAATAGACTTTTGTTGAATGAATTATAATTTGAATTCAATAACAATCATGAGCCATCAAGCTACACATTGGTTGTGATATGGCTTGGAATGCATGTATTTGAGGGGATCAGTATGGGTGACCACATTGGTCTTGTGATTTAGGAGATAATGGTGAAGCTTAGAGGCAAAAAAGACCAATGAAAGGAAAAGTTTTTTAATATAGGTATATCAAGTCTAGTAATCAATAAGCATGAGGCTTATGTATTTAACTACCTATTCTCAATGTTGGTCATCTCAATGTGTAATCACATCACCTAGAGAATGGTTTGTTGTGCAGATGTATATGTAGAAAGGATAGTTTTCCTAAGGTGGAATAAGAATTGGTGGGGAAAGAATGTATTGTTTAAGTAGATCAAAGGCTTCCTATAAATTTGTATTCCAGTGGAAGGATACATAATTTTTTATGAGATGGTGGAAGTGTTGGAAATGATTTGATAGCTGGGAGATGAAGTAGTGAATTGATTGAAGTTTGGCTTGTAGGCCACGGAGTTATTTTATATTAGTAGGTGGAGGCATCTATAGGATTTATCTAACCCTAGAAAGGTCAACCTCAATACCATGGAGAGAAATGATAAAACCTAAGAGCTTACCAAAAAGAACACCAAAGACACATTTCTTTGGGTTTAGTCGAATGTTATATTAGAGGAGATGAGTAAATATGGTTTTGAAAATTGTCAAGTGGTCTTAGAAAAGTTTAGACTTTCCACGTAAGTCATCCATATAATCTTCCATAATTTTATGTAGGAGATCATGAAAGATATAGGTCATAGCCTATTGGTAGGTTGCACTAGTATTCTTCAAGCCAAAAGGAATGACCCAATATAAAAAATTCCCCCATGGAGTAATGAAGGTTATCTTATGCTAATCGTAAAGATTTGACTAAGATTTGATTATATCCAAAGAATCCATCCATAAGTGATAGCATCTCATGGTTGATTGTTAGATCAACAAGTTGGTCAATACTTAGCAATAGGAAGTCATCTTTTAGACAAGTGAGGTTTAAGTCATGATAGTAAGTATAAATGTGGATTCCCCCACTTGCATTTATGATAGGAACTATATTGGAAATCTATTATGTGTAGTTGATGGGTTAGATAAAGTTAACAGAAAGGAGGTGTTGAGAAGCTTCTACTTAACAAGTTTAACATCTTGATTGGTGACAATGTTATGGGTGATGATAGAGGGGTGAATACTAGGCATGCCATTATAAGACCAAGCAAAGGCTTTGCTATGGTTATTAAGAAAAGTGCCATAATGAACTTGTTCAGATGAACCCAAAGATTGGCCAATCTTGAGGATGCAAGGGTTATCATCAGAGGGTAGACTGATGTCAATGGTTGATTCATTTAACATAGCTTGTGTTTTAGATGGGAGTGATCATTGGATATAATCAACATATGCACAAATATATGTGAGAATTGCATCGTCATCTTGACATTAGATAGTGTTAATAGTGGGAGAGCCTTCATCAATTATTTCAACATGAATGAGAGGAAGGTACCTTGTTTCCTTACCCTGACGATAGGTGAGAGGCCTTAATGGATGGCATTTATTGAAAAAAAATTAAGAGGTATAGATACCTCTGATTTGGTAGGTGATTCTGGGGAATAAGGTGGAGAAGGAGAAACTAGTTCTTCAATAATTAGTAGATGAGAAGTTTAATGATTTTAGTTGCTTTGTCATATCCCACTCCATGCCTCTTTTTGGCATTTTTAATGGTTTGGCTAGTGGGATATTCAATAGGCATATGGACACCTTGTCCGTAATGACCTAAACCAAATCCTTTCTAGGCACACCTATATAGATAGTTGTGAGAAAATCTAGGGTTGCTCAGGAAAGAGAAGTCATAGGTAAATGGTTATGGTGAAGAAGATGGATTACTGATAGTGGGAGCCTAATTAATTCCCCCATATGTGAAATTAGTTCAAAGGTTAGGGGGGCATAAAGGATGACTATCCCAATGTGGGGATCATAATTTGGGTGCACGTGAATCTTTCCATAATCTTGTGGAGTATAGAACATGTAAAGCATCAAAAAATTATATTCACCGAGTGATAAACATTGAAAAGTTTCCTCCATGGGATCCTTGTCAGGAATTTGTGTTGTTGGTATCTATGTAAACAGGGGAGTAGAGCTTGTGAAAGATTCAAAATTATTATGTGGAGAAGATGATGTCTTAAATGGAATGAGAACATCATTGGGACTATAAGTCATCTTGTATGTTTTAAATGGAGGTGGGTCAGTGGGTATAACATGCACTTGTCCATCATATTCAAACTTGACACAATGGTGCAAAGTTGAGGGTACACATGTCATAGCACATATCCAAGGTCACCCAGGTAGTATGTTATATTGAAACTCTCCCTAAACAACATAGAAGAGCTCAATAATAGTGTGGGGACCTACACATATATGTAAGACAATAGTGCCCACTATATTAGCTATGGTATTGTTAAATGAGTGAAGTACCGTGTTAGTTTGAGACATGCAATTATTAGGAAGGTCTAGCTATTTTTAGGCATGGGTGGAAATAATATTAATACTAGTTCCCCCATCGATCATGACTCTCTTGACATGAGTTTGATTAACATATGTATTGATAAAAAGCGTAGAATCTTGATCTTTAGGTTGTTGAAGTAGAATTTATGAATCACTAAAAGAAATCAAGGAAATGGAGTTAGGGATTTGAACAAAGCTACAAGAGGTTGGGGATCATCAGGTTATACCCTGATAGATTTCAAGGCACTAATAAAATATTGATGGTGTTGGGATGAGTTTTGTATTAACTCATACAAAGACATTTTCATAAGAGTTTTATAAAAGTATTTCACTATCAAGCTCTGAATAACATCCAAAGATGTTGGTTTAAGGACACCCAAGATATAAATCCTAGAATTATGAGTGTCTTTCGTGAAGGGATGATCCCAAGGAGTAAAGACCTTTTCCTTACCTTTATCCTTTTAGTTTTGTGACTATGTGACCATATTAACTATGTTAATCTGAAATGTAGTTGAAGAAGGTGGCAAAGGGGGTATGACCACATCTTTAGGTTTGAATTTAGGTGGAATAGTAGGAGGAATTATGGATGCCAAAGGTTGAATAATAGGAAGGTTAATGAGAGTATCATCAAAGAGAGTGTTGACATCAAAGTGTTATCAAATGATTGCTATGAGGGATTTACAACTCTTAGTATCATGTCTAGGTGAATGATGATATAAACATACTTGTGTATCATTAAACCAAGATGGATTCATTCCAAGAGGACTATAAGGCTTAATGGGAGGAAGAGTTATTACAAAATATTTCAATAACTGACATAGGAAAAAACTCTAAGAGCCTATAAGTGGGCTCACACTTGTTGTGCTAATATGAGTGGACACCTTATTTTGTTTAGGAGTCATGAGAGTAATTTTTCATTTTGCCTTATTTCATGGTAGCAGAGTTACATGTTTTGCTAACACTTTGTTGGTGTTAGGTATCTTGGTGTCAGATGTGAAAGGCTTACCAGATGGAAAAGGTAGTAGTGGAGGTAATTAACATTTTTATTTTTTGGGTTGGAAATATTCCAACTAGAGGGGTGTGATCCCAAAATGGATGGTAAAGTTGAGGGTTAAAGAGGGGATCAATGAGATCTAGGAAGCTTAACATTTTTTTATAATTTAGGGCATGAAACTACAACTTGTGGTTGAGAAGTTAAATATAATTTAACCTATGGATGAATTAAATTAGAAATGGGGTGTATACCTAAAGGCCTAATCTACTTTAATGTGGAATATGTCTATGAGGGTGAGGGTTATGACATAGATGGCTAAACTTCAAGTACTTTTGGTGAAGAAGCTCTAGCTTTGTCAGACACCTTGGGGTAAAGGGTAGTGAGAGGGTGATCAAAAATTGAGTTTTGATAATGGTTTCAAGTCTAAGTTTTAGTAGTGACACACTGTAGAGCTTGTTGAGATCTTTTTGATGCTTTTTATAGTTTACAAAATGAACACCGTATGCAAAAGTTATAGGCCACTAAAGTTTTGGTTTGATAGGTAAAAAATTAGTGTCATAAGATGATGTGGCATAATGAGGGCACACCAAGTGGACCAATCAGGTGGTGAAAAGTGGTAGTCAACAGGTGTTCATAGAAACTTTTGGTTACACCACATGGGATAACACACACATATGCCAAGTAAAAAATCTTGAGAATGGGTCACAAATGCATGCCACATGGAATGTGAGAAGAGGACAAGGCTAGCATATAAGCTAAGATTGGAGTTTTCACCAAGGTGTATGGCACCTTGAGCTCACCAAAAGGGGGCATTGATAGTTTTAAAGAGGTGCTTAGGTATTTAAAAAATATAACCACCTTCCATGTAGCCCATGTGGGACAAAAGAATAGGTCAAAGTGCACCCAACAAGGAGAAAATTAAAACTTTATGCAAAGTGCCTAGAAAGGAGGGCAACCCGTTTTGAACCCTTGACCTGTCGCCCAAAAGGGATAGGCCTTGACCACTTCAGCTACGGAGGTCGAAGTGTTATAAAATACATTAATTTTTACTTGAAGTTATCAAATTTTGGACTGTGTTTTTTATTTTAAGAGGCCGAGACTTGTAAAAGCTTTGGGAAAGCTCATGTAATGGATTTTGATCCATTTTTCGGCCATAATACACAATATTAATACTCTTTTTTATCCAATTTACATATTGGAGGAGTATATTCTAAGCCCATAGAGGATATTTTTAGGACTTTTAAAGCAACTTTGCAGGTGTTATGAAGACTCACAAAATTTGAAGGTGTCGGGCTTGATTTCAGTCACATGAAGGTGAATTCTTGCATTGAGATATCAGCTTGCAAGAAAGTTGTTTATTATTTCTAGGTGTTTGAAGTGCCCTTAATGGAAATGGTCCACTCCTTTGGAGAACTTGGAGATGTAGGCATCAATTGTTGAGCTAAACTCCATTATTACATTTTGTGTTTTGGTAAATTATCATTTTGATGCATGATTTTGTTTCAGTTTGTTGATTTGATTTTAATTAGTAAACGAACTCATTGACAATTATAACACAACATTATTAAAAACTAGTTTAATTATTAAATGGAAGTAACAAGTCTTTTGACAATTCCATTCCAACCCAACAATCAAGAACATTTTATGCCAAACATTTTGCAAGTTCTTTTGAGTTTTTTGAGAATTTGTTAAGTTTTGAGAATTTTAGTATTCATACTTAAAACTTTACTTTGATTTTATCAGTGTAGTTTATGGATCAAGTTGGTATCAGAGTAATTAGAAATATGGGTTAGCTTCTAATTGAGTTTTGACAGTTGCTTTTAGTTTACTAGTTTTCAAAATCACTTGATTAGATTGTAGTGTGCAATTGTGGAATCAGTGTGTTTGCAGGAAACCATGGGCAAGTTGTCACATAAAGCCAAGATGGAAGAGCTTGAAAGCATCAATAGCCAGATTTAGGATGAGAATGCATTCCTAAGATGCAAGCTCTATTCCCTTAAAGGAAAAATTTCAAGTTTGAAATCAAAGCTTGAATCCAAGGATGAGCTCTTGATTAGATTGCAATGTGGTGAGTATGAAAAGGTAAAGCCTTCAACTTCAAATGCAAAAACTATGACTGAGTGCAGTGTAAGTTGTTCACCATAAGAATCTTCATCTTCTTCTACCATTTCAATTTCAGATTCTATTAATATTGTTTTTGGTGATTTTGAAAGATACACTAAGGGCATAAGATCTAAATTATTGTTTAAAATGGGTTATAATGGACTTGGTGGAGATAGCCAAGGTATAACTAACCCAATTCAGGTTGAGCATTGACCTCTTCATGTAGGTTTTAGTTATACTAGTGTGCAGGTGGATGATGGAGAGGTTTCATCCATGGCTAAAGGAAGATGAGCTTCTAATAGCGAAGGTTTTAGGCCACTAGTTCAAAGGTGTAAAGGTAAAAGAGGTATTGAGATTCTACCACCTGATTCTTACACTAAATCTTTTGATCTAATTGATATATTTAAGAAGTTTGGATATAATGTATAGAAGATAATGCAATCATTTCCATGCATTTTTTGTGGGATGAATAACCATAGTGCTAATACTTGCTAGAAATGAAATGCTTTGTTGAAGCAGATTGCATGTTTGAAATACCATTCTCATGATAAGATGGGAATTGGCATAAGAGGACCCTCACCTAAGAAGGTTGTTTGCACTCATTTTAAAGTGAGTGGACATAAGATTGATAGATGTTTTAAGCTTCATGCATCTTCACATTCAAGTAATGTTAGAACTAAAATGATTTACAAACCTCTCACTAAGGTCAATGAAGTTAAATCAATCCATAATGATTCTAAGGAATCCACTAAGACAATCAATTTCACTAGGAAGAAAGAAATGGTTAAGTGGATTATCACTACATTATTTTTGTAAAGCATGGTTATGAATTCACCTAAGGGAATGAATAAGATTTGATAGATGTAGGTTAGATTTGGTGGGAACACTTCAAGATAGGTTTATCATATGAAGTTTTTCAATTCTCACTTTTTGATAACTCTAAGTTTTTGATCTCTAGATTATACTATATGGGTAGTCTAATAATGGATAAGACATTAACTCATTTGAAATAGTTGGAGATAATAGCAGAATGCTTGTTGTAGGTTGAGTTAATTCCTTACAACACTGGCTAGACTGCTATTTTGAATGTATCTATTTTTGGCACATGGATGTATAGATGCATTGAAAGACCCTTTGGGCATGTTTAGATGTTAGGTAGCATACAATTTTGGTTGTTTGCATTTTTTTAGCATATAAGTCCCATAATAGGGAATTGTATTGCAACATGTCCACAACATTTATTGTACGTTGTCAGCATTATAAACTTGTCTTGCAGTTACATTGGGAGTTATTTCAATTTTTGGCAATTCATCACTTTACAGGATGTGACATTTGGGTAGGTAGTTTTGGTATGTTGTAATCACTTTGGCAGTTACAGATTCACTTATTCATGCCTTTGGATTAGGAATGTTTGCATTTTGATTGTGAGTCATTATAATGTAGTTGTTTATACCTCTTTCTATGATTGGGTTATATTTTCATGGATGCAGTAGACCAGTTTGTAGTTTCAGGGGATATTGGACTTTTGGAGACCAAAAGCCTTCCATTGGGGAGGTGTGATCAAAAATTGAGTTATCATAATGGTTTCAAGTTTGATTTTTATTGGTGACACACTATAGAGATTGTCAAGATATTTTTGACACTTTTCACAATTTGTAAAATAGACACCATATACAAAAGTTATAGGCCACTGAAGTTTTGGTTTGATAGGTAAAAATTTGGTGTCGTAAGATGACATGGTGCAATGAGGGCACACCAAGTGGAAGAATTAGGTGGAAAGAAGTGGTAGTCAATAGGTGTTCATAAAAACTTCTATTTATGCCACATGGGAGAACACACACATATGTTGAGTCAAAAAATCTCAAGAATGGGTCACGAATGCATGCCACATAGCATGTGAGAAGAGGACAAGGCTAGCGTATAAGCTAAGATTAGAGTTTTGACCAATGTGCATGGTGCCTTGAGCCCAAAAAAATGGTGTGTTGATAGTTTCAAAGAGGCGCTTAGCTATTTAAAAAATACAACCACCTTCCATGCAGCCCATGTGGGACATAAGAATAGATCAAAGCGCGCCCATTAAGGAGGAGAAAATTCAAACTTCATGCAAAACACCTAGAAAGGAGGGCAGCCAATTTTGAACCCTTGACCTACCACCCAAAAGGGATAGGCCTTGAACACTTTAGCTATAGAGATTGAAGTGTTATAAAAGGCACTAATTTCTACTTGAAGTTATCAAATTTTGGACTGTATTTTCTTATTTTAAGAGGCTAAGACTTGTAAAAGATTTGGGAAAGATCATGTAATGGATTTTTATCCATTTTTTGGCCATAATACATAGTATTAATACTCTTTTTTATCCAATTTACATATTGGAGGAGTATATTTTAATCCCATAGAGGAGATTTTTAGGACTTTTAAAGCAACTTTGCAGGTGTTATGAAGACTCTTGAAATTCAAAGGTGCCGAGCTTGATTTCAGTCATGGTGAAGGTGAATTCTTACATTGAGATATTATCTTGTAGGAAAGTTGTTTATTGTTTCTAAGTGTTTGAAGTGCCCTTAACGGAAATGGTCCACTCCTTTGGAGAACTCAGAGATGTAGGCATCAATTGTTGAGCTGAACTCTGTTAGCACGTTTCGTGTTTTGGTAAATTGTCATTTTTATGCATGATTTTATTTTAGTTTGTTGATTTGATTTTAATTAGTAAATGAACTCATTGACAATTATAACACAATGTTATTAAAAACTAGTTTAATTGGTAAATGGAAGTAACAAGTCTTTTGACAATTCCATTCCAACCCAACAACCAAGAACGTTTTATGCCAAACATTTTGCAAGTTCTTTTGAGTTTTTCAAGAATTTGTTAAGTTTTGAGAATTTTAGTATTCATACTTAAAAATTCAATTTGAATTTATCAATGTAGTTTATGGATTAGAGGATTGGTGGTAAAGGTTGACATTTATTGTGTTGGATAGGGAGTTTTAAGCTGGTCATAAAATGCCACATGATCTAGCTTCATGGAGTCAAGAAATTTTAGACTTTTCACCAACTGTGAGAAGGGTTTAGATGAAGTTGACATAGGCATTATAGTTGTGTCTTTAGAAGGTTGAGGTGTTTCAGAAAGAGAGAAATTTTTTGTCTCTACTACTTTCAGTGAAAGATAAGAAAGAACCACAATAGGGTCTTCTTTGACAAATATGAGAGAAGAGATGTGGTCTACAATGGGTGGAGGAGACATAGGTGAAGAAGGTTCCTCAAGGGGTTAAATCATATGTATTATTGATCTCTAAATATTTGGGTGAGTAATAGGTAAATTATGATCCTCCATAGGTAAAATAAGGGGTAAGAATGGTAAAATTGGAGTAGGCACAATAGGTCTCTCATCTATTGTGGGAGTAGATAATACTGACTCCTCTAAGTGTAAAGGTGCAGTGGATGGGGTACTACTTTCCATAGGTTGAGGAGAGGTAGGTTAAGAAGGTTCCTAAAGAGGGTATAATATAGGAATGATGTTCCCTTCAACATGTGGTTGAGGAATGGGTACGGTGTGGTTTTTAAGTGGTAATAGGATAAGTAATATTGGTGTAAAAGGAATTGGCATTACAGGCTCCTAAGGTGGAAAAAGAAGTGGTAAAGGAGGCTCTTATATCTGAGGAGGAAGAATGGGAAAAATAAATGCCACTAACTATGGGGATGGAGTTGATGAAATGGGTGTCTCCTATTGAAGGGGAGGTGGAACTAGAGGTAAAGTAAAAACCATATTAGCCATGTGGATATTATGATCACCTGAGTTAGTTATGGTCTGAACAATATTTTTATTAGGTGAATGGTTAGGACAAGGGTGTTTGAACACATCCATACTTTGATTGGGGGTGCATTAGGATTATCCAAGATGAGATCACCTCTATCAAGCATGTCTTGAATAATGTTCTTGAGTGTCTTACAACTATTAGAATTGTGGCCTTTAACTCGATGGTAATAACAAAACTCATCTTCCTTGTACCAAGTTGGGATAGGATGAGAAGGGTCAAACTATATAAGAGGTTTGATTTTAGGAAGGTTTATGCCACCTTTTTATAATAGTTTTTCCAAAATAGATGTATATGACTCCCCAATGGGAGTGTATTATCGTTGTTCATACCATTATTGGAAATGCTTGGTCAAATTTTGGGAAGTTGAGGAATTATATTGGTTTGTGGTTGTGGAAGAAGTTGACTTAATGACCACCATGTTTGTGGATCCTTTTGATTTTTGGTTAAAAGGATAAGTTTTATAAGAGGAGGATTCATATGATTTGGAAATGAGATTATTATTGTGTAAATTGACTTTGCCTTCATCTATAGTGTGAATCTCAAGTTTTTATGCCATTGTAAAGGCCTCATCAAAAGTGTGAAAAGTTTGTACCCAGAGTGTGGATGAGATATTATTAGCACATGACCTTAAGAAGAACTCAATAAGCTCAGGTTGGGGTAAGGAGAAGGAGATTTTATTAATCAAGCTTCTCCAACAAGCAATAAAATCTACAATAGACTGATCATCAAATTGTTTGATAAAATAAAGGTCCATAATAGAAATTTTTTTAGAGATGTTAATAAAGAAATGGTCTAGGAATATTTGCATGAGTTAGGTAAACAAGAAAAGGGAGTTCTAAGTTATAGATCTATACCAATCCAAGTGATCACCTAAAAGAGACATAGGGAAAGTGTGAAGTAGTAATGCATTATCATGCCCTATTAGATAAAAAGCATGTCTAAATGCTCATAAATGATATTATGGGTCCTCTTTACTTTATAAATGAGTAAAATTATGGATTTCCCATTGGATTGGATAATGGTGAATAGGAACATAAGGATAAATGGGTTCATTGTATATCTGATCATAAGATAACATATTCTTTGAACTAGAAATCGATGTCTCTATATTAGACATCTTGTCCATCAACATCTTAATGAGGTCTGGAGGGGGATTAATCTAGGGTATTCTTCCTAAATTATAAAGGACTCAATAAGAAGTAGAGGGGCTGTATGACATAGCTTTCTGAGGTTATATTGGGGTAACATAAGGATAATGAGTCATAGGCTAGGGTTTAAAAAGAAAAGGGGCTTATCCCATTGGGTTAGAGACTATGCTTTGGTTGGTTGTTTTTATTATAGGTTGGGTTATTCACATAGTTAGATTAGATGAAGGGTGAGTCATAACTTGGGTAATTATAAGTGTGAAAGTAGATGGAATGGGTACCACTAAATTTTGAAATGGGGTAAGACTTGACTGAATTGGTTTTTGTTGTGAAATTACAGAAGTCAAACCAAGGTTTAGGTGGGATTGGGAAGTTGGTGAAGCTAAACTTTGGACATTATTTATATTTAGGTTACTTGTTGAAGTGGTGATTTAGGTAATCATGGGGAGAATAATGGAGGCAACTAAAACCAAAGTTGTCTCCATTAGAGAGGTTGGCATACCATAGATTGGGTCACTGAAAGAATTATAGGTTTGACTCATGGCAAGGTACTGCTAAAGGGCTACCACATTATAATTAAAAAATTTAGCAAAATCTTGATCTCCCTCTAGCATAATGGGAATTTGGTTGGGGCTGGGAGTATGATCTATATCTGAAGTATGCTCCATGATAGAATCAAAATCAAGAGGGGAAGGAGGAAGTGGTTTCCAATTTGTGTAGTCAATAAGAATTTTGGCTTGAGCTCATGTCAATACCATGCAAGAGGAAGTATTAATAGTTTTACTACTTTGTATTAGTGATAGAATAAGGAAAAACTAGGTTTGAGTGTAAGGAAGTGGGTTATTTCAACTTGTTATTTGAGAAAATGAAAATTACATAGTCATTGACATCGATCACTTGACTAATGTCGATAGTAAAAGTTTACTAACATCAGTGGGATTAACCAATATCAGTAGCTAAAATCTGTTGATGTTAGTATAGTTAACCAATGTCAGTCATTATGATATCTTGGAAGATGGAAAATCTAAAGTTTTAGAAACCTAGAAGTAGAAAATAAGTAAAATGGTGGATGGAAGAGGTCTATGTAAGAAGGAAGAACACTCAGAAAAATTAATATAATAGGTTATACAAACTAAGTATTAGAAAAAGTATTGATTTTGTGAATCAATACGAAAACATCCTTACCAACTCTAAAATACATAAGGTAATAGAAAAGTAGAAAAAGAAGATACAACTGGCAACTATTAAGTCCTAGAGATTAGTTTTTAGTCTCATATTGGCTTATGCCTTAATCAGATAGTGAAAAGAGAGTTTGGTTATCGAAGGTACTAGAAATCAATCTAGAGCTAGTTCTAGGTTAGTTTTAGTGCTCAAGAGGAAATTTGTGTTAGACTAGGTATGTGGCTTGTTATAAGAGCTCACTCTCCACACTTCATGGACTTAGAGCCAAGCCAGGCCACTTAGCCAAAATATACTATCTGTTTAGATTGTATACTCTACCAAAGAATGGAGTGGGTTCTCCCCTTGTTGGTGAAATCCAAGTAGGACAGTTGAGTAGGGTAAGGTGATCCACCAGGTGATGAAATATTAATGGGCCTTTTCTCAAGTGAGTTTAGATGTTTGTTTGTGTTAATGTGATTTGGTTTTGTAACCTATAATTTATTCATAATACTTTTAATTAACTAGGTGAGATAATATGCAACAAGCAAACAATGAAATGCAGTAAGTTTTAACCCCAAATCTAAAATGTTTAGATTCAAATGAAACAAAGATGAAATAGGAGTAGAGAATGAAATTCACTATCCTAATGTGTATTCAAGAAGAAGTAAAGAAGATATTATTTTCAACTTGTAAGAAAAAATGATAAATTACTTTTAGAGGTAAAGAGAAGAGAAAGAAAATTTTAGTTTAATGATTTTAAATAGAAAATAAAATGTTAAATTTTTTGTTTTAAGAGCAAAGAAAAGAGGAAAGTACAAGAAATGAAATTTTCACTATAATTCACCTATATGAATGCTTAAAAAAAGAAATGAACCTAAGGAAAACTCCAGGGTCCCACCAAGAGTACTAGAAATGTTTCACTAAAATTTATCTATTTTAAGTCTAAAGAAAAATAAAAGAGAATGTTAGGGATAAGTGATTAGAATGAACCCTGATTGGTTTGGGCACCGTATCCAGACATTGTGATTGCTCCTCTTTGGTTGGGGAGGACTACTTATAAGTAATAAAGCACTATCACAAAATGTTTGTTAGTAGATAAATAAGTGGGATGCCAAGCTATGCACTTGTTCTAGGAAGTGTGAAATATCCTGAGACATGAAAATCCACTTTTGAGAGATAAAAGAGTAATAAATAACTAAAAGAGAGGTAAAGAGAGAGTGAAAGATAAATTATGCTACTATTATTCATAACTTGAGTGCAGTAGAGAGTGACATGGTGTAGGTGGTGTATTTTGTTTTTTTTTAAAAGGTGTTTAGGTAGGTTTGGGAAAGGTTAGGAAATATATAGTCACTGACATCGATAAGGAAGTGATAAATTTTGGTTATGTTACCAAGGTCAGTGGGTGAAGATGACTGATGTTGATTAGGATACTAGGGTCAGTAGGGGCAAGAATGTCCTAGGAGTCTATAAAAGGATTTTTCAAGTCTAAGAAATGGTTTTAGTCAGGTTTGGGAGGTTGGAGATATTAGTGAGAGAGAGAGAGAGAGAGAGAGAGAGAGAGAGAGAGAGAGAGAGAGAGAGAGAGTATAATTTAGATGGATTTGGTTAGAGGTTTGGTATGATAGGTCAAGGAGAAACAAATAGGGAAGCTTTATAACTCCCCAATAGGGGTTGAGTTAACAATGTGTAAAGAAATGAACAATATATATGAAGTGATAGAAAATTAAATAATTAAGAGACCTAAAGAATAAGTGATGTACTTAGCTATAGTGGTGACTAAATGATAAGTGTCAGATTGATGACTCTTATAGGTAGTTCAAACTGATGGCTTGAATAGAGAGAACAAGTGGGCATTGTTCATCCTCAAGAGCTTGGATCCTAATCATGATTGAATTATGCAAGATAATTGTAAGCCAAGATGTCAAAAGTTGAATGATGAGAGCTTGAATGTAAGCAAGAATGAATTTTATTGATTTTTATTGACCTGAACTTCAAGTTGGATTTTGTCTTATATCACTAATGTCGATCATGGGTTGATCAGCATTGGTGGCCTTATAATAGCTAAAGATTACTATTTTTGGATTATTTTATACTGATATTCATGCCAAGTGTGGCACCCATTAAAAAATTATAAAAATAAGAGGTTAAGAAGGAGGTATTTGATTAGGAATTTAGTTTTGAGGTGAGAATAAGTCTTAGGTAGTTAGGGTGAAGGGTCCAAATCTTGAGGTGACTTATCAGCTGAGATTTGATCTTAGGGTGAAGTGGCCAGGTAAGGTGGCATAAAGGGTTTTTAGTTAACTTAATTAAGTATTTTAAATTAATTAAATGTGTGAGGGGTAAAATCATGGGTTAGGGAGGCTAATTGTTTTTATTGGAAATGGGCTTAAGGGGGTTCTGACATAGGTAGTTATGCATGTGTGTGTGACGTGATTTTGGTTTCTACACTTTGATAACTTATTTTGGTTTAGTAGTATTAGGTAATATAGTGGATTCATCAAGATTACTTGCATCAAGATTGGTGGTAAAGTTATGGAAGTAATCTGTAAGAGATATGGCTTGGTTTATACCTTAAATATATAGAATATTTTCATTAAGAAGACTGTCTTAAAGCTGATTTGTAGCAGGAATAGGAGCTACAATAAGTTGATTATCTATTATTTTTCCTTTGATATATTTTTGATTAATAATTAAAAGACCAAATTTCATAAGAAAGACCATCCATTTTCTAATTCTATCTCCAAGAAAAAAGGATTTAGAGAAGTGATGAAGGGGATCGAAATGAATGATAACATAAGTGGTCTAATAAAACATATAATGTCGAAGTTTTTTAGATATAAAATATATGATGAGGTAATAATAATCAACTTTTGTATAACATTTCTCATAATAATTGATAACTAGGCTGATATAGTAGATGGCATACCCTCTTTCCATATCATTATATTGGGGAATCATTGCCCCAACTAATATAAGTGTGGAAGAAGTGTATAAGAATAGAGGTCAATCATTATAAGGAGGATGAATATTAGGTGGGTGAAATAATGATTCTTTCATATTAACAAAGGATTTTTGACAAGATTTTGTTCATTCTAAAGCATTACCTTTCTTATAAAGAGAATTGACATAGTGGATATGGTAACCCATTTCAGGGAGGAATCATCTAATTACCCAAATTTACCAAGATAAGTGTGAATGTTTTTGATAGATCAAGGGATGGGTAGGTTGATGATAGAAATAATATTGGTAGGTTCAACATCAATTCTATAAAAAGAGAGTAATAATCCTAGCAATTTATCAGATGTGACACTGAAGACATATTTTTAATGATTTAGTCTAACTTTGTATTTAAGAAGATGGTTGAAAATGATGGCAAGATCAGAAAGACGAGTCTTACAATATTTAAATCTAGAAATGAGGTCATCCACATAGGTTTATATAATTTTATGGATAAGATCATGAAATATATGAGTCATTTCCTATTGATAATTAGCTCCAACATTTTTTGAGTTTGAAGGACATTTTAACATAGAAATAGGTACCCCATTCCATGGTGAAAGTGGTTTTATGTTGGCCTTTAGGGGTAATGTGAATATGGCTATAAACTGAGAAGCCATCTATAATAGATAATATTTCATAACCATATATGGATTGATAATGACATCTATTGAAGGTAGAGGTAAATTATCCTTGGGACAAGAAAGATTAAGATTACAAAAATCAATGGAGATGTGAATAACCATGGTTACCTTTTTTTGAATAAGAATAATATTAAAAACCCATTTAGATTAGTCCACTAGTTTGATAAATTTAGCATCAAAAAGTTTGATAATTTCTTTGTGATATAATGTGGAAACCTTGGGTGTAAATTTCCATTGATTTTGACATATAGGTTTGGCCTCGGGATAAGTGATTATATTGTACACCATAATGATAGGGTCAATACTAAGCATGTCCTTATAGGACCAAGTGAAGATATCATGATATTTATTAAAAAATAAACTAAATTTATCATGTTTGGTAGGTGAAAGCTCATGAGAGATGGCAATAGGTCGAGGGCATGATGGATTACCATATTCAATGTGAGTAGTTTCTTTAATAAGCATAACATTTCCATCTTAGTAGTTATATGGTAAATTAGGTAAAAAGGAAATTGGATTAGTTTTAAGATCTATTCTAGTGATGAAATTGTTGAAACAAGGAGCTTTGTTTTTGAAATTTCCAAGTTTATGATGTTGCTGAGGAAGTTGAGATTCTCGAGCATGAATTAATTCAAGAGTAGCTTCATCACTAGGAAAAGTGGGAAGAGGACCATAATACTCAACATATACTTTGATATTGAGAATTCAATTACCATGATCATAATATTCATAATTTATTTGACAAATGTCTATTGCCTTGGCATCTAATGTAATCTTGAGAATAGGAGAAATAAATTGATCATAAAGGATTGGTATATCATTAGTTTCTTTTATAGGGGAATAATTAGGTGTAGTGATGGTATGTATAGGTTTTAGATAAGATACAATAATTTTTTAATGTTTGAAAGGTAGGATTTGTTATACCACCCAAAAAGTATCTAGAAATAGAGTATTAGCAGGAGGTACATAACCTTTAGGAGCTAATTCAAATCCCATGGAAATGGTGTGAACATCTTAGTTAAAATCATGTATTTGACTAAATTTTTTTGATAATGTTGAACATCCAAGTCTCAATATTGAACTTGGGCCATTATGTAGTTATCATCATATGTTGGAGAAATGGTACATGCTTGAGATTTAGGGGGTTTCAGAAGGTTAAATTACATTGTTACTAAAGTTTCATGGAGAAATGATTAAAATATTTTGGAATAATTTGGCCACTCCATAATCATTTCATGTGAAGGCATCTTCTAGTATATGAGGTTTTTGAGCATTGCATGGAGGGGGAAAATTAGTGATCTCATCAATGAGAGGAATACTGTGATCATGAGATAATAAATAAGGAGGAAGCCACTCCAAGATGTAAGGAAGTAGATTAGTAGTGTTACAAGTATGTTGTAATTCATTAAGTTTATCATCATCTAAATCAATGAGAGTGACTTGTAAGTCTAGATCAATGTTGATGAACTTAGGTAAGGGAGCACTATTGATAGTAGCAATGGTCAAAATGTGATATTGAGATTTTGGATTAAGAATTTGAATACTCTAATGGCTGGGATCAACTTCATGTTTATACTATTTTCCATTATGTAAGAATTTGATGCATTGGCCACCAAAAGAAGCAATGGCCTTCATTAAATGATTCCAAGGGTGATCAAGGAGTATGTTATAATATAAAGTCAAATCAAGGACCATGAGTTTAGCTTGAATGGTCTTCGATATAATTTTTAGTGGAAGAAAAATACAACCAAGTGGATTTTGATATCAAATCAATGACAGATAAGGTGGGTTTGCTTGAGATGATCCTTATTATAGCCAATTTGTTGGATGAGCCAAAACTTTATGAATAAGGGTAGTATTAATGGTGATTTTAATTAATAGTGGTGGATCATGAGCATGAAAAATGATCTCATCATTAATCATGTCTTCTTCAAGAAATTCAATAGAAGGCTTAGAAGGAAAAATAGTTTCAATGGTATACTTGTTGGTAGGTTGAATATCTATAGAGAGTGATTCTTCATCTAGAGAGATGGATGTTTAATTTATTGTAATTGTTGCATAAGGAAATTGTGGTGATAAGGGGAAGTATTAATTAACTCCATAAGTGGAATATTTCAAGGCATGGAGTTAAGTTCTTCAAGAAATTTCCAATGGGATTCAAAAGAAAAACTAGTGCAATTTTTAGAATCTAATGAAGATTTTGAAGGAATGGAATTTTTTGGGGATTTAGAAGGAGGTTGTTCTTTAAGGGCTTCTAGAGATAACTAAGTGGTTGCAATATTTTTAATAAGTTTTTCCTCCAAAGATAATTTCTTAGGTTTTGTGATAGGATCTTTATGAGTTGGTTTGTGGTGATAATTAACCTTAGCTTTATTAACATATTGAGAATTATTATAATATTGGTCATAATAGACATTAATAACATAAACATCCTTGATATTTTGTTGACTATTAGTTGTGGAAAAAGTTTTTAGTTATTAGAAGAAGAAGATTTGGAAGTTTGTCATTTTTTATAAGTGGTGTTTTACTCTTGATGATGAAGTTGGATCATGGCTTTGTGATTGAAGGAATCACCAAGCATGTAGGAGATAAAAAATTTAGTAAGCCCTTAACAAGTTTCATGAGAATGAACAATGCCATCAAGGAACCAACAAAATTGATTAGGATCATACAACTTATGAGGATTATTAGGATAAGTAAAGGGTTTAGAGGGTGATAAGAATTATTTCATTTGATGCATAGTGAGTGGTATGTGAGAATATGGGGGAGTATTAGCTTTGTCAACTCCTCATTTAGTTTGAGGAGTATTTTTGGTGATGGAATTAGTAAAATTTTGAGAATATCCTTTAAGGAATTTGGTATTCTATTTAAATTGCTTTATGAGGAAGTCTTGATGTTTAACTTAGTCAAGAGATTTATTAAGTGTTTAAGGAGCAAAAGTGTGAACCTTATATTGAATCAAAGGAGTTAAATCAATTATAAAAAATTTAAAAAAATTATCATCATTCATGTTATGGTTAGCTTTATGGGCTATGGATTTCCATTGTTTGATAAAGTCATGGCTTGATTCAATGGGAGATTGCTTAGCATTGATGAAGTGACTAAGCCAATTTTTGGGAAGATCATTATGTTTAAATTCTTTGACTAAAGGATTAAATAAATCCTCATGTTGTCAAATGGGATGTTTGGGAAGTTAGTTGTACCATTATAATAAATCACCAATTAAGGTTTTAACAAGAAGTTTAGTTGTGGTAAAAGTATTAGTTTGGATTCACTCTTTGTAATAATTCTTAAAGGCTTTAAGAAAGAATGCAATGTCTTTAGTCCCATCATACTTGATAGTTGGAGATATATTAAAAATATCGATGGACATGATGAAAGGATCTAAAGGTTTATTTTGGATATTTTGAAGCATTTTTTATTCATAGGTTGAGGAATAACATTTCTTGAGACATCTCTAATAGGTGGAGGAATAAAATTTGAATTGGCTTGAGGATTGAGAGCCAGAAGTTAATTAGCCATATTGATCAAATGATGTTGTAATTTCATCATTTTATAGGTGTTATAAATTTAAATTATGTTCATTTGTTATATGACTTGTTAAATAATTTGAATCATATCAATTGGTGGGTTGGTGTTTTTAGATAACTCCCCAAATTGATATTAGGGGGAAGGTTATTGAAAGGTGGATTACTAGTGGGATTATTAGATAGACTTGTGTCAACAGCTCCTATATTATGTTGAAAGGTTTGAAGATGAGAATTATCTTGATAGGTAAAAAAATTATTGGATCCACCTACTACATCTTGAGGTGTGATTTGAATTATGTTACAATCCATAGACAAAGGAGTGGAAGAGGTACTCCAAGAGTGAGGTTTCTCTTGGGAGGAAAAGACATGGAGAAAAGACTATCACATATAGTGTATAAATGGATTCAATTTATCCAAGAAGATTATATTAAGGGACTTCATGATGATTTTAGGTAATGAACAGAATGATAAGGAAGTAAAAATAGAGAACTAAGTTGGAATCAAGGGCAACAATAAGAGTACAGAGTTGACTAGGTCAACCTAGTACTAAATATTAGTAAAAACATAGTCTGATAAAGATAAAGAGTTGACCATGTTGACCTAGTACAATAACCTAACTAGTAATAGGGATATAGAGTTGACTAAATTATCTATGTACTGTAGGTAAGAATAAAAATAGTATGTAAGAGAGTATGTCAAGTAGAATGATAGTGTATTAAAAATAGTGAAATATTTTACAATGTACTTAAAAATATAAGTGAAAGTAAGCACACAAATAATTAGATCAAATAAAATGATCTAATTGGGGCACACATCACAAAAACTTGCACCAAATATTTCCAATGTAAGTTTTTTCAATAAAACATTCAATGAACAAAGGGAAAGCAGTCAATTAAAAAGTAAATTCTAACTAAATGTTCATCTTGAATGTTGTTAGATTATTAAAAAGCTATATTTTAAGTGTTATACAGAATTTGGTTGAAATTAGGGAACTAGAAGGCAATCTATAGATGGTTTCAAGATGTTTAGGATAAAAAGGATTTATGTTGGAAATGAAAATGGCTTGGTATCAGGGCCTACTCCCTTACTTCACAACCATGTAGTAATAAGGGTTTTAGGTGATTTGATAATATATACCATTAATCACATGCTTATAATCAAATAGAAAACCAAGTTATCTTTCCCCTTAGTGATGAAATCCATGTAGGTAAGCCTTGGGTAGATAAATGTTTAAATGTGTTTTGAAATTATGTGATTTGGTAGTGTGTGCAAGAAAGAGAAAAATAGTGAAACTAAATGGTATTTATAAAAATCACCTAATTAGACAATGTGAGATATTATAAACATGAAAAAAACTAAATGTGAAAGTATGAATTAATTAATATCATATAATTGTTAATTCCCAAATTAAGAATGATACAAAGTTGGTTCAGATGATAGTGTATGCAAATATTATAGAATAACATAGATAGGGTTGCTACTATACTATAAAAATTAAGAGTCCTTAAGAACTAATTTGACCAGGTTGACCTAATCTTTTCAATAGGATACAAAGTATAGAACTAGGTTGACCAAGTTGAACTAGTTTGTTATAAGATTGCAAATTTGAAGATTGTAAAATTTACAAAATAGAAATGTAAAGAAGAACTGAATTGAAAGAGAGATAAAGGAACCTTGGTGGGTTGGAAGATATTGAGGACTGTGAAATTTATATTCAATTGTCTTTAATGTTGCTTTCAAGTTCTACCAACTATGTCAACTGGGTCAACTTAGTTCTAGAATTCCCTATTTACTAAAGCCTATTAAGATGGCTGAGTTAACTTGGTCAACCTAGTTTTTTATTTAGAAGCTAATTATGATATTAAATCAACCTGAATGACATAGTTTTTTTTAGAGTTGAATAAGAGACTAAGTTGACCTATTCAATATAGTCTATTATCTAGGAGGAAATAAAAGTATTGTGTCAACTTATTTGATCTAATAACTCATATCTAATGAAGACCTACACAGAAAGAATAGAGTCATTTTGATGTGACTATGTGTAAAGTTTATACACATAAGTTAGAAACTATACCAGCCAGGTTGACCTAGTATCACAAATATAGATAAATAATAAAATTATAGAAATGAAAAGCATGAAAAAAAATATATAAGGGTTAGATTCATGTTAAGTTCACTAAAATGTATATAATCAGAAATGTATTAGATCTACAAATAAATCCTAGCTCAAAGAAGATATATGAGAGGATCCTCCTAAAATAGGTCAATAAAAATACATGAAATAAAAAAATTATAAAATGAATAGAGGCACTGAATGGCTTATATTGATCACATACCACTTCGAGGGGACAACCTCCTTTGATCAAGATCAATACAAATAATTATTGGATGTATTCAATGGCCTCAACACTTACTTATATATGAACTCTCATCTAAGAAACTACTAATTCCCATGAATGTGGGACAAATCAAAATGCTCATGGGGTGACTTACAAAGCATATGCATATATATCAAATATGAAATGAACAAAGTAAAAAGAATAGATATCACAAGTTCATAACATCCCCTCCCTCTTAGAGAAAGATTTATCTTCAAATCTTCAAATGTGGGAATTGGTGTGGAATTTGAAATAGTGGCTCCCATGTCAAATCCTCTCATTGCATTCCATGTCATTGAATTAAAACCTTAGTGATGGAGTGCGAGTGAATTTATCATGTGCACCTATCTAGGATTGCCTCCAACTCAAGAAGAATGGATCTATCTTTTCAAGTTCAAGTAAAATAGTTTGCACTCTAATTTTTTTTCCAAGAACTTTCTTCAAATAAGAGACATGAAATATGGGGTGAACTCAAAAATAAGGTGGGAGATCCAACTTATAAGAAACTAACCCAATCATCTAAAGAACCTTATAGGGCCCATATAACTTGAGAGCTAGCTTATGACACCCTATGAGTTTTAAAGATGATTTCTTGTATGGATATAGGTAAATAAAAACCATATCACCTACTTGAAAAGTATGCTTAGAATGATGTTGATCTACCTATTATTTCATTTGATTTTGTGCCATATGAATATTTTCTCATAGGGTACTGAGGATCTAATCCTAGGTTCAAAGAATCATGTTGACTACTTGGATTGATGAACTATTAGGGTTATAAAAAAGGAGCATTGGTAGTGCTTAACCATAGATTGCTTCATATAGAGTCATTTTCATTGAAGTGTTGTAGGAGGTATTATACCACAATTTGGTGTGAAGAAGCCTCTTTGCCCATTAATGTTGTTGTTTTGAGGTGAAGCAATAGATGGAAGCTTCCAAGCATTTATTGAAAATTTTAATTTGGCCATCTATTTGTGGATGATACCCAAAAATCATCTTTATTTGAGTGCCAATACATCAAAATAGTTTTGTCTGAAAATGGATGGTGAAGGTTGTATCACAATCTGAGACAATAGATGAAGGAATGCCATAAAGTCAAAAAATATGGACCAATAAAATTTGTGCAACTATGGAGGTAGTATAAGGATGGCTAAGGGCACAAAAATGATTATATTTAGAGAGGTGATCAATCATAACCAACATCACCATTTTCCCTATAGATTTAGGGAGCCCCTCAATAAAATCCATAGAAATATCTATCTAAATATTTGTAGGGATGGGTAAGGGTTCAAGTAACCTAGGGATGAGTGTTGTTTCACCTTTGTTGCATTGGTAGGTTTCACATTCAACCACCATTTTTTGAATTGCCTTTTTCATTCCCTTCTAAAATAATTTATGTCATGTCTGCTCATAAGTTTTGAGAAACCCTAAGTTCCCTATAGATGGAGAAGCATGAAGTTCATAAAATATAGCCAATTATAGATCTGGGCTCTAGGAAGCATCATAAAGAAGTACCATCCTAGGAATAATACAATACAACTAAGGGGTTAGTGGCCAACTATTAAATTATTTGAGATAATGAGGAGTCATTGACATACCCATATTATATAGTTTTCAACCAAATTAGAATAGGTATGGAAATAGTTTAAATGGAAGCTTGATCCATAAATGTGTTAGATAGAGCATCAGCCACAATATTCTCTTTACCTTATTGTAAGTGATCTCGTATTCATAACCCCTGAGTTTCCTAACCCATTTCTATTGTGATGGGGTAGAGACATGTTGTTTTAGGAAATATTTTAGACTTTAGTGATTAGTTTTGATGAAAAACTGATTACCTAATAGGTATGGCCACCACTTTTGTATTGTATGTTAAATGGCCATCATTTCCTTCTCATAAGTAGAGATCACTAAATTTTTATCAAAAAGGCCTTTGTTGGTGAATAAAATGGGGTATCTTTCTTAGATGAGAACAACACCCACTCTATTTTTGCAAGCATCACTCTCAATAATAAAGGTCTTGGTAAAATCTGGCATAACTAGAATAGGTGTAGTAACACAACTTTTTTCAATGCTTGAAATACACATTCAGTACATTGTGTCCAAGTAAAAGCATCATTTTTCAACATAGCTATCAATGGAGCTACAATCCTCTCATAATCCTTGACAAACTTGTGTTAGTATCAAGTTAGCCCCAAAAAACCATAGAGGCTCTTGAGTGTCTAAGGATCTGACCAATTTATCATAGCATTTATTTTTTCAAGATCTAATCAAACCTCTTGGGTTGAAATAGTATGCCCAAGATACTCCACTTTATCTTGGCCAAAAGTACAATTGGACTATTTTACACAAAGATTATGGTTAGAGAGAAGTTACAATGTAAGCTCCAAATATTGGAGATGCTCAGACCATGTTTAATATAGATGAGGATATGATCAAAGAATACTAGAATGAATTTCCACATGGAGGGCCAAAATATTTTATTCATCAATTCCTAGAATGTTGAAGGAGCATTAGTGAGGCCAAAGGGCATGAACAATAACTCATAGTGGCCATCATGCATGTGAAAATCTATCTTAGGGATATCATCCTCATGAAGTCAGATCTAGTGATATCTAGAGCAATATCCAACTTGGAGAAAAAGTGAGCACTATGAAGCTCATCAAGAAGTTCATCAATAACAAGGATTGAGAACTTATCCTTGATTATGAGGTGATTAAGTGCATAAAAATCAATGCAAAGGTGCCATGACCCATCTTTTTTCTAGACAATGAGAATTGGGGAAGAATATGGGTTGGTACTAGGGAAAATAATGCCTTCCTATAGTAAGTCTCAAATGAGCATCTCAATCTTGATCTTTTGCTAAAATGGGTAGCAATAAGGCTTGATGTTGGGAGGAATTATTCTTCAAAGGAGCTAAATATTATGGTCCTTTGGTCATTAAGGTGTCAATCCCACTGGTTTGGCAAAGACATGTGCATACCTCTACAAAATGAATTGGAGGTTAGAAGGAGTAGTGGAGACTATTGAGGGTTGTATTTGAATGGAATGGAGCTGGGAAATAACATCATGTGAATTATTCTTAAGAAGTATTTCTATGTGATGTGAACTTATGATGATAAGAGATCCAAGTTCTAAGCCTTTTAATGTGTTTTTTTCCATTATCTAGAAAATAACATCCAAAGTTCATCAAAATCCCATAAGATGGGTCTACATGTGTGTAACCACTAGGCTCCCAAAACAACATCACATCCACTTAAGGGCAAGGCAAACATGTTGGAGTATAAGGTATAATATCTAATAGAGATAAACACATTGTGACACTTCCCTTTATAAGGTAATATTCTCCCATTGGAAATCATGAATTCAATGTTGGAAAAAGGATGGATAAAATAATCAGCCTATCTGGCGATTCAAGGGTCAATAAAGTAATGAGTGCTACCTGAATCAATGAGTATTGTGAGAGGGAGATTTTTGAATTAACCCCTGACCTATATGGTTTATGGGGTAGTGACTCCTACTAAGGCATGGAGAGAGATCTCTAGTTGTTTTTTATTGAAAATCAAGTTCCATAATTGGTTGAGCTTATTTTGGATCATGTGTTTTATATTGAACATCTTCCCAATATTCAATTTTAGGTGGAGATTTCACATTCAATAGATAGAGATTTTACCCTACACATCAATGCCCCCAAGTGAATTTATCAACATATTCATAACATAGTCCTTTTCTCTATGGGTTTGCATCTTTGCTTTAGTCAAATGCTTGATATGAGTGGTTTTGGGGGTTTCCATTATTTGAGATTGTTGTGGAGCTATATTTTTGAATGAAAAAAAATAAATTTGAATCATTCCTAAGCTATGATCTTGTCCTCTACCAACTTAGCCAAGCTTAAGCCTTCCATCATTATGTTTGGCTAGAATATTTTGACCTCAGATCAAGTTACATCCTCTAGCCCACTAACAAAAAAATCTTGAAGAATTCATCAGACAATCCCTCTATATGATTGGCTATTTTTTCAAATTTAGTTTGATATTTTTGCACTATTCCTATTTGGTGAAGTTTAGTTAGTGCTCTAGTGAAGTCATCAAAAGTAGTAGGGCCAAAGCATTTCAAAATGAGGGTACAAAAATATATCCATATGGGTTCATCATGAGCCTTGGTATACCAATGATACCATTGAAGGGATTCAAGTTTCAAATGAAAAGATGTAAGAAAAACTTTTTTGGCATCAAAAGTATTATGTAGACTAAAATATTATTCTACATTATAGATCTATCCATTTGGATCTGCAACATTGAATCAAGGAAAATTAAGCTTCAACCCATGATAATTATTGGAAGAAGAAAATGTAGTGTCTGAAGAAGACTCTAGATGTCATCTGTTGTTCATGGTGGTATGTTGAAGATTAAGGTCGATAATTTTTTCATCAAGATCTTTGATGTGGGTCTTAAGGGCAGAAATTTTATCTTCTATGGTTTTTACTCCTATTTAGGTTACTACCATGACAAAAATAACAATTTTTTTTTTTGCAATGGATAGGAAAACTAGAGTTAAGATGTGTTTAGTAAGGTTTTAAATTTGGGCAAAAATAGAATGGGTAAAGGGGATTTTAATAAAAAAATCATAATGGAAGTATGATTGATGAAGGTGAGGGAAATTTTAGAAGTGAAAATGGAAAAACTTGAAAATTGGTCAAAGAGGAATAAAGGAGTAGAATGAGATGATAAAAACAATGGAAATTTTTCAAGGAAAATGGACAAAAATAGAAGTTATGGCAAAACCCAAAAAAAGAGAAATCTATAATTTACAGGAATTAAGAGTGGAATTAAGATATGGGACCTCAAGGAAGAAAATGTATGGAATGGAATTTTAGGTGCCTAGGTAAATTTTGAGGATAAATGGGGCTATAGATGGAGAGATATTGGAAAAAAAAATGAAAAAAATATGTTTGGAATATTTTTTTCTATTGTTGGTTACTATTGTCGATACCTAAATCTAGCCATCAATAACATCTAACCAAGATTTTTGAACAATTCTTACCCAAATATAAAATTTGTCCTAAAAACACTAAAACACATAAAATAAGTTAAAACCAATGTATTCAAGTGTCAATTTTTGCTAGGATATCATTAAATGGGGTAATGAAATTTATGGGCCAACTAACTTTGATCAGATCATTTTGAGTCAAAATGCTAATTTTTCACCTAAGTACTCTAGATTGCTCTTTTCTATCAAATATATTACATGAGACATGTGAATTTGTTATTTGGTTTTGATAACATCCTAAATTCAATAATGGATCTAAGACATATGACATCACATCCTAATTATAATCCAATCAAATTTTGGGATAATAACAAGACATTTTGACTAATTTGAGTAGTTTGTGCGCAAAGCGCCAAGGTTTGCATCAATGTTCTTATTCATGATTATAGATAATTAATCTAAGTTAAAGACGTAAATTTCCATGAAACCTATTTATTACTTATTTTTAGAAATGAATATTGAATATCTGCATCATTAGGTGACCTCATTTCTTGGGAAGACATCCCTAGGCCATAAATGCCACAAATATCTGAATCAAGCCACCCCATGCCTCATAAAATCTCTTCCATGCCTATTCAATTCCCCTCTATTACAAATATTTATGAGATTATTTATGTATTTTATTTACTTAATTGGATTAGTCCTTAGTCACACATCTCAATCTTGAGATGGATGGTTTAGGTTGATTCTAGCCATTTTCAAATATCTATAAATAGGAGGCCTTGTCACATGAATTTTAAGCTTCAATTTTACAAAGTTACCATGCCAAATTGATTCCAAAGATTCATGTAAATTAGTGTTATAATGATAAAATATTTAGCCAAGCCAAAGCCACACAAGGTGTCAAGGAGAGATGGAGGTAGCCAATCTTCCATTGATGAAGACTTTATGAGAACAATGTTGAACAAGCCACCACCACAATCATTTTTGAGCATCCAAGGAAGGTGAAATAAGGTTGTATTTTTTATTTTATTTGTGCTTTCCATTTTGTTTTTTTAACTAAGCTCTTCCTAGTAATTAGGCCTAGAGATGTTATGCTAGTGTGTTTATTTCATTTTGTTTTTATTTTGGAACTAACACTAAACTAACCATCCTCTCTTGAATCAGATTCCTAGTTCACATAATGGCATGCATCATGGGATATTTATACACAAATTTAGTTACAAATCCTCTCCAAGAAACCTACTAATCCTTTCCATGCAGGATCTTGGAGTGGGAGGTTCACAAGATTGAAAATTTTAAGTTAAATTTCTCTTTTTATAACAGTGTTTTTATTTCTAAAACCTTAGTTTTACTCTCTATAATGATATCATTATTATGCAATTGTGATTTTGTGTGAACAAAACTGTTATTCACTAAACAGTGATTTTGTGGACTTTAGCTATGATATCATCATATCTAGCAGTGATACCATTCTTATAGGTAGTAATATCATCATTTTGAGAGGCAACTTTGTTTCCATGGGAAGTGATTTTTCAAAACTATGATATCATCGTTATGTGTAGTTATTTCATATTAGATCATCTTTGATATGTTTTTCTATCTGATAAATGGTGATATTATCTTGAATAGTGATATCACTCTTTTGGGCAGTGATTTTACATAACAGTGATATTGCATTTTTGTGTGACTATTTTTTAGGAAACAATGATATTGATAGGGTAATTTTTATTTTGTAATAAAGACCTCAAATTTCAAAGTTGATCCTTCCCTTTGTAAATTAGCTTCAAATCTAAAAGATACCCTAACATTTTTATTGTAGGATCAAGCTTAGGAATTTGATAAAACATGTTTTTGACCATCTTTTGATTGCTTTTAAAATTAAATAAGAACTTTGTTTTAGTGTTTAACGGAAAATTTATGAGCTTAAGATAAAAATTTTATTGTTAGAATTTCAAAGTTATAACTTAAGATCAAGGGGTCAAAAGAACACCACCTCATCTTTCATTTGGGGCTTAAAATTGAACACACTTGTCAATTTTTTTTCAATGGTTATTTAGTTATAAATTTATTGGAAAAAAGAAGGTTTGAAAATGTATGCTCATCCATTTTTACCCTTTAGGTAACCCTTAGAATCAAAATTGCCATCCTTGTTGAAAACATGCCTAGTCCAAGGCATAAAAATAATGTTGTCTAAATTACTCCCCAACAACTTGTCATAGTTTGGGTGACCTTAAAAATTGCCCTAAAGTCTTTATTTTAATGTCTTTTACTTCATTACATCTTGTCTTGCGAGGGGATCTTCATTACCTCCCATGAGTTCTTTATGGAAGCTTTGACCTGGGGTTTCATCTCCTAGCACTGGCTTCATCCACTCCCACTAGGATCAAAGGTTTGAGTGGTTAAACCACCTTATAATGATGGATTTACACATGGGACATATCTAAACTTTGGACATTGAACTACACTAAGTGAATAATAGGCTGTAGTGGTTGAAAAAATGGCAAGACCTTTTACAACAAACCAAGTGTCATGGACACCTAATTATGTGCTTTTTTTTACATCATGATGTGAAAGTCATTATGTAATTTATTCCCATAGAAACATTTGAAACCTTGTATATCTTATAAAAATCCCCACTTGCCATGGAATTTTTGTTAGTGCAAAGTGCACCTCAAGGTCCATGTCACAATACTATCATTTGAGAGAAGGGGGTGTTAAAACCCTACTATATAATGTGCATTTTACTTTTTGGATGAACACTAAAAGCCTCTCAAATGACATAAATTCATGGATTCTAATAATATCAAGCAACCTTGTTGGTTTAGGACTTAAGGTTGATTAATTAGTTGGTTTGTATCCTAGATTAAAGTCTTGATTAGAGTCGAAACTTGGTGTGAACAAACAATACAAACCAAACAAATGGTCCCCAATTTGATTTAATCAAGAGGCATTATGTTGCCCACGTAAATAATTATTTTGACTTATTCAAAGTACATCAAAAATTGGAGTCATATCATCCACTTTGACGTAGTTATGTTTCCCAATTGAGTCTAAACCATTACCAAACATTGTTTAAGTCCTTCATTTATAACTTAAAATTCAAAATTACTGCTTCATAAGTTCATAAAGTTGAGGTGTTAAGTGGGTTTGCCATTTTCACTAAACTTGAGGGAACTTAGGTTCACTATCTAGTTTGAGTTGAAGGTCATTTAAGACTCATTATAATTCCCACCATTTGATAGACTTAAGTCACCATGTGCTAAACACTTGCACTTTGAGTCTATGCACCAAGCATTTTTGTATTATTATCCTATTTCCATTTGAGATTATTTAAAGCATACTTTTTTTACCTTATAATTATTATCAAAACTTTAGACGTATGTCATTTGAGTTGAGAAAGGTAGTGTTACACTGTCAAATTTATGTGAAACTATCTTTGCCCTAGAGTTTTTGAAACAAACATTTTTTGTCACATATTTTGGGTAGTATAGCATTTTTATGCTTCCCAAAGCATGCCAAACCTTTATTTCATAGACCCTCTTGCATAGATTTCAAATTTGTGCACATTTTTCAAACCAATCTGAGTATAACTTTGTTAATCTTTGTCTAGCACATTTATGCCATTCACATTTATCTAGCCTATTTGTCAAAGAAACCAAGTTTTATACCATTATTTTTGAGAAAACAAACTATCTCTAAAAGTGCCTTTTATTTCATACCTTATACCTAGTTGATTGAGTTCATATATAAGATTCAAATGCCTATTTTTTGTTAGAAGTGTTTCAAGTCTGTTAGATTAAAAACTCACCTATTTCAAATTCTAAATTTTGACATTGGTTGGCCAAGATTCCTAGTGCATGCCTTGTTTGAGCCTAGCTTTTGATGTCGTGTTTAGACAAAAGACCTAGAAACTATTTATTTCCCTAAATTAGACTAATTTTAAACACTTTAACCATAGATTTTAGCATTTTGATTTTTAGTCTATTTACTTAATCCCTTTTTTATAAGATGTGTAATGTTAGATACTTAACATTATCTTATTTTATCACAAATCTTTTCATAAAACTTTTTCATTCTTTCGATGAATATAGACGAAGGTTTGAATAGATTTATAGACATTGTCTTTTTAGATTTTGAATAACTCTCTATCACAAAACATTCACTATCAATCCCAACATGCATTCCTCCACTCATAGTGGACTCATGTACAATTTAAGGCTTAGTAATGTGTTTATGTAGGAAGAAATGGTGTAAGACCCTTACCCATATAATATTTCTTATGAGATGGATCCTTATCCCTCTTATAATACTCAAATATGGGCACAAATCCAAGATCCATTGGATAACTATTTGGTTAATACACCACCTTATTCATAACAAGGCTAAGAAGAAACCACATAATACTTAGCTATAATACCCATAGCTAATAAACCAGTTTCTCAATAATCATGCTTTACTAATACGCCTTCCACATATGATCTATTTTTTATTTGAGCATCATTTGTTGGAGAAAAAAGATGAGATTTTTGTTTGAGCCATAGAATTTAGGGCTAAGTTTCTAGTGGACTTCCTTCATGAAAGTTTACCAAGCCTAGTAAGAAGGCCTCATAACAAATTGTACAAATAGTAGGATTCATATAGTAATCCTTTAACACTAGTCCAAAAAATGTATCAAGATATTAATATGCCTAACAAAGGATAGATACTCATTGAAGACCACTTTAACGAAATGCAAATAGCATATCAAAGCTATATGAATCTAGTGCATAATTTCAATTAGATGACCATGGTTAATAAACCTCTTATTAACTTAGTTCCTTCAACAGGAGTTTTGATATAATTAGTTGGTCAAGACAATCAAAGTTTAGACCCATTCATGAAAAACACTTTGGTAGACAACTTGCTACATATGCCAATTATTGAAGAAGTGTCTTCTACTTCTATGTAAAATAATGAGCAAAATATAGTGGAAAATGTGCAAGCAACATCCAATCCAAATCAAAGTGGTACTAACACATAAAAAATAGTCAAAAACATGTGGCTATAGTTAATACCATAAGTGGATCAACACACCAAGAATTAGGAGATTCTGCACCCTAAGTTTCACCACCTACATCCTATCTTCAACTAGTTGCTTCATCAAGCATGTAAGCAATATGATCAAGTAGTCAACCAAAAACTAGTGAAGTGACTCAACAAAATAATGTGATGAATTTTATTCCTCCTCAATAAGTGGAAAGTAGCATCCCATAATAATAGGCACAAATGAATGTACCAACATAATAAAGGCTATTCATATTTCCACCTAAACAAGGGGAAACTCATGTTCCACCTCATTAGGTAGTAAAAAGCATACCTCTTTAGTCACAAGATAGTGTGCCAATTCAAAACCAAGTAATGTCTAACTAATAATGTATAAATATTGGTCAATGATAGATGATGAATCCCCACATGCATCCACTTCCTAATAGGGATTCATATGACTAGGAGGTTCTAATTTTTCTCAAGTACCTACTAGGCAACAATTTCCTTTTATTCAAAATGTTCCACTCATTTAGAGGTAGGGTCTTGGTTCACAAATTCTCACTCAATAGCAAGGATTGAATAGTCAGTAACAGATCCCTATTCAAATACAATAGGAATAGTATGTTAATATCCATCCAATCCAACCTTAGAATCCTCCAAGTCAAACCTTCATTACCAACCCTAACCATAATATTTCATAACCAAACATGCAGTTTCAACAAGTTTATCCTAATCCATGTATGCATATGTATAGCTTATTCCTCAACCAATCTAATGTGTGCCAAATTCCCCCATCTTACCTTGGTCTAAGTGCTCCAATTATGACCACCCAACCATCTACCTAGGTGAATATTCCAAAAAGTCTCCTAGAGTAACAATTGTAAAAAATGAAGGATGCAATTATGACCATCCAAGTGAGGAAACAAGTTAAAAGGTTTAAGTTGGACAATGTGTGTTCCTATCATTTTAATATGGAGTACTTATAGATTCCATTCCCTCTAGGATATGAGCCACCAAAGTTTGATAAATACAAGGGGAAAGGTGACCCCAAAGACCATTTAATCAAGTTTTTTGTCACATGTTAATCAGTGACATATAACAATATATACCTTTTTATTATTGTTTCCAAGGAGGTTAGTTGGAAAATCCTTGGATTGGTTCTTAAAATTTCCTAAGAATTTAGTAGATTATTTTGATGATCATTCAAATAAGTTTGTGCAACACTTATCCTATAATCTTGAGCATGAGATTTCATTTGTTGATTTCATGCAAGTGAAACAAAAGGTTGGTGAGAGTTTTACAATCTATCTATAGTGATGGAGAGAACTTGCAAGTTGATTCACTCATAGTTTACTAGATAAACAATTATCCATTGTATTCACTAAAAACTTGCATCTTAAGATAGCCTATCATCTGGAACCATAATGTCCACATACCTTCAAATAAATCATAGACAAAGGATTATTGATTGAGTAAGCACTCATCAATAAAGGAGTCATCAGGATTAATTCAACTAATCAAAACCAAGGTACCAATTAGGGAAACAACCAAAATCAAGATCCAATCCAAGTGCAAGCATCACAACTGATATAGGCCAATAACCAAGAAAGACAAGTAATTCAATTATAATAAAAATGTTATGGGAAATGGAGTAACCAAGTCATAGCATGTCTAAATGGTGAAAACATCATTTGTTCAACCTACTCCACCTTTTTAGCTAACTCTTACCTGCAACCTCTTCAACTAATTCCACATCTCTTCAACCAATACCTACACAATAAATACAATAGACTTGGCCATTACAAGTTCCTCCTCCAAGGAGAATGGTACCTATGCATCCTATCTTTAGTGACCTTGGTGAGCCTATTGAGTCTATATTTTGTAAACTTGCCACCACTTATTTGATTAGTTGGCCTAAATAAAAGCATTATCTGTAAGGCATTCCATATCATGATTGGTACCATAGATGTGAATTCTATGAATATCATCAGGTCAATATGCATAATTTAAGATGTGTGCAAATCAAGCATTTGATCAAAAATATGTTAGAAAATGGGGAGATAACATTGGATACCAATGCTTCCACCTACAATCAGGCTTTTGGGATTTATCAAAACCTCTTTCCTTAACATAACAACCAATAACAACATAATAACCAATAATAATAATAATAATAATAATAATAATAATAATAATAATAATAATAATAATAATAATAATAATAATAATAATAATAATAACAACAACAACACCGACCTGTGCAATATCAAAATCAAAGGCCGTAGCAACATAACTAGTAAAATTAATAGCAAAACCAAAAACATTATAATAATGGATAAAACTAAGGTTAGAATAGTAAAAACCAATAAACCTACCATGTAGTTTCACATGACAACAACCAGGTTGTAGGTCATATTTCAGGGGATAGCATTAATACCATCTTCATTAATCCTAGTCAAAGCACCAATCAATCTAGATCATTGCTAAACAATACCACTCAACCAAATTACATGCATAATCCTTCTTTAAATTAGGACCACACATAGGCAAACCAATAAATAAATTCTTCCACTTTTGGACCTTATACCAATGACTCATCCTTGCCCCATGACCACATATAAGTACACCAATAGCTAAGACTTGTCCTATCTAGTCCCACACAATTCCCACCATTTGTTAGTAATCATGGTCTAAAATCTAATCACAATTTTGAAATCAAAACTTAGAGGTCAAATATTACCATCCTAGGCCCACATCCATCTACCACTTCACCAATTATCCAACCAACCATTTAGCCTTGGAACAAACCATTCACCATTAACAAATACATGAAGTTTGATATTATGGAACAATTATAGAAGACACTAGCCCAGATCTCTATTTTATATTTTTTGTAAACATCAACAATTCATAAGAACATTTTGAATGAGTTATTAACCTAATACACTATTGCTAGTGACATATCCCCTAATAAATTTCAAGCTTTGGTTGGACACTTAGCTCCAACCCAACAAGTCACATTCAACCAAAATGATATGTCTTCCTTTGGCCCACTCCATAATAATCCATTATAAATAGAATTTTATATAAATTAGAATAAATTAAAATGTGTCCTTATAGATAATGGATTGGGCCTCAACAAAGTGTCTCTCATTCTCATCAATCTTCTTGGGTACACAATGGTAGATCTCCAAATATAAATGATAACTATCAAAGCTTACGATAATCAGGAGAGATAATCACAAGGTACCATTAGTCTACTAGTTATCATTGGGAATTTAACCAATGATACACTTTTCCATGTGCTTGATATTGATTTATCATATAATATGATTCTAGGTAGGCCTTGGTTACATGAGACTCATGCAGTCCCGTCAACACTACACAAATGTATCAAGTTCTCCCTTCAAGGATGGAGGTGAATATTCTAGGAGATTTGTACCCATATGAGCATTGCAAACATCTTGAGGCCAAGTTTCAAAGATATAGTTACTAATATAGTGAATCCAAGTTCCAATTAGGATAAAATAAAGGCCATACTTATTGATTCTCAAGATGACAATTGCATAAATCTTAATACCTTGGATTCCCTTTCCCACATGCTACCTCCTGAAGCTTCCAATCATTACACCATTTTAGATAATGGCCTAGGGGAATATGTGACCCATGATATCTTCAATATTTCTAATCTTGATCAAAATACAAAGACCTTTGGAAGACCTAAAGTTACCCCACCCATATATTGGCAATAAAAGGGAAAAAATAAGGGACATGTCATATTTGTACCAACATTTGGCCTAAAACTAGACCGTCTCGAAGGAGATGAATTATGGTTATACAATGACAAATTAGTTGACTATTATAAGAGAACAAAGTATCATAGTCCCAATAGGATCATGGAACATCAATATTATGAGGGAAGAGGCCTCAAACTAAATCAACAAGGAATCATTGAGCCAATTTCCATGACTAAGTACAAAAGACCTTATAAACTTAGATTTAAAATACCTAGGGGTAACCCCACATATCTTATTCAAGTTCCATCACCGATGGCTAGTGATGATGATGTTCATAGCAAAGAAAAGTTTGATCGTAGCCTTATCTTTGATGACCTAACTGAGAGTAACATGTTTGATAACAATGCCATATATAATCTTAGCCCAATAAATCATAATAACCCATTGCCATTATAATATCCCCAATTAATAGATTGGGCCCAATAAGAATCCAATTTTTTGATTGATGAGTTTAAAAATGATGAGGCATTCTATGACTTTTTAGGCCTTACAGATAATGTTCTATTAGGAGATCATAATTTAATATTCTCAATTACATTGGATCCTAAAGCCTATTTTGGAGATCGGGTGAACACCCTTAGCTAAAAACAAATAAATAGAACATTGAGGTCTCAAAGTGGAAATCTCTTTGAGGCACTTTCTAACTAGGGAAAAAGTAAAGATAAAGGCTAGTCTAGTGGTGAAAACCTATTTCATGTGCCATTAGATGGGGATGTTCATTTTTATTTGAGTTTAGACTAGGAGACTACCAATGATGAACTTGCTTATGAATCTGAGTTCAATTTTGAGCAATAATAAATGTTTGATTGTATTCTTCAATAATTTCTAATTTTTTATCACATGGTTAGATCTCCCATTGGGGGACTCAAATTCATTATGCCTGGGAGAATTTTAAGATCAAGTCCTAACAAAGGACCCTGATATATCCAAATAGTTCAAGTCTTTGCCTACTATCCTAGAAGAGGGTTCAACCCTTCTATTAGAGGATATAACATATGTAAACATCAGGACTCCATTTGACCTAAAATGGATAAAATTAGGTGCATCCATTATTGAGGAAGAATATGAAGTCTTTACAACTCTATTGAGAGAATTTGTAGATATCTTTTCATGGACTTATTCTAACATGTCAAGTTTGGACCCCACCTTGGTTTTACATCACCTTATGGTAAATATTAATGTTAAACCAGTTAAGTAAAATTTATGCATGATGCATCCTCACATTGATATATTAGTAAATAAAGAGTTAGAAAAACTCTTAGAAATAAGATGTACTCACTCCATTGACTACTTAAAATGGATATCTAATATTGTACTTATTAGCAAAAATCCTAAAGGAATCATAATCTATACTAATATTTGAGACATAAAAAAGCTTTCCCAAAGGATGAATTTCCATTACCTAATATTGACATGATCATTGACTCCATGATGGGTTATGAGATGATTTCACTCATGGATGGCTTTTTAGGATACAACCAAATTAGAATAACATCAAAAGACCAACATAAAACAATGTTAACCACTCCATGGGGAACATTTTGTTATCAAGTAATGAAATTTGGTCTTAATAACACTATATCCATATATCAAAGAGCCATGACCATCATATTTCATGATATGATGCATGATATTATTGAATACTACATCGATGACATACTAGGCAAATAAAAAACTAAGGCCGACTAAATAGTAGTTCCATGTAGAATATTTGAAAGTCTACATGAGTACAAAGTTTGATTGAATCCAAAGAAATATGTGCTTGAAGTAACCTCAAGAAAGTGACTTGGCTTCATTGTGTCTCATAGGGCATTGAATTCAATCCAACAAAGTTCCAAGATATAACAGAGATGTCATCGCCAATGAATTTGAAATAACTCCATAGTTTGTAGGGTAAGATCTAGTTAATGTAGTGCTTCATATCCAAATTAGCAAAAAAGTATCATCCATTTACACATATTCTAAATAAAGGAGTTGCATTTCACTAGGATAATCAATACCAAGTATCTTTCTAGTAACTAAAAGATTACCTAGCAAATCCACCTATTTTATTACCCCCTACGATAGGAAAACCATCTTTGTTGTACCTATAAACTAAATATAGTGTGTTGGGGGCACTTCTAACTCAACATCATGACAAAGGAAAAGATCATGCAATATAATACTTAAGCCATACATTGGTGACATATGAACACAACTATACACCTATTGAAAAAGCCTATCTAGCCATGGTATTTACAGTTCATAAATTATAACTCTACATGTTGAACAATAAGACCATAGTCATTTCAAAAGTAGATCTGCTCAAGTATCTACTATCTAAAATAACTTTTCAAGGTAGAATGTCCACGTGCATCATGCTTCTTAGTGAATTTTACATAGAGTATGTCAATCAAAAGGTAATTAAGGGATATGTCCTTGTAGATCAGCTTACTGAAGCACTCTTTGCAAACATAGCACCACTGACATTCTAATTTCCTAATGAATCCATAATGACCATCATTGACATACCTCTTGAAGATTACTAGTGGAAGCTATATATTGATGGATCATTTAATGGACATGGATCAAGGGTAGGCCTCTTATTTATTAAACCATAGGGGGATCTAACCCCTAAATCTTTTTTAATAAATTTTTCTTTTACCAAAAACATGGTTGAATATGAACACTTATTTTATGGCTTAACAGATAGTACAATGGAACATATCTCATCTCAAGGTTTATGGTGATTCTTAGTTAATCATCAATTATGTCACAAACCATTTTTAGACTAAATATGATAAGTTGTTTCCATATAAGGCCATGGTGGACACTCTCACACAATATATTATAGATATCTAGTTTGAGCATATACCAAGGTCTAGTAATAGAACTACAAATGCCATGGCTACTATCAGCTCTTGAATTCAACAAATGAACAAATCTAGAGAGTATTAGTTCTTCTTCAATAATTTGTTTTCCCCAGCTCATGAACCTTCAACCATTACCATGATTTGTGATATTATTGGTCCTAATTCTATCTAGTATTTTGACCTTTATAATGATCTTCATGACCAAGTTATACCACCTGACCTATCTCAAAAAAAAAAACCAAAGCATTTATCCACCAAACCACTCACTATACCTTACTAGGATCCACCCTCTATAGATATAGTTTTGATGTAACTCTAATTCATTATTTAACTTCAATATAATCTACACTAGCATTATGAGAAGTTCATGAAGGGGTATGTGGAACCCATTCTAGCAAGGTAGTCTTATCTAAAAAGCTTTTGTGTACTAGTTATTATTGGCCCATAATGGATGTAGATGTAACTGCATATGTAAATAAATGCAACAAATGTCAATTACATGTTAATTTGATTCATGCCCCCATAAAAACTCTAAAACCAATGTTGACACCATGGACATTTGTTACTTTGGAACTCGACCTCATTGGGAAAATCAATCCTACATCTTCAAATAGCCATAAACACATCTTTATCACCATTGAATATTTAACTAAGTGGGTTGAATCTATACCCCTCACTTAAATGACTAAAAATCAAATTTTCAAGTTCATTTTCAACCATCTCATCTACCACTAGGATATCCCCTTTGACATTAGATCTGATAATGGAGGATCATTCAAGAATAAGGATTTTGATAAGTTATGTGTCAAGTACAATATCACATAACATTTTTCTACAACATATTACCCTCAAGGTAATGGTTAGGCTGAGGCATCCAAAAAAATAATCATTAACATTTTCAAAGTGATTGTCAATGATGTTGGTTATGACTGGCACCTTCAAATATTTTGTGCCCTTTGGTAATACCATACCAATCACCATACCTCCATAGGATCCACTCTATACTCACTTGTTTATGGTATAGAAGCCATTATTCCCATTGAATTCAAGTCACCTTCACTGTGCATATCATTCAAGCATGCCTTAGATGATCATGATTATCGGGTAGCTCTCTTGCAAGAGCTAGACCTACTTGATGAAAAATACATAGCTTCACTCAACAATCTTTAGGCATATCAAAATTGACTCAAAGGCTACTATAATTGGCATGTCAAGCATAAAACATTTGAACTTGGTGATCTTGTTCTTAAATAAAACAAAAATAATACCACAACTAAGAAGAATCATAAGGGTAAATTCAAACCAAATTAGATAGGGCCTTTCATCATTACTATAGATTATGGATCAACATCATTTAGGCTCGCTACACCAGATGGAGATAAACTTCTTGAGTTGATGAATATTATTCACCATAAGTGGTACTATTCTTGAGAACTATGGTTTATTATCTATAAAGACCATTTTAGATGTGATATTTTATCATTATTATTATTTGTACAAATATCATTACTAACAATCCTCTTAGCCTTATCTATTTTACCATTCCATTCTATTGATCAAGCATCTTTTGAATCCTATCTACCTAACTCATTTGACCTTGATTTTACCATTAAATGACCTTTTTTAGCATGATGAATCCAAGTAATTTTAGTAATTATTTAGAGATTTTGAGATATAAATAGTATTTTGGGGAAGTATGACAAAAGTGTCAATAGTTACATCCTTTTATTGTTGTTCCTTTCTTATCACCGGTCTTGCTACTAATTATAACCACCTATGGGAAAATTAGTACCATTGATATATGCCACTATATCCTAGTTAAAACCACATATGGGAAAACTAGGGGGAACCTTTTTTTATTAAGCCTTGATATACCAAATTGCCATTTACTATGCCTTTATACCAATTGTGCCTATTTTTTTTGAATTGACTGCTACACTAGATAGATTCCTCCACTATAAGGCAGAACTATAGTGACTTAAGGTCCTAATTTTGGACTATGAAGGTAGTGATTGATACTTATTGAGGTTAGCTCAATCACCCTAAGCTACACTCTCACCATTATTCAAGTAACCTAAGTAATGCTTTCATCATTTTATGAGATTGAGCCATTTTAATATCTCATCGTTCTCGATCAAGTTAAGATACTATAAAAATTCCAAAAACGTTTTCCAAACTATTAGAAAAAACTAAAAAAATATTGACCACTTCTTTGATTTAAGGTTTTTGGGAACCCTTACTAAGTCACAAGTAAATCACTTATCACTTAGTTTACCCATCCTTTTTGGCCTTTTCTCCCATGCACTTGTCATTTTTCAAGACCATTCCTATTCTTCTATCACATCCATTACATTTGTTTTCATTTATTATCAGTTTCTTCCCATTTCATGGGAGCACTACATTTGGCCTAAAGTTTTGTTGGATATTATATCCATGCAACTATCTAGGTAGCATCTACTTGCCTAGTGTATACAGAGATAGCTCAGCCACCCCTTCTTTTTATTTTATTCCCCCATTTTGTTCATTTGTTAAGTTGTCACCTTTTTTCTAGGGATAATGTTTGTATGGGTTAAATTAGATTATTTGTTTTATATTGTGTTGTTTGTGTGTGTGTTCATGTTCTTTCAATACTATTTCCTTGATTCATTCTATATGCATTCATTAGGTGATTCTTTTCCTACACTTACACTTGAATCCATCCATATTCATGTGTTTACATTTTCATCACATTTTTTATCATTGATGCCTTGTTTTATTTTGAGTGTTGGATTACGAGAGTCAGTCCTTATGTATATTTTGTCCAAGTCCACATGATGTTATACCATGATGCATACCACCACATTCTAAAATAAACCTCAGCTTTAAGAAGTCTATTAAATAATGGTAACATCGACATCTCTTCAGCACCAACATCTTGATTCAATCCTAATCATATCCTATATAGAGTAATTAAACAACAAAAGAATTTAAAGCTTTGTTTAGTTTAGATGAGAATCTCCCTACTGATAAGTTGTCCCAATTCATCTTTATCCTCTATATTATATTATCCTTATCATCATCCAAATCAATCATGTTTTCCATAATCAGGGTCTAATGATTATAACTGCCTATGGGCAAATCATTACACACCATCCCACCTACATTTATCAATGATTATAACCACCTTTGGGAAAACCATTGTGTTATCACCACTTTACCTTTTCTACCCATATAGGGGCATGTTGTTATCTTGTTTGTCTATTCTAACTAGGACAACTTCATCTTCTCGATGATTATAACTACCTTTAGGTAAATCATTGTGTTTTCATGCCACATTATCACTATCAGGGTACACTTATTATAACCACCTTTGGGAAAACCATTGTACATTTTCCCACTTGAATTATTAATGATTTTGACTACTTTTTAAAACTCATTATGTTTTCACCCCATCCTTTTCCTTTCTTTGGTCCCCTTGTTTCACTTCTTTCTTTTCAAAGGAATGTTTGTTGACCTTTCCTTGTGCCAATAATTCCCTCGAGGGAGAATCATATAATTCATTCATGATCATTATATTTTTAGACATATAGGACCTTTTAATTCTTTTATAAGATGTTAATATGACTATATCTTGCAATTCCTTCCCAAATAGGAGCAAAATATAGACACCTAAATCTGGCCACCAATAACCTCTAACCAGGCTTTTTGACAAATTTTTACCAAAATGGACAATTTGGCATAAAAAAATAAAACACATTAAATAAGTTAAAAATGATGTATTAAAGTTCATATTTATGCTAAGATATCATTAAATGGGAAAATTTAATTTATGGACCAGCTAACTTTGATAAGATCATTTCAAGTCAAAATGCCAATTTTGTACCTAGGTACTCTAGATTGCTCTTTTGTATCAAATATATTACACAAGACATGTGCCTTTGTTATTTGGTGTTGACATAATCCTAAATAGGATAATGGATCTAATTCATCTGACATCACATCTTAATTTTAATCCAGTCAAAGTTTTGGCCAATAACAAGACATTTTGACAAATTTGAGTAATTTTTGTACAAAAGGCCAAGGTTTGCATCAAAGTACTTAATCATGCTTAGATATAATTAATCCAAGTTAAGGATTTAAGTTAATTTTACATGAATTTTTTTGAATACTTATTTTTAAAAATGAATATTGAGTATATGCATCATCAGATGACCTCATTTCTTAGGAAGACATCCCTAGGCCATAAATGCCACAAATATCTAAATCAAGCCACCCCATGCCTCATCAAATATCTCCCATTCCTATTCAATGAACCTCTATAAAAAATATTTATGAGCCTATTTATGGATTTTATTTAGTTAATTAGATTAATCCTTAGTGACACATCTCAATCTTGAGATGGATGGTTCAAGTTGATTCTAGCCATTTTTAAATATCTATAAATAGGAGGCCTTGCCACATGAATTTTAAGCTTAAATTGTGAAAATTTATTATGCTAAATTTATTCCAAAGCTTCATACAAATTAGTGTTATAATGCTAAAATATTGAGCCAAGCCAAACCAAGCCAAAGCCATACAAGGTGCCAAGGAGAGATGGAGGTAACCAAGCTTCCATTGATGCAAACTTCATGAGCTCAAAGCTGAACAAGCCACTACAATAAGAATTTTTGAGCATCTAAAGAAGGTGAAAGAAGTTTTTCTTTTGTATTTTAGTTTTGCTTTTTATTTTATTTTTTAACTAATTTCTCCCTAGTAACTAGGCCTAGAGATGTTATGCTAGTGTGCTTATTTCATTTTGTTTTCCTTTTGGAACTAACACTAAACTAACCATCATCTCTTGAGTCACATTTATAGTTCACAACTATGCTTTAGAAAACACATCTACTAGAAAGATGTTGTAACAAGTCTACAAATCTACTATGGTATTTTTCTAATACTTTCTTGGTATTTCTCATACTCTACTAATAATATTATGAAATAGATAGAAATGGACCCTAAGTTTTAATGGTTGCCTAAGGGTTAAATATATCACTCTAGCCACCAATGTCATCTAAGCGAGTACTGCTCTCCATAAAATTTCTAGCCATGGATTTATCTCTCAATGATAGCTCTTGGTTTTCCTCAAAGATGGGAATTACTCAATCAGGTAGGGGTAATTACCCATTTTATTGGAAATTCCTCTCAATGGGTCAACTAATTCAGGGTTCTTGTAGTACTCATCATAATGAGTTTTAGTTATTTCACCCAAACACTTCCCACAATTATGCAATCAAGTTTTACACTGATTCAAAAAATATTATTGTGATATAAAATAGAGTTATGCAGTAGAACAGAGTTGTGATATTTTTGACTTGTGGGAATAACATGTCAAATACTTCAAGTTAGCCATTTCTAATGGAACTTAGACATGAGTTAAGGATAAGTACCCCTTTATCAATGCCTCAGAACAAAAATCATTACTTAACTAGGAATAAATTTTTATTAATACGTGTTACATTTCCCCCTATCTTTATAGAATAGAAAATTCCTTTGAAAGGATTTATAGGGCCTTTATCTTAAAATAATATGTTATTTCAACTTAATATTTGAGATTCCTGAGTAACTATAGTCTTCTCTTGTTCTAATGCCATATCTTCTTTTTTATATTCACTAACCAAGTTAAGTCTAAGACTCATGTGCTATTCACTGGTTCATAATCTAATGTGTCATGTCCATGTAGTAATGTCCATGCTGAGTTATCCATTTAATTCAAACATGACTATTGTTGCCTTTGGACACATATCCTTACTTTGTGTTTTCCTAAATAGAGATCAAAGTCAATTTTTACCTCCAAGCTCATGAGATCATGACAAGTGAAAATTTTCTACTAGCTCTGGGACCTTTAAAAAGTCTCATTGATCTCATACTATGGGATCTATTTGTACAAATCAACATGGTTCATTGATCTTTATCCACTTGGTTCTGTCCTTAGCTCCACATACCATTAGATCTATAATAGGGTCCCCATGATGGTATCACTTGTCACCCTCATGTTCAATTTCAAAAGCCTTTATCTTTGATGTTGATCTCTCATTGTTAGATCTATGGTATGCAAGTTAACATGCACCATAGATATTGGTGCTTGACCTTTGAATTCACTTAAGCTTAAAACTTATAATTTACTTACAACTCCCATTGACTTACTATCAATTACTAAGATCTTTCCATCTGTCGGTCCCCTATTCATTCTTGACATCCTTGAATTATGGACCCTACATCTGCTCATGAGTCATTAAATGTCTATTAAGTGCTCCCATAATGGTGACACTTGTCACCATTGCATTCACTTTTGAAAAGCCTTCACTGCTTTGATCTTGGTTATGCATCATTAGATTTTGGGTACTTAATTTAATGTGCACCATAGATATTAGGTTCTTGACTTAATTTAATCCCACAATATTTGACACTTGTCACTTACTTGAGACTATGTACTTTGTATGTGTGCCACTTGGCAACTTTATGAGGAATTCAATCTATTGACATGTTGACCCCAAAGAAGGACTCACAGACCATTGGATCTATTGTTTGAGCTCCTGAGATGTTTCCAATTGACACCTTGGTGGAGATTTTATAATTTTGAGATTTCAACCTTGTTCTTACATTGTTAGATCTTTAGTACGTAAGTTGACATGCACTATTATATCTTCCTTTGAACTTTATTGAATTTTGACCTTTCCTGAGGGACATTAATCTCCATTTGAGGCACTGAGATCTCACCACCTATTGTCTTTAGTTTTTTCCATTTTTACTGGCATAAAATCAAATTCATAAGTGTTTTGGATACTTTAAAGGCCTTAGCATTAATAATTTATACTAAGGTTTTTTTATCATGTTAAAAACCATAATTAAACTTTAATATAAAATTTTAATCTAAGTTCAAAACATAATAAAAAAGTCCCTTTTTGAATTTATTCCTCATGAACCATAAGATATAAACGGCCCATCATAAATATCTTAGACTAAAGTTTTTATTGTATTAATAAATATGATAATGACCTAGGCTAAAATCTTAAACTAAAGCTATAATGTAATAAAGTGCTACCTAGTAAATTTGGCCCTACATGAAATTTGGAATCTATTTGGAAAGGACTTTAGGCTAAATAAATTAGGCTAAAATTTCAACATTATTTTAAAACTTATATTCAATTTAATAAATAAGAGACCAAGGGTTAATCAAAATCAAAAAAGTCAATTTAGCATTAGGGTGTAAAACCTTAGGCAATATTCACACCAATGGACCCCATTAAACCTACATCATGGAAACATAAGAATAAAACATTATAAACCTTAGATAAATTCAAATGAAAATTATGTGCTAACAGACCCATGTAAATTAGATCAACACAATATATTCAATACTAGTTTTTGGTTACATTAAATGTCCAATTTATAACACAAATTTGTAGAATTTTGAAAAAGGGTCCTCATTTTTAGAAATGGGGTGTGTTGGGTAAAAAAAATGGCGAATCACATGGGGAATACTCTTAAGTATTCAAGAACCCAAAAAATTTATTAACAATCCTTAAATCAATTAGAAGTGTGTCACATAAGAATACTTAAATTGGAAATATGAAAGAGACTCCTATGTTGATTCACATGACATACTTGCCTTCCAATTTTTTAGATCTGTGTGTGTCGAATGTGTAATTGTTATAATCATTTTTGTGACAAGTTTTTTGAAAGCTTGATGAAGCTCTAGGTTTCATTGTAGTGTATATTAAAGTTTGAAAATTAGGTAAACTCAGGGATTGCTCTACTACCATCTAGGAATCCATAACCCTAATAGATATACCTTAGGCTCCTTTTCTTCTATTTACATTATTATTTTTAATCATGATGCATGGTACATTGAATTTATTTCATCATGTGAGCCTTTTTATTTTCTTTAGATTTTATTTTTCTCTTTTGAACCCATCAAATCTTTTCTAATTTTATTTTTATTTTGTTCTTGAATGAGAAGAGAAGAGTTAGAACCCCAATGAGATGGTAGAATTATAAAAGAAAATCATTACCATAACATCCCTGCTAGCTACACCTATACCCATAATTATTGTTTCCAATAAATATTTAATGTGATAAGTGCATTTGATCTACTAAAACAAGATTTTTTTTAAAATTTATATGAAACACTATGAGAGCAACTTCCACATGCCTAGAAAAATTATTAAATTATGAAAATATCCATAATGGTTCATGATTACATACCATTATCCTAAAGACTCAAAACATAGAGATACGTCCAATCTATGCAATTTATATTATGTCCAATAGTCTTATTATGTTTCATCACATGCTTCCATGTAGTCCTACATGAATTGATAAGTGGGTAACTTTAGCATAAACAGAAAAATAGGCCTATGTCCATACACCAATAGATAGGGTGAAGATTTAAGGGCTTGCTTATATCTTGTTTAGTCTACTCAAAGAGCATACTTCAATATATTATTTCAATCTTTAGGCTTATCCCCTACTAATTTCTTAATTGAATTTATCATATTCTTTTTCATTGATTCTACCAATCCATTTCCCTAAGGGTAGTGGTTAGAAGCTGACCTAATAATAGTTTGGTCATTATGTACCCAATCAATAAATTATACTAATATTAAAGTGGGTCCATTATCACAAACCAAATAAATGGGCATGCCAAATCTAGTAGTTATGTGTTCCTCCAAGAAATGAAGCATATCTTGTGCTCTACAGTTCTTTATGGTTATGGCTTTGGTCAATCTAGTAAAGTAGTCAATATAAGTAAGTATGAATTTATGGATAGCTCAGAAATTTGGATTGGCGATGATAATGAAGTCTATACGCCATTGGGAAAATGACCTTCCCTCAATAATTGACTGTAAGGGCATTGTTATGTGTAGTTCCATTTTGGCTAAAGATTGACATTTTTTGGCATGTTTTCATGTGATTATGGGCATCCTTAAAAAATATTGGTGAGTAGTAGCCAATTATTAAGATCTTGTGTGTTGTGGTATTCCCAAAAGGATGACCACTACCTATATAAAATTTCTTTATCTTCATCTATAGATACACACATGAGGTAAATGCCTTCTTAATTTCTTCTATAGATAATTCCCTTATTAATAAGAAATGAGTAAATTTAAGCCTTAAATATCTCATTTTTTATCTATTAAGTTCTAAGGAATAAGTATGTGTAATAAAATTATGTATGACATCAGTATACCATTCTCCTTTGGATAGTTGAGCCTCACATATCTTTTTAATGGTGATGTGTGGATTAGGTTTAATCATGAGCTTAATGATGCCTTGACCTCAAATAATTTTTATAGGCTTGATTTTTATATCAAATTCTTATAACTTCACCATCCATTTACCCTGAGGTTATCCTAATTCATTTTATTTTAGTGTGAGCTTGACAATGGGATCATGCACGATGGAAATGACTTTATTCCTCAAAATGTAATGTTGAAATTTTTTTATTACTTTGACAAGGGAAAAAAATCTATTTATTAATCATAGAGTATTTTAGCTATGTATATTTTATATTTGTACTCATGAACATAATTGGATACTCGTTTTCATCCTTCTTCTACATTATGACAACAATAATTGTATGTTCTAAAGTGAACGAATATAGGTAAAAATATTTCATGAAATCTGGACTAATTAATACTAAAGCCTTTGATATTGCATCTTTAATTTCTTGAAAGGAATTTTAGGCTTTAATTGTCCACTCTATTTTTGCATCCTACTTGAGCATGGTGTTTAGAGGCCTAACAATCTCTGCAAATCTTGAGATGAAATTCCTTACAAAGTTAATATTTTTGAATAATGATTTGAGGTCTTTCTTAATATTTGGTGGTGTAATCTTCAAAATTCCTTGAATTTTGTCTGATTTAATGGTGATCCTATCCTTAGTGATGATGTTCCAAAAAAGCTTACCTTTAGTGACTCTAAATATACTTTTCTTTGGGTTTAGTGAAATACTAAACCTTATGCATCTCTAAAATATGGTATGGATGTGGCCTATATGATCATCCATGTTCTTTGTAAATACCATAAGACCATCTATGTAGATGATTATGCATTTTAATATCAATCCTTTAAAATCATGTTCCATAACATGTTGAAAGGTAGTGCTTACATTTATTAGGCTAAATGTCATCCTTTTATATGCATAAGTTCCCCACTTCATAGTAAATGCTATCTCTATTATGTATTTAGATTATAGTTGTACTTAATTATATCCTAAAATTCCATCTAAGAAGGACATCATTTTGAAACCACTTACTGTCTGTATCACCCCATCCATAAAAGTCAAGGGATGATTTTCATTTTCAAAAGCCTTATTCATATTCTTAAAATCCACACAAAGTCTTATGTCACCATTTTTATTTCTTATTGGGACCAAATTAGCCACCCAGGTAGAGTGTATTATGGGAAAGATGATTTTTGTGCTTAATAACTTCTCCACTTCTCTCTATGTGAGAGGCTCCAGAATGGGATTGACTAGTTTCTTCCTTTATCTAAATGGCTTGTGATCTAGCCTTAATGGAATTATATGAGTAATGACCTATGAGTCATATACTTTCAATTCCTCATATGTCCAAGTGATGATGAATTTGTAGTGGATGATTAAATCCTTCATTCATTATCTCTCTTTTGGGGTGCAACTAAGACCAATATTAACAGAGCATGGGCTATACTCATCTCCCAAATTTTCTCTTTTAATGTCTGATTCATTTACCTTGGGTTGCTTATGATGCTAAAATTGGGGGTCTATATCAAATGACCTCTCCAAATATACTAACCTAGCTAGGATGCAAATTTTTTTGAGCTAGAGAATACCTTCTTTGTTTTATTATTTTTGATAGAGGTGATTAATGTCCTTGTCATAAATGATTTGGGAATCAAATTACCCTAAATTGGTTAGAAATTGAATAATTTGTTGGTCATCATCAAAAACATGAAATTTTTGCTATGTTGTCAAGAACATAGGGAAAAGCCACCAATTTAATGGAAAAATTTTTTACCTTAAATTCTTAAAGGGGCTCCAGATTAGTAGTGGCAGTAACTAGTGAATTGGAATCTTGATTTTGCTCTCTAGAAAGGGATACTATATTTATAGATTCAAATCTTTCAATCAATCCCCATGCTCTATGTTTGTACCTTTTCAAATAAGATAACCTACACTGATATTTATTTTTGACTTGGTTGACCACCAGTTCTAAGTCACCAAATACTAATATCTATTTCACATTATTTTTAAGTGTAAATTGTAATCCCAAAAATAAATCCTCTTACTTAGCTCTATTATTCATGCATGAAAATTACAATCTATATGCTACCAATAAATTTTTACCTTGTGGATCAATCATCTTGATTCCCATTCCTGATCCTTGCTTGTATTTAGTGTTGTCAAAGTGTAAATCCCACAACTATTCAGAACCTTTGGTTTTTGGCATTTGTACTTGATTTTTAGTAGAAAAAGTATAAATACCAAGGCTAGGAGACTCATACTTTACTTATCCATTCTTTACATTATATTCTATGATGGGATACTTCATTCTCAACTCTATGTTGATTCTTATTTGATTTACAACTCCTCTTTATGGCAGCCATAAATGAGAGAAGTCTATATAAATATATCCATTGAGTCTTTTGGACAAATCTCTACTTAGCCATAAATTATAGCCTTGAGGTATGTCCACCACAAAGATATAAATGGTCATCTAAATACATGGTTCAGATGATACTTGAATATGCACATCCCTCAATTCACCAACTATAAGGACTACTATCTTATCCAATTTTGAAACTATCCTCCTAGAAGGGCTTGGTGTCAAACTAATAGTTTGACATATAGAAGTAGACATGATAGTTGTAGAAGATCCAAAATCAACTAAAAAATTATGAATATTCTTACTGAATGCCTTGATAGTTAGAGAAAAGGGTGGAACTTCTAGATTTATCTTGAAGATAACATTGGTCTTAGATGCTTTCATTTTATCCTTAGATGTTTTTGCTTTCTCCATAGGCATCTTCCTAGTAATAAAATTATAAAGTAACTCCTTTTGTTTGGTAATTTGAGCTAACTCATGAAGATTTATATTTTATTTGATCTTATTCATATCTTTGACAATGTTATATCCTCCCTTTATAGGTTTATCCTTGGTCTGAGGCTGATCACTTCCTCTTAGAGGAGGTGGATTATTTTCATATTTACGATTAGGAAAAATTACAGTAATATTTGGAGGAGTTAATGTTATGAGTGGTTGCTTATTCCTTAGATTATATCCAACTTTCTAAAATTGTTGGAAAGCATGAACTTTGTTCATGTTATCCTTAGGCTCATTGTCATGTTCACTTGGAAAGGGAAACTCGTGAGTTTTAAATAACATGGTAGTGATAGAAGAGCTAGGATCTAGATGATGTTCAAGTGGATTATGAATTTGATCTTACCTAACCACCTCTCTTTGAAATATTTCAAATTTTGCATAAAATTCAATGTAGTTGAGCTTACCATGCTCATAAGTATTGTGAATTTTTCACCAATTGGGAAGAGATGTTTCTACCATGTTGATATCTATGATCTTTTTAGGCTACTCCATATTATTCATAAGATTATTGAATGGCATATTGTACCTATAAAATATAATATTTTCATTTTCATTTTGGGCATTAGCATTACCCTTCTTCCTTTACATGCCAAAGAAGTCATTAAGTAGCTTTTAGACCATCTTTTGAATAGACTTGAGTTCTAATTTCATAGAGTCCATGCCTTGTATAATAGAAGTAGAAGACAGTCAATTGTTGATTTTTTTTGTAGCTATTACCTTATGTGTTATTATTTAAGAATCCATAGTTTGGTTATGTTTTTTATCATGGGAAGCAACATATATATCTAGTTCTAATTGAATACTAGGACATTCTACCTTGCATGCAGAATCAGATTCAACATGGGAAATTTGTTGTGGAAATTAAACATAATGGGTACTTGAGTATTGATTTGTCTATAGATATTAATGGCTTATTATAATTCTTATGCCAAAATATTAGTTGTAGTAGCTCTCCTTAGGAACACCATATTAATCAGATCTAGTGCATTCTTGTACATCTCCAATGCTAATGCTTCCTCAGGCTTATAGTATATATTTAACTAATTTTACATATTTTGAAATCTAACAATGAAATAATATATAAGCTCATTATGTTCTCTCTTCATACTAGTGAAGAGCTGGTATATTATGTTGGGACTGGTAACCTATCCAAATTGTGAAATAAAAGTAGCTTGATACTCATCCAAGAAGTGATGAATTTTTTCATTAGATTTAAATACCAATCATAAGTAGTGTGAATTAATATTAAAGGTAGTAATATGCATGAAATATCTTCATTGACAACATTCATTAATCTCAAAGTAGTTTTGAAAGATTTGATATGTTCTTCCACTATCCTTGTCCCTAAATGATAAAAATATGGAAGATAATTCTCAATATTATTAGGTAAAGCACACACGTCTCTTGGGAATGTAATAATAGATGTAACTAACCAAGGTGGTTAAGCCATTAGCTAAATACTAGGTAAAGGTTTCCTCATGGCTAAAGGGTTCCTAGTTAGAGCAGGTGGATTGTTATGAATTGGGGCTATTGGAATAGTTCTAGGTATCTTATGATTTGACAAGGGTGAGACTATAAAACCAACCTAAGAATTAGATCTTGTCACTCTCCTAAGTGACTCCATCATAACTCTTTATGAAGGATACTACTATAATTAGATGTTCAGGCCCTTTTTCTAGTACTAATGAAACTATTTATGGAGTTTCTATACACACTAATGTCAATGAGATAGCCTCTAAAATTTTAGGATCTCAATGGAGGTAAACTCCACTCCAAGGCATGAGTTTTAGGTATGCATTTTGAACAACCTATTGATGGAATAGCTGATAGGGCATACAAGTTGTTAACAAGGTTTTTTAGATAGAGGTATGGTTCCTAAAGGGTAGTGAATTCCTACATGATGTGGATGGGTGGTTAGTTGCTAAAATAAAGTGGATATATCTCAAAAAAATTAAAAATGAGGGAAGGGTAAGGTAGACATGAAGATTATGGTTTTTAAGAATCACCTCTTTAGATGGTTTCTAAATGGACAAGTGTTTTTAAAATCTATGTCTGTCACAAGTAGCTATTACACACACATAGTCAGACATGGTTTATAAGTCTAAGGGAACACTGATATAGGAAGTTTAGAAGCCTTAGCCAAAGGTTACACCTTTTAAAGAAGTTTTTACAAACCCTTATTCAAGATATTATGGCTCAATCTAATGAGGTATCTAAGGCAATGTTTTTGAACAAAAATAGAAAACTATAACAAAATAAAGCACTTATGCACACTTAAGAAAATGAATCAATCAACTTAATTACCAATAATTAATGTAATCTACTAATCCTTTAATAGGTATTACAAATCTAAGACTAACATATCACTCAAGGCAAGAAATAATTAATTTTAGTTATTTCACACTAAGAATTATTAAATCATACAACCCAAAAGATAAGCATAATTACATAGAAATTGGAGAGAAAACACACAAACACATTTACTAACAATCAAAATTACTTTTGCTCCTATATATTAAAAAATTTCCCACACTTCAAACTAGTGGATTACAATTGTTTAAATAGGTTTGTGGAAGGGGTTGCCTCATCCTCCAAGTCCATACAAAGCTATTACATGTGATAGTTAGAAATTGAGTTCTAACTATGGTCAAAACCATATAAGAGTCTTCTTACAATCATCAATTAAAGTTAGCCTTTACAGAAGCTATACAACATGTGCATGTTCATAAAGAAGAGAAATTTTTTACAATTAGAACTCTAACTTCATGAAAAATATATTTATAGATCAATAATTTTATTTTATAAGTTGTGAGAACAACCTATCAAATACTTCAAGTTAGCCAATTCTAATAGAACTTAGACATGCGTTAAGGATAAGTGCCCCTTTACCAATGCCTCAAAATGAAAATCATTACTTCACTTAGAATAACTTTACATTACTATGCATTACATGTTGCCCCTACCTTTATATAATAGAAAATTACTTTGAAAGGATTTTCAAGGTCTTTATCTTAAAATAATATGCTATGTCAACTTAATCATAGAGATTCCTGAGTAACTATAGTCTTCTCTTTTTATACTATTAGATCTTCCTTTTTATATTTTCTAACTAGGTTAAGTCTAAGACTCACGTGTTCTTCACTAGATCATAATCCAATGCATCATGTTCATGTAGCAATGTCCATGCTGAGTTGGCCATTTAATTAAAAAATGACCATTGTTGCCTTTGGACACATGTTCCTACTTCATGCTTTCTTGAAACAAGATCAAAGTCAATTATTACCTCCAAGATCATGAGATCATGATAAGTGTCAATTTTCTACTAGCTCCAAGACCTTTGAAAAGTCTCATTGATCTTACACCATTAGATCTATTTATATGAATCAACATAGTTCAATAATTTTTATCTACTTGGTTCTATCCTTATCTCCACAAACCATTGGATCTCTGATAATGTCCTTGTGATGGTGACACTTTTCACCCTCATATTAAATTTTAGAATCCTTTATATTTGATGTTGATCTCACACCATTATATTTATTGTGTGTGAGCTAATGTGCACCATAGATCTTGGTTCTTGACCTTTGACTTCACACGAGCTCGACACTTTTCATTTACTTAGGACTCCTATTGATTTACTATTGGTTACTAAAATCTTACCATCTATCAATCCCATATTAATTCTAAACATCCTTGACTTATTGACCCTTCTTCTACCTATAGTTTTTTGGATCTTTATTAAGTGGTACTATAATGGTGACACTTATGACCTCCACATTTTATTTTGAAAATACTTCATTACTTTGATATTGATTATGCACCATTAGACATTGGGTACATGATTTAACATGCATCATATATCTTAGGTTCTTGAATTAATTGACTCCCATAAATTTTGACACTTGTCACTTCCTTGAGACTCTATGCTTTGTATATATGCCACTTGGTAGCTCTATGGGGGCTTTTATCTATTGACTTGTTGACCCTAGGGAAGGGCCCACAGAACATTAGATCTATCATCTAGGATCCTAAGATGTTTCCACTTGGCACCCTCATGGAACTTTTATAACTTTTCATTTTAAACCTATTCTCCCATCATTAGATCTTTGATATGCAAGTTAATGTGCACCGTTAGATCTTCCTTTGAACTTTATTGACTTTTGACCTTTGCCACAGGTTATTAATCTTCATTTGAGGCACTAATATCTTTCCACTTGTCACCTTTAGGTTTCTACATTTATATAGGAATAAAATTAAATAAATAAGTGTTTTGGAGACTTTAAAATCCTTAGCATAAATAATTTAGACTAAGTTTTTTTATCATGTTAAAATTATGATTAAAATTTAATATAATTTTTTAAAATGAAGTTTAAAACATAATACAAAAATAACCCTTTTTAATTTAGTCCTCATTAACCATAAGATACAAAGGGCCTAACATAAATATCTTAGACTAAAATCTTTGTTGTATTAATAAATATAATAAGGACCTAGGCTTAAATCTTAAACTAAGGCTATAATATAATAAAGTGCTCCCTAGTAATTTTGACCCTACATAAAATTTTGAATCTATTTGAAAAGGAATTTAGGCTAAACAAGTTAGGCTAAAGTTTTAACATTATTTTAAAAAATAGATTCAGTTTAAGATATAAGATACCAAGGGTTACTCAAAATCAAAAAAGTCAATTTAGCATTAGGGAGTAAAATCCTAGGCAGTGTTCACACCAATAAGACCCTATTAAACCTACATCATGGAAACATAAGAATAAAATGTTAGAAACCTTAGATGAATTCAAATGAAGAATATGTGCTAACATACCGATTTAAACTATATAAACACAATAAATTTAGTACTAGTTCATGATTAAGTTGAATGTCTAATTTATAACACAAAATTATAAAATTTTGAACAAGGGTCCTAATTTTTAGAAATGGGGTGTGTTGGTAAAACATAATAGAGCTAATTAGGGGATATATTATCACAAAAAATATCACTAGGGAGGGTTACAAATACTCTAGTCAATCAAAACTAAGCAATAACCCTAATTAAGTCATATGTTTTCATATTCACTATACTAATAACAAGTAAAATAAATAAATCTAATCTAGTGCTCACCAAAGCTTGTAGCACAAAGTGGGAGTTAGTAAACAAAAAAAAGTAAACATGCATAATAGAATACTAATTAATCTATGTATAATTAAGACCCTAATGTAATAGAAAATAAGAGGAATAGTATTCAAAAGTCATTACTTATGTTATTTCTATCTACTAAAAAGAGGATCAAAGTTAGAGATACCTACCTAGAAGATAGGCCCATCGAGAATCAACCTCTCCCTTGTAAATAGGGTTTTAAAAGAGTTTTTTGTGGTTTTTAAGGATCACTAAGAAAGTCTAAAGCATCCAAGACTTCTCCACAAGACTAGATTCTTCTCCAAGTAGAAACCCTAAGGTAAGACACCTTAGGTAAAATGGTGGAAAAGTATATCATAAAGAAGATGAAATGAATAATATATATTGATATAGCTCTAATAATGGAAAAATGGATGTATTTATATAGGTGAATCTAACCCTAATCCATTTCAAAAAAATTGGCCAACATGGTCAACCTAGTCAACCTAGTATCATTGTTGACAAAAACTCACTAGGTTATGGACTAGGTTGGCAAAGAGCCAACCTAAACCCTAAATTAGTTTTGATAATACTATTATAAGGTCGACATAGCTAAAATAGTCATGTAAAATATAAAAATAGGTTTTAGGTTATAAAAATGGCTAATGAAGGTCGTAAATGATTCGAGGAGTGTGTAAAAGAGGAGGCCAACCTTAAGGGGTGGTTTTTAGGAGATGGTTAGATTGGTAATAAGTGGAAATAAGGGAAAATAATCTTGTGAAGTACCAATGGTCTACCCATCCCTTTATCAGTGCACCCCTTAAGGTATGAACTCAGAGAGATTGAGACTCAATGGGTTCTTGAAGGATATAATACATAAGTAATTGATAAAGTTTGAAAATACTATGTGTATAAAAATGTATTGGCATAAATAAGCTTGAGGTTATGAGCAACCTTAAAATATATATTGGTAGTGAACATTATAACCAATTATTTTTCATGGAGATTATGTGGGATTCATTTAGATAAGGATTTCCATAGTTATAAATAATTAATAAATCTTTCACCTCCTCTTCGATTAAGCTAACATAGATCAACCTTAGTCAGCTTGTAATTTACATTAAAGGATAAATGTTGCATGAATCTCTCAGACAAGTCATTAAATTTATCCAAAAGATTATTGGTTAGAGCAAGGAACCACTTTAAGGTTTTTCTAGTCAAAATATGAGGGAACAAGAAAAATAGGTATATAGGGATATATGTAAATTCTTGAAACACAAAAAAATATTTTAGATGCTCCTTAGGATCACCGTTTATTTTTTTAAAACATGGGCATCTCAATTTGATGCATAAAAGGTATCTAAATATAACTCATATCAAAAGGATATGAGTATGTGACATCCAATTTAAACTTCATACTTTGATTTCCTACATGAATGGAAAAAACTATATCTTTTACCTCTTGTAAATCTTAAAAGGTAGGACTAGAATGTGAGGAAGTGGGAAAATATTTTTAGGTATTTGAAGGTAAAGTACCTTGACCCAAATAAAGTAGTGGTACATAATATTTAGGAACATGAACATGATTTAATATACTAATAATATTCACCCTTTGAGTAGTGTTATATTTTTGATAGGGGACTTATTGTTGGTAGAGAACTTGATATTAAGTGTGGCATTGATTTGAAAAAAAATGAGGCCTAGATGGAGGAATGTTTTATTGGGCATTCAATAAAAAAATTTGGGATTAGAGATTAACTTGTTGTTAATTTATAATATTTCGACATGTAAGGGGAACTTGTTATTCATTAAAGGGCACAAGATGTTAGATTAAAGAGGCTTATTATTGAATATAAGCATCAACAATTCTTTGACTAATAGAAACATGTTGTTGGTTAGATAATGTTGGTTATGGATTAATCAAAACTTGTTGCAATGGAATTTTGGTCATAATATATTGAGGCAAGGGATTACTTTCCACTTTTTAAAGTGGTGTATTTTTAATGTGTTGTTGTAAGGCACTTAAAATGTTGGAAGAAGATGGTCATGCAAAAGATGGAATAACATTTTGTTGCACATTAGATGGAACTTGTTGTGGGATAAAATATGCTACTTGAGAATTATCTACCACATGTGTATAATATACAAGGAGATTCCAATCTAAATTGATGGCTAAATTTGTTTCAAGTATTTATGTGCTAAACATATCCACAACTAATGTTTTAGTGGAAAATGGATTAAGATTATAAATGGGTTAAGTAAAAGAATCCAATGGTTATTATATTAGAGGATTGCACTCCAATAACATTGGATTTTGAACTTTTAATATGGTCATGGAGTTAGCTGAAATATCCATAACAATATTAACTTGTTTTATTTATGAATAAAGAAGTTGGATTTGTGTGGGAGGGTCAACTAATTAACTCTTTCCTTTGTTTGACACCACTAGGGATTTATTAAAAGCTTAGTATTTGATTAAGGCAACTTGGTTATATATCAATGTAAGAGGCATTTTTAATGTGTTATAACCAAATAATGGAAATACTCTATGGGAAAAATAGGTGGTAACTTTGCACCCATCTCAAATAATCTAACAAGATATTCATCCTTGTTTACAAATAGTTTTTGATTAAATTGATCTTGCTAATATTCATCAATAGGTGGTGGATGGACAAGGTATGCCACATTAGGTCTATTCTCAATATCAAATGGAACATTTGAAAGGTATGGTCAGTATTGGCCTTGTTTAACATTAGGTGATATGATTGGAAGGTATGGGTTATGTTTTTTAATTTCAACATTGGATGGTGCATGAGTAAGGTATTGTTGATTTTCCTCATCCTCTACATAGTGATCATACCCATATGGATTGTAAACCACCTCATCATCAAATGAGTGTTTGTAAATGGCCCCACTATACATATACTTAGGCATGTTTAAGTATATAAAAATTTTCTTGAAAAGGTATTGAATGCCTATAACTATGTCTTGACTTAGTAAATGACATTCACATGAAATATAACCTAGAAATTAGATTTATGTAAGATGTTTGGCTTATGATAAGATAAAACATAAATTTGGAATAAAATAATCAAAGGAATGCCAATGTGATTTTTTAAAATGTGTTTTTCAAAGGATAAATCCATAAGTGTTGGGTACAATTATGACTTAGCAAATATTTTTCATTTGGTCTTGTTTTGAAAAGTATTAATCTTGAAAATTTGACTTCGTGATAAAATAAAGGAAGCTTGTCATGTTTGAGACACTTCATAAACTTTGGAATGTGTAAAGGTTTGCATTAAAATAGTCTTAGTTAGCAATGGTAAATAAATATTTGAACTAGACTTTAAACTCTTGATTTATAAAAGGAATCGTCTATAGCATAATTTTAATAAAAATAGATTTGGTCTTCAAAATTAGAATCAATTTGACCTTGAAAATAATGTTGGTTTAGAATTGGAAATTTAATGACATAATGGCAAAACATGGAAAATAAGTTTGGAATGGTTTATAACTTTGTAAATAAATTTGACCTGGTTTGAAATGGTAATTTGGAATACTACAAGATTTTTGGTTTAACTTAGGTAGCCTAGTAGTGTGGTTTAGACAAGTAAGGAATGTATTTGAACCAAGTTTTAACATGTCTATTTGGTTTGACTCTGAATATTGGTAGAGTAAACCTCATTGTGTGGGTATAAAAATGATTTAGTCTTGGAATTGGCTTATTTCATTTGGTCTAAAATAGAAGTAAGGTTTTCACACAAGCATCAAGAAACAACACACAAGCATCACAAGGTAATTTATTAATTGATGAAGGCTTTCATGTCATCTATTAAACCTTTGAAACACTTTAATTGAGAGAGGATTATGAAATTTAAATGTTCATTAAATAAATTATTACAATTATTGGTAGTATTTTTAATTCTTCTCTATGAAGGTTCATATAATTAAGGCAATCTTCAGGGGTTATTACCTTTTCATCCCTAGGTTAATGAATTATCCATGGAAAAAGAGTCATATAAGAAAAAATACATGATCATTCCATTCATGATATTGTCTTGTACCTTCACAACCATTTGATCCATAAGGGTCTTAGTGAAGTTTTATTATATTTAGGGTTTTCTTACAATTTTGCTTGGGTTATCTAAATGGAATTGATATTAAACCCATAATAGGCATTACATGAGTACAAATTCATCAGTGAATAATTTGAATATCATTACCAAGATTTCTTCATTCAAAAATACCACACCTTGACCTAAGATATTGTAAATAACTCTCTGGGGATACTTCTCTCACACAACTCTGTGCAAGCATAAATCTAGGTATTCAAAGTGGTAACAATCCTAAATTTGTATACCCCAATGGATAAGTGGGGTTTGGTATAATTTTTTAATGTCACATTTTAGGTCAACACACCCCTAAATACTTGTGTAAAGGTGATAAAATCCATGACATGAAGCCAAATTAAAAACAGGGTAAAGGTCAAATAGGAGCTTTTGCATTTATAAGTCACCCAAAAAGGGGATAACATACATGTAAAAAGAATCCCATTAGACAATCAAGAAATAATCAAACTTGCAATAAATTAAATGAATTTTAAAATGAACAAGTTTTTTTATAACCCAAATTAAAGTGTGAATTCATTTTAATGACAAAATTGAAATGTAAATTAGAAATGATTTGTTTGACTCAAAATACCACCATTTGGGCAAGTTACTATAGTTTAAAATATTAGAAATTTGATAAAAGTGGTTTTGAGTAAAAAAGGATCTTAAATTTTGTTTTTGTTTAACTACTAATTTTTATCTAGAATGATTTCATGATTACATAGACTAATTTTGTTGCTAAGTCTTTCAATTTCATAATTAGGACCTGTAAATAGAAAATAATGAATCAGTCAAAACAATTTCACTATTAATAAACATGATTTCACTGTAGAACTATATGAATTTTTCTATAGAATTCCATGATTTCATTATAGAATTCCATTATTTCACTATAGAATTCCATCATTTAGTGTTAAAGTTGATGATTTCACTACTATTACTTGCATAGAAAAACATAGAAAATAGTAATAATGATTTCACCACTAAGACTCATAATTTTTCTACTGATAACTAATATTTTTCAAGTACAAAAATTATAATTACATTGATATCATGAATAATTTTGATAATTCCCTGAATAATTTCACTAATGATGGCTTTAATTTCACAATTTTATGGAAAATAAGTCAAAACATAAAGTATATAGAAACAATTTCATAGTTTACATAAAATTTCACTATATTGAAGTCATTTTCACTACCTAACCCTATAATTTTACATTTTTTCAAAAAATAGTGAAAAAAGGCTTAACATGATTTCACTATTGCAAGTAATGATTTCATTATTGATGGGTTTAATTTCATAGTTTTCTCCTCGATGAATTATTTATCTAATAACCACAATAATTTAATTGATGATCTCTTTGAATTTAAGTTACATAATCATGAATTTTTTGATTGGTTATTAATGGAATTGCATGGAATTTGGAAAAAAAAATAGAGATTTATCTTGTTTGGAAGGATAATTCTAAAAATTAGAAGGTAAATGGTCTATAAGAGGTTGTGGGATACATGCAATACTTCAAGATGTCCCACTAGGTGTGCCATTATGTAGATTAGGAATCTAAGAGAGATTGGTAAATTTTTAGTGAATCAAAATCCATGAACAACTTAAAAACATAACTTCTCATGCCTAATCCCTAGGTTTAGTTATGGAGTACAAACAAGAAATACAAGTTGGAAGATAAAGGGACCATGGTTTTTACCTCCCTTGAAGATTCATTTGAAGAATAGTATAAAGAGGTTGAGCTCATCTTATAGATGTATAAGTCTTTGTTAATGTTTGAATCCTTACATGAGTATTATCTCTCCTTGTCTAAACATGATTTAGCTTTGGCTTGGCATGAGAGTGTTGATGAAGCTTCTTATAATAATCTAGTAGAGTAAATTTACTTTAGTAAGCTTGATTAAATGAGATGTGTGAGGGTTATATTTACATAATTCCTAAACTATTGTGGACTATCATCTCCTCTCAATATTGAGGGTTGAGGATCAATCCTCAAATCTATGAATACACACATGGATTGTGTAAGAGAGGCCATTTAAGGCCTTTTTGATGTATGGAAGACATTTTGGAAGAAAAGTGTAGGCATTGGTCTTGAGTGTGTAAGAGGGGTGTAAGATGATTGTATAAAAAAGGATTACGAACTTGTATTGAGTGTGTAAGTTAAGTGCAAGACATGTCATAACTTTTGGTTTCTTGCACACTTTGTATATTGATGTCATCTTGTTTGAATAAATATTCTAATTTTGAATTTAAGAAAATAGGATAACTCAAATCTATGTATTTTCTTATTAGAAGAATAATTAGGGTTAATTAAATGGGATTAATCAACATTAGAATAATGGTGATTTTATTAAGGTTAAAAGTGTTAATATAAAACATGATTAGAATTGACACAAAGTTCCTAATTTTAAATGTCTATAATAAGTGTTAGCAAAAAATATTAAGTACATAGAATATCAAGTACACTATGAAATATATAAGAATGGATAAAGGAAAATGTAAATAAATAATATCATAAATGATAATGAAAAAATATAATAGAATAATATAACCTGGGTATTTCATGATCAAAGAAGTAGATGCCCCCAACATATAGATAATGTAAGTAGAGGAAAGTACCAACATCATATATGCATATATCATGTATCTATGTATGCCTATATCACACTTGAAATATGTGTGAAACATATTTGTTTATATATAAATAAATTACATGTTATCTACCAACATGGAACCAAAAACATAGATGATAAAGAGCTAATAAAACATGGAAATGTTGAATATTTTTTTATTTTTTTTATATTTTTGGAATATTTGAAAAGAAAATACTATCCTATGATCTCATAAATGTGATGATCATAGGTATTTCCCCACTTGGAACCTAGTGCAATAAATAAGTGGTACTACCAAGGAGCATGTATAGGTGTAATATCTATCACTATAGGATCTATGATTCCCTACATATGTTTAATAGGACTTTGTGAGTGTGAGGACATAATAGAATGAATGAGGGTTCATGGAACCCATTTTTTATTTCTCTATTGTTTATTTAGAATAGAAAAATTATGAACATGTTTATTTTCTCTAGGTAATTGAATATGTTGTGTAGTAATATATGATCATTTGGTAAAATCCACTATGTATCTTTAATGCAATAGTTTCTCAAGTAATGGATAGATAAGAAAGGGTATTTCATGTTTCTTACCTTTTGATTAGAGGATTAAACTTATTAGGTTTTATAATTAACTCCCTAGGTATAAACTTCTATTCTTCAAGTGAATTTCATATGGAATTATAGAAAATAGAAATACTTTGTTGGCATGAATGTATTTAACACAACCATGCATTATAGAAGGTAATAGATAGATTATATATATCCAAGGAAACTATAATAACATATAAAAAATTCTCATATATGGTATAACTAATAATATATTTACCACATTTGTTAGGCCAACCTATAGATGTAAGTCAATTTTGCCAAGAACTTGTTATGAGGTCCCATCGAATGTTCTGAACACTTTTGTAAAACGTTTTAAATCATCATGTGTACATCCAAAATGTGTAAGTAATGTCATGGATCAAACATTATCACTAGAACCATTATCAATCATAACATTATGTATAGTCTTGTCATCAAGTCATGATTGAATGAATATTGAACAAAGATCCAAGTCATCATCCACAATCTCACTTGTCATCAAAATTAATAGAAGGTATTTTAACCATGGGATGTGTATGTTGTGTATAATTACCAATAATCCCATATAATGGGTTTCTATAATGCGATGGAGGAGGATGTGAATTATATTCCATTTACACTTTTAGATCCTTATTTGAATGGTCTTGTAAAGTATCATTAAATATATTCTAATTTTGGTAATCACTAGGTTCTAAAATTGATTCCTTTTGAGGCTCATCAAATGTAACTTTTTGGTCATAAATGAGGTCTTAGATCTTATGCTTCAAGGTAAAACATTTTTTTGTATATAATGTATAGGTCCTTAGTGATAATCACAATAATCATTATCATCATATCATTTGGTTAGAGGTCAACTCATATCAACCTATGTATAAATAGGGAGAGATATGATATGACATTCCATGAGCTTCATAAGTAATGAAGCTAGAGACTCAGGTAAGCATAAAAATTTACTCCTTAGTGTATTAGATAATAGAAGTCATTTAGGTTATTGTGACACTATATTGATCATATTAATTATTTCCTTTTAAGTTATATAGGTTTTACCTTATAACTTGGTCTGATAATAAACATGGTATTGGATATAGTAGGTGTGTTTGTTACATACGTAAGTTTTTTCAATGAAATAAGTTTCATTTCAAGATCATAAACTATATGGCATAAGTCCTAACAATATATTAAATTTTTTAAAATAATGGACTCATGTAATGTGGAAAGTTAAATTTACTTGAAGATGTCTTGAAGCTCTTTAATTTCCATTAGATTGGTCATTTTATCCAACATTTTCTTGTACCTCAATACATTTCCATTTATAGGTTCATTGTTTCATTGTTTAATATTTTTAAATTGGGCATATGAAACCTTTTTAGTAATGTTAATAGATAAATGTGCTAAAAATTTATCCTTTTGAATGCTTTTACTGATTATATTGGTAAATCATAGAACCACCTTAGGGCATAGTCCTTGATGCTGCTTGGAAATAATTTAGTCAAGAGTTTATCATTGGAGTCATAATCAATACATGATGCATATAAATATTGAATATGTTGTTGAGGATCACCCTTGACACCATAAAATGTGAACTTGTGTGAAAATAACTAACTGGTAGGGGGTACAAAGATATTCTAGGTGAAAATTGGTTATGCAACATCTCTTGTGAATAAATAACATAATGTGACTTCATAGATTTTTTTCTATATTTGTAAACTTAGATTTAATTATTTTTTTGTTTGGAAAATATTTTGCACATTTTTATCACTAAGGTTTGAATTTTGAGAAGTCTAAAAATGAGGTGTAACCATAGTTTGATTTGATATATGCATTGAAATAGATAATTTGGTTGAAGTGCTAATATTTCCTATGTAGAATGTAGCAATATTAGGATTTGTTTTGGGGAAAAATAGTGTAAACACATAACCCATTCTCCCATTATAATAATGAATCAATAATGTGATCAAGGGGAGGGTTATTGGTACATGAGAATCTTTTGTATTAACACCTAAGGATTCACCATCACTAGGTGGGGAAACCTTAGACTTAACATGCTTACTAATTTCATCTCTTGTAACATACGGAAATGCATCCATTAACCCATTTACTATTATTTATATTATTAAATGATGCTTCTCTATCTTCTATTTGAAAATGATTTTTTTAAATAACTTTTCACATTTCTCATAAATGAAAAATACAGAATTCAAAACAAATTATTGTAATCAAAATGAATAAGAAACCCTAAGAAAAATTAGAGTTTGCATAAAGGGTTGATTTTACCAAATGTTTAGCTCTAAATTGTCTGATATTTTGTATATAAGGTTAATACTTTATAAATTATTAAGCAAAAGGGTGATAAATAGATTTATAAGAGGCCAATCAATTTACAAACTTGGATAAATAATATTCTAAATTCATAATATTGAGATATGTTAAAAATATAAAGTACAACTATTGATTGATATTGTAATGAATTAAAAACAAGCTTACTTAGTTGGTTTACTATGAAAATTCATATGTAGACTTAAAAAGGTTGGAAGTGGACTAGATTAGGGTCCTAGAATAGTCATCAGATTCTATAATTTTAGATTTTGTGACCTCAAATGCTTGCATTGTATATGGATAGTTATGTTAATGTTGGTGTTTAAACTAGACATATGTGTCCTATACATAATACTAACTAGATAAAGATGTGACCAATTTGAGCCTTTTGGTTTTTTATCACCTTTGTTATGATGTAAACAAATCATATACATAGGGTTTCACTCTTTTTTGATCAAACTCTATCTTCCTAACCTTTGGAGTGATTGTATAAAAAATGGGTTATGGGTATACACACATAATAGTTTCAAAACTTTATCAATTACTGATGCTTTTTATCTTACATGAACCCATTGAGTATTAATATCTTTAAGTGCATGACTTTAGGGGTGCACCAAGAAAAGGGTAGGTAGACCATTGGTGATTTATATGATTGTTATTTTTTATTTCCACTTATTATCAATCCGACTAGATCCTAAAAACATTCCCTTAAGCTTTACCTCCTATTTTACACAATCATCTAGTATTTTACCACCTTCATTAGCACTTTCCCTAACCTAAAACCCTATTTGAAAATTTTCATGGCTATGTCATCCATAGTGACCTTATATTCTTATTGACAAATTTTATTATGGATGAGGTCAGCCCATGACTGACCTAGTCCATGACCTATTTTATTTTTATCAATTACGATACTAAGTTGACTGGGTCAACCTTGTCAGTTGAAACTTTTAAAAGGGTTTAGGTTTAGATCCACATATATAAACACATCCATTTCACCATTATTAGAGATAACAAGATTTATTATTCATTTATATTTTTTTATGGTTTGATCTTCCACCATTCTACTTGAGGAGTCTTACTTAGGGTTTCTACTTGGAGAATAATCTAGTATTGTGAGAAGTCTAGAATGCTTTGGGATTTCTTAGTAATCCTTACAAACTAAAACAACCTCTTGTGAAGCACCTTTTTCAAAGGGAGAGATTGAGTCTTGATGGGTCCATATTCTAGGTAAGTATATCTAACTTTGCTCCTCTCTTTAGTAGATATAATTAGCATAAGTAATGGCTTTTGAATAATATTGCTCTCTCTAGGCATTAGAGTTTTACCTATATATAGCTTAATTAGGATTATTTTATTCATGTTTAATTTTATGTTTACTAACCTCCATGTTGTGCCACAGACTTTAGTGGGCACTATATTAGATTTTGATTTACTTATTATTAACATAGTGAATATGAAAACATAGGACCTAATTAGGGTTGTTACGTAGTTTTACTTGACTAGAGGTTTTAAACCCCTCCTTGGTGATACTATTATGGTAAGAGATCCATTGGATAGGTATAACATATCCATATTGGTCATGACCTTGATTATCTAATGTATCCCTAATCAAAAATGTATGTAGGGTTTACTTTCTCTAAGCTAGGATTGATTTTTAGAATCTATTGAATTTCCCATTGCATACATTCTAGTAAACCCAATGTGAATCCTATCGTACCATTAGTTGGATTATCTTCATGTTTACACTTTCTTCTTAACATTGTCTTGAATTTGGCTTGACCTTCATAATACAGTTAGGTGAACATAATGTGAATCTAACCCTTGTAGCTTTTTCTTTCATGTTTTACATTTCTATAATTTTATTATTATTCCATATTTGTGATACTAGGTCGACTAGGATGGTATAGTTCTAACTTATGTGTGCAGGTTTAACACACAATCACATCAAAATGACTCTATTATCTATGTTTAGGTCTTCATCAAATACATGTAACTAGATCAAGTAGGTTAACATAATACTCTTATTCAGTCCCAAAGAATAAATTATGTCAAATTGGTTGACTTAGTCTCCTAGTTAGCATCTAGAACAACAAACTAAGTCATATAGGTTGACTTAGTCTTATAATAAACATCTAGATAGAAAACTAGGTTGACCAAGTCAACTTATTCTTCTTAATAACCTTCATTAAATAGGGTTTCATAGAACTAGGTCAACCTAGTTGACTTAGTTGGCATAACTTGCAAGCAACATTCAAGGCACTTTAACAAAAAATTTGCAATCCTCACCATCTTCCAACCCACTAAGGTTCCTTTCTTTCTCTCTTTCAATTTAGTACTTCATTATAGTTATTATTTGTGTAAGTTTTTAGTCTTTAAAATTGTATCTTATATCAAAATATGATAACTTGGTCAACTTAGTTTTGTAGACTATCTTCTATCTAAAAGAGTAAGTTGATCTAGCTGACTTAATTCTTAAGGAATCTTAATTCTACAAAACATTAGTGAACTAGTCAACTATATTACATACTATTTGCATAAAGTGTCATTTGAACTAACTCTATACCATTCTTAATTTAGGAGTTAAGAACTATATTCTAGTAATTAATTCACACTTCCATTTTTAATTGTTTACATGTTTAGAGTATCTCACATAGTCAAATTAAGTGATTTTTCAAAATACTATTTAGTTTCACTATTTTGATACTTTTTCACACAATACCAAATCATACAAATTTTGAAATGCATTTAACATTGTTCTTCCCATGATCTAGAGGATTTTTCACCTTTCATAGTGCCCAAGATCTCTTGAAACTAGTATACTATTGAAGAGAATTATTAGAGATTTACAATGCCTATTGGAACATGTAAATTAGACATCGTATGATCCAAATATTGTTAGTCAAATTTTAGAAAAAAATGGTCAATAGTCAAATGGTTGCCAAGTGGACCAATCAACATGTGACATGTGGTAGTGTAATGGTAAAAGGGTATTTGGTTTTTGCCTCTAGTATTTGACACCTATGTTTAGACAAATGGGCCTTGCTATTTTATACCAGGGACCCTCAATTAGGGTTGACACACTCTTTTTATAGAGGGGTGTCTTTGTCTTCATTACTTCATGTTACCATTATTACATTTTTTTCATATATATTCCTCTGTGTTGTTTATATGTTTCATGTGGGACTAATAATACTATAATATTAAATTATTCCATGTATTTTCCAAGTCAAAAATACATGCCAAATATATGTTGAGTTTTAGATATGCCAACTCAAGATCATTTATGCCACCAAGCTATTCAACTAGTTCAAGTCATTATTTGAACTGAGCTTGAAGAATATATTTGGTAGTGATAGCACAACCAACGTTTGAGATCATCCACTTATTCAAGCCATTTGTAGTGCTCAAAATAAAAGGTTGAGATAGATGTGGCCAAAGCCTTAGTTATAACATCTATGAAAATCCTTTTTTAGGCTTAAATTAAGTTGAAAGCCAATGCATGTGGGATATTAATCCTTGTATGGTAAATCTATGGTGTATGTGGTTGGAACAAAGTCCACCATGGGATTTGAACCCATGACCTATGGTAAAACAATCAAATGGACTTACCAATCCACCTTCATTTTTCAAGTGTTATATAAGGAATAAACTTATATTTGTACAGGGTATTGAAAATGACTGTGTAAGGATTTTTAATTGTAGAATTTAAAGATTTGCATTTTTGGCCAATCCTAGGGCATTTTCAAGTCTTGATGTAAACTAAAAAGTTGTTCATAATTATGAGAGGATCAATTTGGCATATTTTTTAATCCTAATTTGGTGTTTATTTGACATAATTTTTAGTGATTGATGTGATGATTTGATGTAGAACACTAGGAAGAGATTATGTAAGTGCTTTGGAAAGGTAGAGGATGATTACTAAGCATTGTTAGAGTCTTCCAAAGTTGTGATGACATGAATTTGTAGGTTTGAATTCCATTTTTATTCAAGTTTGAAAAAATTGATGATATTTACATATTTTTAATGGATTGGTTTGTTGTTTCATGAACTTAGAGACATAGCCCTTAAATTGCTGTCAATTTTCCTTTTAGTATTTTGTGTTTCATTTATTAATTCAGTTTGGAAAGAATTAATGAGACACTAAAACTAAGTACAAGAAATCTTAAAATAACACCAAAAAAAGAGTTTAATTAGAAAATGAGTTTTCAGAGTTTTTAATTCAATCATATTCATTTTTAGAACATTAAATTTATTTTCTATTTATTAAAAAGAAATTGATGATATTCCACATCCAATTCTATGTACTTATAAAAATTGATATTTTTTAGTATTTTATTTTAAAAGCTATTTGATTTATCTAAGGGTGTAAATCATGTTTTTAGATCAATTTTGGTATTAGAGAAGGTTGATACATGACTTGCTTCAATTATTGATATACTTTAGTTTGGAGTTTTCAGATGTTGGATTCTTGGTATTGTTATTCTATTTGATTTGATTTGCAGGATTGGCCAGTGCAAAAGAAAATTGGAAGATGTTCCAATCTACTATAAGAAGACAATATTATAATAGTGAAGTTTATAAAACCACTATCCCTACAAGATTAACATGTATGATGAAAAATCACATTGTAACTTGTAGGTGTGAGATGATGTTGAGAAAGGATTAGCCTTTCTATCTTGGGATGCATTCAAATAAAATGCAATGCATTTTCAGTGATGCACATCCAAGAGGAATTAGCTATAATTTTATCATCATTCATACATAGAGGGAATATAAAGGTATGATGGTGATCTAATTTAATATTGGTATTGACCCAATATTTTGGTAATGATAACCAGTTATGTAACCTTCATTTTTGGATTGCTAATCATATTTTGGAATCCTATGTCCTTAATTATAGGAACAAGTGAAAATACCAGTTTCCATGGTAAGAAATGGAAATGTAAAATAAGACATTATTTAGGATATTAAACATGTTTTTTCACTTTGAATTTTGATTTTTAGTTTTTCATATGTTGGTATGTTTCATAGCTTTGTTAATAGTTGCAGGAATCAAATAAGAAGTTGTTTAAACACCAGAAATATGCCAACCATTACTCAATAGGTTCATCATAGTTTCTAAAGAGGCGTATATTATTTTTAAATGTAACTATGTATACACAATTTTGAACCCTTTGTGTAGGTTTGATTTGGAATTAATATATGCCTTCATGTGGAAATATTTCAAAAGACTTTTGAAAAATTAAAATGGACCATCTAACTCTCATAAGATAGAGTTGATAATATGAAACCTTCTATTTAGTTGTGGAAACCATCAAGAGGGAACAACCCTTATTGATTAAATGCTTAACTAAGATATTTTGATAAATCATAACTATAGTATTTATTAGTATGCTTAATTTTCACATTCAACATTATTCTTTGGCAATTCCTATCTACTCATATCTAGGAAGGAATTTTCATAACCTTGGTGTTGTGTAAGAATGTAATTGCTATCTCCTATTTTAGTTTTCCATTGTGATAAACATTTTGGAAATCTAACTCATTTTTTATGAGTTGTAGAGGTATGAATCAAGGAGTAGTCAAAAGTGCAGAAACTTTGAGATAGGTTTAAAATTCTTAGTTTTCTCCTCATGATTATGATATATCTTATAGTTACTTATAGAGTTTATGAAATTTAAAGATGCTCTTATTTATGCATATTGTGCATTATTAACCTTAGGATGTAAAAAATTGGTTGCATGCTTTTATACTTTACATATACATTTAAGTCCAAATGTATCTTGAGCAATGTTTGTATTACAAATTTCTTGTACTCACATGTATGTTTTTCATGCTCATCATGTAGATGTACTTTCAAAGACATATAGATGAGCAACATTTGTAAATGTAACTATATAGGTGTTGCAACTTATTTTCAGTTCTTATAAGGTATTTTTATACATAGATGATCTATATACATCACTTTGATTTCCCTTATGTGATGTTGATAACAAGGAGAATAACTTAACATTTATGTAGTGCAGGGGTTGATAAAATCTTCTTATTTAATGACTAGTTTGGGTAATAGGTCATTTTGGCAAAATGGGTAAAGAGTTTGTTTTACTCTCCATAATCAGGTTATAGTTTTAGCAATATAGTTACCTTCTTGTAGGGAAGTTTTTGATAACATCTTATTTCACTGATCTATACCTATATTTTTCAAATAGATTTTTATTATGTCATTTTGATAGATTGACTTCATAACTCCTTCATATGCTAATTTTGGCTCCTATATGTTTGGAATTAGTTCAAGAAGATTGGCAATGGCAAAGAAGAGAATTCATGGAGATATTTTTTAGGTTAGTTAGATTATTGGAAATTTTGGAGACCAAAATCCTTCTTTTGGGGAGGTTTAATCTTGAGGATTTTTCACCTTTCAGAGTTATAAATATCTCTTAAAACTAGTATAGTATTGAATATCATTTTGAGAGATTTCCAACACCTATTAGAATGTATAAAACAAACATTATGTGCTCCAAATATCACTAGTCAAAGTTTGGATTAAAAAATTGTCAATAGTCAAATGGTTTCCAAGTGGACCAATCAACATGTGACACGTGATAGTGAAATGGTAAAAGGGTGTTTGGTTTTTGCCTATGGTATTCAACACTCATGTTTATACAAATAGACTCTACTATTTGTTAGTTGGGAACCCTCAGTAAGGGTTGAGATACTCTTTTTATAGAGGGGTGTCTTTGCCTATGTTACTTCATGTTACCATTGTTATATTTTTTCATATATATGTGTATATCCATTTGTGTTGTTTATATGCTACATGTGGGACTAATAACACTGAATTATTATATTATTTCATGTATTTTCCAAGTCATAAATACATGTCAACTCTATGCCATGTTTGAGATATGCCAACTTGAGATCAGTTATGCCATCAAGTTATTTAGCCAGCTTGAGTCATTATTCCAATCAAGCTTAGAGAATATATTTGATGATGACAACACAACCAACTAACCAATGTCAGAGCTCATCCACATAGACCTTCAAACTTAGTTGAGCCATTTGTAATGATCAAATAAAAAGGATGAGATAGACATGGCTAAAACCATGGTTATAACATCCACACAAAGCATTTTTTAGGCTTAAGTTATGTTGAAATCCAATGCATGTGGGATATTAATCCTTGCATGGTAAATTTGTGTCCTAGGTGGTTGGAACAGATAAAGTCCACCATGGGATTTGAACCCATGACCTATGGTAAAATAGTTAAGAAGACTTACCAATCCTTAATACTTTTACAAGTGCTATGAAAGACACAAACTTATATTTTTATAGGGTATTAAAAATGACTATGTAAGGATTTTTTATGCTATAATTCAAAGACTTGCATTTTTAGCCAATCCTAGGGCATTTTCAAGTCTTGGTGTAAACTAGAAAGTTGTTCAAAATTTTGAGATGCTCCATTTGGTATATTTATTCTCTCAATTTGGTGTTTATTTGACATTGTTTTGATCTATTTAATTAATTCTTTGATGTATAATGTTTGGAAGAGATTCTGCAAGTGCTTTGGAAAAGTGGAGCATGATTACTAAGCATCATTAGAGTTTTCTAAAGGTCTAATGGCATGAATTTTCAGGTTTTAATTCCATTTTAATGTAAGCTTGTAAAAAATTATGATATTTACATATTTTTAATGGATTGGTTCATTGTTTCACAAACCCAAAGATGTATCCCCTAAAGGGTTGAACTTCATTATCAGATTGGAGTCAATTTTCCTTTCAATATTTAGTGTTTCATTTATTAATTTAATTTGGAGAAAAGTAATGAGACACTAAAACTAAGTAAAATAAATCATAAAATTACACAAAAATAAGATTTTAATTTGGAAACAAGTTTTTAGAGTTTTTAATTCACTCATATTCATTTCTAGAATATTAAATCTAGTTTCTCTTTATTAAAAGGAGATTGACAATATTATGCAGCCAATTCTACATACTTACAAGAATTGAGATTTTTTAGTATCCAATTTAAAAATCTATTTGATTTATCTAAGGAGGTAAATCATGTTTTTAGATCATCCCAAGACCTACCTACTTGGATTTCATCACCAAGGGACAAGCCAACTTGATTTTTTGGCCAAGTATAAACATGTGGTTAATGGTATATATTGACAAAGCAACTAACAACCTTATCAATGCAAGATTTTGAAGTGAGGGGGTAGGCCCCAATACCATTTCTATCACATATCCCTTTTAGCCTAAACATTCTAAAATCATCAATATATTGTTTTCTAGTTCCCTATTTTCAACCAACTTCCTTATCACACATAAATTAACACTTTATAATAATCTAACACTTAGGATGACCATTTAGTTATAATTTAATTTTTAGTTAACTTCATGCTCAGTTCTCATTGTATGTTGTATTACAAAAAATTACATTGGATAGCATTGGTGAAAAGTTTTTGGTTGTGTGCAAATTGGATTATTCTTATTGATCTAATTGTCTGTGTTTGCTCCATTTCTTGCTTCAAATTTACATTTGCAAAATCTTTCTTTTTTTTAGCACACTATCATTCTATTTGACATAGCTCTTATTGGATGTATTTTTTCCTACTTGTAGTATCAAGTCAACCTAATCAACTCTATATCCCTTTCTTGATTTAGGTTATAATACTAAGTCAACCTAGTTTACCTTGTATCCTTATTAAACTATATTTTTCCCTATTTCTAGTATTAAGTTGACCTGGTCAACTCTATACTCCTCTGCCTTCTATCAGTACTAAATGAACCTGATTGAATCTAAACTCTTAACAACCCCCTTATCATTCATACATAGTTGACTTAGTCAACCTTATATCCAATTTCTAATCCTCTCTTATCTAGATGACTTATTTCTATATTTCCCATTTCTTATCATTATGTTCATTTCATCAAAACATCATGAAGTCCCCCATTATAATCTTCATGGACAAATTAAATCCATTTATAAATTATATGAGGTAGTCCTTTTTCCCTCTATTTACCTCCTAATATAACCCTCACTCCTGGAGCACTTCTTCCCCTCCTTTGTTTATGGATTGTAACATGGTTCAAATCAAACCTCAATACAAAGTAGGTGGATCTGATCCTTTTTATACCTATCAAAACATTCTCATATTCAAGCTCTTAAAAAAATTATGGGAGTAATTGACATAAGTTTATCCAATTATTCCACTGGTAATCCACTTTATAATAACCCTCCCGCTAATACCAATTTGGGGAGCTCTCCTACAAACACCAACCTGCTAATTGATATGACTTAACTTCTCGCACAAGCCATACAAAAAATGAATATAATGTAAAATTATAACACCTCTCAATGATGTAATTAAAACATCATTTGATCAATATGGATAATCAACCTTTGGTCCTCAATCCTAAAGACAATACCAATTTTATTCCTCCATGTCTTAGAGATGCCTTAGGAAATGTTATTCCTCAACTTATTATGAATAACAACACTCTTCAAAATATATAAAATGAGCCTTTATCTCATTTCATCATGTCCATTGATATTGGTAATATATATCCAAATATCAAGTATGATGGGACTAAAGACCCTATATCTTTTCTTAAAGCATTCAGTAATCTTTATAAATATTGGATCCAAACTAATACTTTCACCACAACTAAACTTCTAGTTAAAACCTTCACTAGTGATGTATTGGAATGGTACAACCAGGTTACCCAAAATTCCATTTTTTAACTTGAATATTTAGTCAATTTTATAATTAAAGAGTTTCAACATAATGATTTTCCCAAAAATTACCTTAGCCATTTCATCAATGATAAGCAATCTCCCATTGAATTAGCTCATGGTTTTATCAAATAATGGAAATATTTGCCCCATAAATTTGACCATAACATGACTGATGATAATTTATTCAAACTTTATAACTCCTTTGCTTCAATATAAGGCTCAAACTATTGCTCCTCGAATGCTCAATAAAGCTTTTGACCAAGCCAAACATCAAAATTTTCTCAGGAAGTAATTTGAACCTAATACTAAATTACTTGAAAGATATTTTCAAACTTCTACCAATTCCATCATTGAAAATACTCATCAAAATAAACAAAGAGTTTCCAAAGCTGATAATTCCTCATCTTCTCACATACCATTAACTATACAACAAATGAAACAATTCTTACCACTCTCTAAACCCTTTACTTTTCCTAATAATTCTTCTAAATGGTATGACCTTAATCATTATTTTGGTTCCACATTGACATTGGTCATTCCCATGAAATTTTTTGAGGGCTTAATAAATTTTTTGTCTCCTACATGTTTGTTGATTCCTTCAATCATGAAGCCATGATTCAATTCTATCATCAAGAATATAACACCACTTCTCAAAAATGACAAGCTCCCAGAGTTATTATTCTAATAACCAAATATATTTTTCCACATCTAATCATTAAAAAAATACCAAGGATATTTTTTCTATTGATGCTAAATATGACCAATATTAAAATAATTATTAATATGTTAATGTATCTAAGGTCAATTATCATCTTAAACTAGCTCATAAGGATCATGTCACAAAACCTAAGAAACTATCTTTGGAGGAACAACTCCTCAAAGATACTACAACCACTAATTTAGCTTCAAAATCCCATTAAGAACCACATCCTTCTTCTAAACCCCCAATAACTTCCATTACTTCATAATCTACCTTACCTTATAAACCTCACATTGGTTCTTCTTCTAAATCCCATTAGAACTTTATCGAAGAACTTAACTCCATGCCTTACAAGATTCCACTTATGAAATTAGTTCATACTTCCCCTTATCATCACAAATTCCTCATGTAAAAATTGTAAGAAATTGAACAACCATCTTCTATAGATGAAGAAACACCCTCTATTGAGCATTAACCTAACAACATGCACACCATTGAATCCATGTATCCTAAATTATATTTTGAATTTCTTAAAGAGGACATGATTAATGATGAGATTATTTTTTTTCATTGATGATCCACCATAGTTCAGTGATGCAGAGGCATCAGGGAGAAGTCATCTCTAGCATCATTATCTAATTCTCTATTCAATTGGTCACATTCCTTTGGTGACTTGTCCTTGATTTTACTTTGTTTAGATCTAGTTACACTCTCCTTTATATCAATGGGTTTTTTATCCACCATGGATGGAACCTTATCCTTGAGTTTTATTTGATGTAAATATATCCTTTCTTAACATTCATATTTCATTTCAACTTCAAAATATTCATCTATCACAAACTTGATTCCAATATCTTCCATTGATTTCTAGACACCTTCTTAGGTTCAAAGGATCAAATATGACTCTATGCTCCAAGATTTTAATAACTAAGCCTGAATGGTCTTAAATAGACTCAACATACCTATATATACCTTTTTCATCTGTCAATTCACCCTCATTTACTTCTCTCTACACAGTTCACACTTAAATAGGGAAAGGTAGGGTTCATATCATATGGACACTCACATGGATATTGTGTCTTTATCTTAATTTATATCATCATAAAAACTTCTTTGAAATCCTTTTCAACATCCATACATCTCTCAAGACATCATGACTCAAGATACTCATAATAATCTTTCTTGCCAATTTGTCCATTCCACTAAATAAATATACAGGTACATTCAAACTAAGTTATTTTTCATTAATTTTCCTTTGTAAAATGGCATCAAGGATAATCTACCAAGTCACATGATCAATATAATAACTTAGAGATCAAATCCAAACTCTCTTCTTATAGAAGCAATTCACAACCACCAAGCTTCAATGAGATCTTTTTGTAGGTCTCTCAACTTGCAATATAACATAAAGACACAAGAACTATATACAATCTCAAACACCTTATGGTGACTTCCTCAATATAATACAAGATCAATCATAAACAATATCTAACTAGATAAGGAACACAAAACCCCTGATCATTCCTTTATTCGTATGATTCTTGTTCAAATTACATGCTTGGCTCATATAAGGGTTTGACAACTTTTCTTTAATGGAATATAATCCATCTTTCATGCTCACCTACCCTTTCATATTCCATCCTATCCCCCTAACAATGAATTAACTTTATCCTTCTCAATTTATACTCTTATTTGGTTACACCAACTTCTTGTTTGTAACTAATTTCTTTCACATCAACCCAATGTATGATTGAAAGTGACTATACAAACCATGACTTCCACTTTAATGATTTGACACATATAACATATATCAATCTTTTATAATATATATTTATACTCTTAAACCCTAATTCACTCATCTAGACATTATAATCATTCCAATGATGCTTCTAAACTCAATGCAAATATTTGAATTTTCAAATTTCCTATTTTGAAAGGAAAACATCAAACATCTTCAAAACTCAACCTATGAATTTTAGGGACTCCATATGACCTCATACACATTAAATTGACCTTAAAAGGTATCTTAACATAAAATAACACCCAACATCGACCATTTTTTTGACTCCTTAGTACCAAAATGCAAAATTAAATTTGAATCTTGATGCTCTTGCATCATACCCACTAAGAGGGAGAAAAACTTGAACCTGCATCTTTCTCTTCTTCTCCCTCAATGCCATACAAGTTTAATTATAATACACATCTCATAACATGCTATATTTATCTTAAATCAACAAAAATATAAATAATTCAAAACAAAAAATTTACCCAAGCATACCTTACCTTGTTGTACTATCAACTGATGCAAAGGAATTAGGGAGAAGTCATCTCTAGCATCATTATTTGATTCTCTATTCAATTGGTCACATGCACCTGGTGACTTGTCCTTGATTTTTATTTTTTTAGAGCTAGTTACACTCTTTTTTTTATTAATGGGTTTATTATCCATAATGGATGGAACCTTCTCCTTGAGGTGTATTTGATGTAAATATATCCTTTCTTGACATTCACATTTCATTTCAACCTCAGACTAATCATCTATCTCACAATATTGATTCCAATCTCTTGTGTTGCTTTCCAGACACCTTATTAGGTTCACAAGGATAAAATATCACTATAGGTTTCATTATTTCAATAACTAAGCTTGAATGGTCTTAAATAGCCTCAACATATTTGTATGTACCTTTTTCATCTATCAACTCACCCTCCTTTGATTCTTTCTACATATTTCAGACTTAAATAGGGGAAGGCAAGGTTCATAACCTATGGAGACTCATATGGATATTGATTATTTCTCTTCATTGATATCATGATAAAAATTAATGAGATCTCCTTGTCAACACCCATACATCTCTCAAGACATCATGACTCAAAATACTCATAATAATCTTTCTTGCCAATTTTTCCATTCCACTAAAAAAATATCTAGGTACATTCAAACTAAGATATTTTTCATTAGTTTTCCTTTATAAAATGCCATCAAGGAAAGCCTACCAGGTCACATGATTAAAAAATTAACTTAGAGATAAAATCTAAACTCTCTTTTTATAAAAATAATTCACAACCACCAAGCTTTAATGAACTCTCTTTACAAGTCTATCAACCTTATTATTAACCTACAATATAACATAAAGACATAAGAACTATATACAATCTTAAAGACCTTATGGTGGATTATTTAATGAAATACAAGATCAATCATAAACCATAGCTAACTAGAAAAGGAACACAAAACTCCTAATCATTCCTTTATTCATATGATTCTTGTTCAAATTACATGCTTGGTGCATACAAGGTTCTGATAACTTTTTTGAATGAAATAAAATCCATATTTCATGTTCCCCTACCCTCTTATTATAGCTTTTCTACCCTCTTCTACACCATCTTATACCCCTAACAATGACTTCTCCTTCTCCTTTTCAACATAGAATTTTAGTTGGTTATCCAACTTCTTGTTCATAACTAATTCCTTTCACATCAACCCAATATATGATTGAAAGTGACTATATAAACCATGAATTTCAATTTAGGGATTTGACATTTATAAATATTATTGACCCTTTATGATATGCCCTTAACCTTTGGCATTTTTAGGGATATATGTGGTTGACTTGTGGCTTACATACCTCTTTTATATTTTTATTACATTTTTCTATGTTCTTAATTAGGTCAGTCTATGGAATAACCTTGGCTAAGTAGACTATATATAGGAGGTAGTGGTTAGTATTTGATCATCATATTAAGTATTATAATCTTATTTCATTTTTTTGAATGTTTTCCCCTTGAAGTGGCTTTGTTATATTATCCATTATTCTACTCTGATGTCAATTATTATTGTGTGATCTCTTATAGTTGGTTTTTTTTGTGATATATCATCATTTTGTGTGAATATCTAAGTAATTTCATTAGAAGTGATATCAGATCTTAGATTTGGGCAAGTTTCCCATGTAATTTTTTTTATATGTGGCATGGCGTGACTTCTATGAGTGGAAGGAGAGAAAAAACATAACTTGTAATCTAGGAAGAATTACTATTTTCTATCAGCATAATATTGTTCAAAATGATTTTTTTTTTTAAATATTTGAAAAAAAATCTAGAAAAAAATTTCCTCTTTCACATTTGAAATCATTGGATTCATCTCAGTGAGATGATCTCAACAGTATATTCTACTGGTATACTTTTTTGGTGCCAAATTTTTTTACCCTAGTGTGTAAGGTGATCACTATGGTACCATCCCTTGGTATATTTTTTTTAGGGTGAAAACCATCCTAGGGTTTTTATATGGTAGGTCCTAATCTAGGAAGAAAAGGGGGGATATAAACTCCTAAGAATCCTTCTATCGGTGACATATAATCTAGAACTTTAGATTCATTGATTTCTCAACTTCAGGCTGACATAAAGGGCTTGATATGACACAATGAATTTTTTATAATTCAAACTAACATTTCATGGAGGAATAGAGAGATTAATGGGGTTCACACTCAATTTCATTAGATCATTGTGCAATTGGTTTCCCTTTCATCTTAGTTACACCCAAACAACCCTCTACTTCAACATTCGAGTCCTCCTCTTCTCAACACTAAAAACTCCAATTCTAGTATGAAACTGATGTTGCCAAAAGTGGACATGCATAAGTTTGATAGTAAGTATCCTCTCACTTGGATTAACTAAATTGATAATTTATTTGATCTTCATCAAACTCCTAGTTCTCAAAAAGTGATAATGGCATCTCTGTATCTGAAACCTGAGTAGGTTATTTGGTATCATTAGTTGTGTGCTCAAAAGAAAAAGAATGGTGATCCTATTACATGGTCTATTTTCATTTATGATTTATTGTATCATTATTTGAATAATGTCTCTAAGAATTACTTTAGCTAGTTATCTAAAATGTAGAAAATAAGAACTATGAAGGATTATATTCATCAATTTTAGAATCTATCCTTACAAGTGAAAGACATCACTAAGGAAAATTTAATAGATATTTTTTTTCATGGCCTCAAATATAACATCCAATTTGAGGTTTGGATGTTTAACCCAACATCTGTATTAGAAGCTATCCCACAGGAATGCATGGTAGAAGAACAATAGACGGTCAATTATAAAATTTTACTACTAGTCATGATCACACCTTTCTAGCACCATCATTTCCTCAACCCACCAGATTGACACCTCAACAAATTGAGGTTAAGTGAGCCAAAGGGTTGTCTTATAGTTTTAATAAAAAATGGAGAAAAGATCATCATTGTGCTGAAAAGAAGTTGTTTTACATGAAAGGTGACATTGAGGATGATGATGATGAGGACGTAATTGGTGAGGATAAATAAGGTCCTAAGGAAGAATCTAAAGACTCTTAGCCTACTATTTCTAATCATTCATTTTTAGGTATTAGTACTCCATAAAATATTAAGGTGGTAGGTTTCCTATAGAAAAAAAAGGTCATTATATTGATTAATTATGGGAGCACACACAACTTCATCAATAGTAAGTTGGCTACTCATTTAAATTGTTTCATTTATCCTACTCTAGAATGTTAGGTCATGATTATAGATGGTGGTAAAATAAACTACTCAATAAAATGCCATAGTATTAATCTAGACATGGGAGACTACTTGTTAGATTCTCCTATATTTTTTATTCCCATGGAGGGATCTGATATTATTTTGAAAGTACAATGGCTCACCACTATGGTAACTATTGAGATGAATTTCTAGGAATTATTCATGTGATTTCATTATGAGAGGACATTTGAGCTAAGGGGATTAAGGGCTAAATCTACACAACTTGTTAGTTACCATCAAATGACAAAGATTCTTCATAAGGATGATGAAGGATTTTTATCTCACTTATTTTCCATAGAAGTTTAGCCAACTCACCCATCTACACCTTCTAATTTTCAATAAGTGATTGATGACCATTCAATTTTTTCTGGTGACATGCCAAAAGGAATTCCATGTAGCCACACACATGATCATGCTATCAAACTTATTCTTGGTAGTACATCACCCAACATTAGGCCATATAAGTATCCCTATGCCTAAAAAAGTGAAATTGAAAAGATGGTATAGGAGATGTTGGATGCAGGAATCATTCAACATAGCCAAAGAAAATATTCTTCTCTAGTTGTCATGGTGAGAAAGAAAGATGAAACTTGGAGGATGTGACTTGAATAAAGATAACTAAACAAGTACATTATCAAAAATAAGTTTCTTCTTCCTACCATTTATTATTTTCTAGATGAATTAAATGGTGATCTTTATTTTACCAAGTTAGATATATGTTCTAGGTATCATCAAATTTAGATTCGTCATGAATATTTAGTCATACTAAAATGCAATTTTTAAAACTTTTTCATGACTTGTGACACCTAAACCATAAGTTACTCCTACTCGTTTACACAACCAACTGAGGCATGTTTTCATTGTTTCCCAGTCATTAAAAGACTTCTAGATTCCTCCCTTGCTATCTCAAACTCCTCTCCCAATCACATATCTATCCACTAGGGTCCCTTTCCCCCCTATACAATAGTTTTATAGGTTTTATGACAATGTTGGGACCTAGGGTGTCCACTTTCTAGCACTATTTTCCAAGACCACAATAGCCTCAAATGGTCATTTTTTTTCAAATCCTTATCTTTTCCCTTGTCATCCTAATGTGAGTTCATCTAACCCAAGATCACTAGTTTCCCTATAAAATCCCATACAAAGGTCATTTAGAAGGGTTGTAAATCATTCAAAGGGCACAAGATATAAATATACTAAAGCACACTCAAGCAAATATTCTTATTCTCTACATACAACCAAAAACTATTATTTCTAGCCTATCCAAGCTCCCACACCAATCATGAGTCATCTCAAGCTTGCCTAAAATTTTATACACTTGCATTGCATACACAATATTTCACAATACACATTCAAATTAGGATAATTACATTGGCATTGATCCCTCTTCAAATTATTGGTATGTAGGTAGTGTGCCCACACATAGGGTGTGATTGCATATTCAGTGCATGTTACACACTAACCCCTTTTTTAAGCTAGATTCAGGATCACCTATCAAGCATGAAGAGGAACTAATATCCTTGAAGATAAAATCAATTACACACAAAGCTTCACGAATAACCAAGACTTGATATTTTAGGCACAAGGTCTCCCAGAATAGACATATAGAACCCATAAAGCTCAAAAAGCTTAGACACTAAGGACTACAGTGCAAAAACTTAGACTACAATGTTAGACCTCTAAGTGTCCCATTTTTGGCACTCCTATCCACATGTAAAATAGACTTTTGGATCCTATTTTTGATAGTCTAGCAAGCCAGATCAACAATTTATAACCTCTATCTCCTTTATCTCAGCCTAGAATTAGCTAAGTTTTAATCTCTATCCCCTTGTTTTCTATTTTTAAAAAATAATTAAGCACTTAAAAATTCAATAAATTATTAGGCTAATTAAGTCACATTTATTTACTAATTTTCCCCTTAATCCAGACCCCTTTACTATTTAGAAAATTAAACCTATAGTTTTCCAAATTTAGTAAAACATTTGGTGAACTCGACTTACTTCAAATTTTTGGACAAAAACCCTATAAATCCTAGGGATAGTTACTTCTAATTTTTTGAAATATTTTCCTAATTTTTCCTAAATTAAAAAATTTAAAAACTACAAATTAATTGAAATATTTTCAATAATTCACTTAAACCCTAGTTTGCACATACTAGGTCCTATTTGCATACAAACACTTTCAAACCATTGGGAAAAATATATTACTGAATTTAGAAATATTTTCATATTTTTCCTAAATTTTTCAAGCTCAATTTTACAAATTTATAGCAAAATTTTCAAATTATTACATTAATTTTGAAAAAAAATGTTTCAAAGCCCTAGTTGTATTTACTAAATCCCAATAATTTTTAACTAATATTCTACTTATTTTTTGTAAATTTTTATTGAATATTAAAATTAAAAAATCACTTCAAATTTCAAAAATTCATAGTAAATTCTAGAAAATTTATTTTTCTCAAAACCCTAGTTGCATATACTAGGTCCCATTCAAGAAAGTAATTTCTCATAATTTCCCAAATTTTATCTGGCATACTTAGCTCAAAAATTAAATTTAAAATTCAAGAGTTCATAGTATTTTTCAAATAATATTTTTGAAAAATCCCTAGTTGCATATACTAATCGCTACTTTGCTTTTTATGGTATTACCTTACATGTTTGGCAGCTTCATATACTTTTTTGTGCAATTTCTAAACTACTATTTTAGAATTGTGCATTTATTATATCTAATACTTTCCAATTTTCGCACATTACCTATTACAACTTATTTCAAAACATTCAAACTCATTTCAAATTGTTTTCTTACTTTAACAATGGCCCAATATACCAGCTTTGATGAAACTAATAAAAGAGAGCTTCAAGAACTCTTAACCAAACACATAGATATGCAAGATGACATGATTATAATCCTCTAAGAGGAACAACAAAAGGTAACCAATGATCAATATTATAAAACTATAGAGCCACCAATTGCACATAACACTATGGGGATTAACTATGTCACAACAACACCCTATAGCATCCCAACCTTCTTCTATGCCACTAGTTATAGCTAATACATCCCTATCTCTTGATGAGGTAACCTTGTGTAAGATATTTGATCTCTTCAATCTAAGGTGCAACATTTTGAGGAAGGTACCACTACATCTACATAGGAATTAGACTCCTTCACTCTATTGCATACACCTTTGGCATAACATATAGATGCTACACCCTTACCACTTAGATTTGGACAACCTAAGCTCACTCTTTATGATGATAAGGGTGATCTAGAGACATATTTGAGAGCCTTTCACATAGCATGTTTGGATTATGTACCAAATGACTAGATATTAACTAAATTATTTCTAAGGAGCCTCAAGGACTATGCATTACAATGGTTTTATAGTCTACCAAATTAGTCAGTTAATGCATTCAATCCTATAGCCAAAATTTTCCTAGAACATTTTAGTATCAATATCAATGATAATATTTTATATGCCCAAATTGCACAACAAAAATAAAAATCAAATGAGCCTCTCATCAAGTATGTTCTAAGATATAAGACCATATTGGCTAAGATGACTAGCCCTATGGTAGATCATGAGTTACAAGACCTCTTCAAATAGAGATTCTACTAGTTTTGCACAAGACAATCATGCTCAAATATTTATCTTCTTTCACTAAATTATGTCACACATTAAAAGAAAGAGATCAAATTCATTTTAATGGGAAAACCTAAATACACAAGTGCACTAGATATAACTAATAAGATTAACAATAAAGCCCCATATAAGGTCAAATTCAATAATAGTAAAGGACTGACTTAGTAGATATTTAATGCAACTTCAGAGCCCTCACAAAGAGCCACTTTATCAACACCTTCTCAGTGACCTTCTACAAATATATCAGTTCCTCTATCCAGAGTTCTATAATAGTTATTAGAATGTAACATCATATCTCTTCCTCTTATTAGAGAAATTGATCTTGAAAAGCCTCCTCCATGGGGATATAACTAGAATGCATTTTATGACTATCATAGGGCACTAAGCCATACTACAAATAGATGCATTAGTCTTAGGCATAAGATATAGGATCTAATTGATGGCAATCAAATTGATATAGGCACTTCAACTGAGCCTCTTCCTTCCAAACCAACATAGGATAAGTCACTCAAAAAATTTTTAGATCCATTTTCATAGCATGGCAAGTTAGAGACATAAGATACATCAGATGTACATCATACATATCAATCATATCCTCGACTAGTTACATATAAGGTATTGGCAGTTGATTCACATCTATTAAGCCACATGATTGGTACTTTTCATTCTAGCATTCCAATTCGACCTTCCATCTTCTTTTCCAAGTAGAAGATTATTGAGGATGACATAGATTATCATGCACTCTTCATTAGAGATTTTATTTATGGTAATCCCATTCACAATTTTCTAATTGATAATGAATCTAGCATTAACATGTATACTGTGACACTACTATAGCACTTAGGTTATATAGATCAGGATATTACTCCAAAAAATATAGTTATCAATGGTTTTAGTGGACATAGTCATACTACATTGGGTGAGATCCTCATTCCTCTATAGGTTGGTCCTACACACATGACCACCTCATTTACTATAGTTCTTAGTGTGGGAGTTTTTGACATGTTACTTGGTAGACCTTGGATACAAAAACTTTGAGAAGTTCTATCTATAGTACATCAATGCATGAAATTCATTCATACTAATCAGGTTGTCATAGTTACTGGAGTTCCATACAAGTTGCCATTTTTGGTTTCAAAGCTAGTTTTAGTTCCATTACTAGCTCTAGCTCTTCAATAATATAATATTTCAAAAAATACAAAAATATGTCAATTATATGCATCATCTATGTTTTACATTGATAAACATTATCCTCGACTTACATTACGATGTTCTATGCTATTGTTTATCAATTTACCTATATTACCATGATTTACTTGATCTTATTTGAGTGTGTGTAGTACATCCAAATCCTTTATTGCTTCACTCCACCCATCAAGGGAACATCTTACTTTTACATTCTAGCTACATATCGATACATTTATCCACTAGGGGCATACTCTACATGACTACATCTAGGTTATGTCATTCTTACACTATACACTCTAGAAATCTTATTGTAGTATGTTCCTTACTTGATTACATAGATATCCAATTGACATCCATTAGCATATATCACACTTTTGTATTTCATAGCATATACATTAGTCTTGTATTACATATCTTGTATACTCTTACTTCTTAATTTCCATAGTTAGATGCATGTTTATATTTATAATAATTTGCATGCTTCCACTCTTTGCTTTGGTTATCTATATGTGATTGAATTTTTTAGTTATTTTTTGCTTCTTTCTTGCATTCTAGGACATTTTCTAATGTCCTTTGTTACTGTCTATATGTGTGTGCCTTTGGACACTTTCCAATGTCCTTTATGTATGCCTTACATGTGCTTGTGGCCCTTGTGCCAATATTTTATTATTCCCATTATTTGTGTATGTGGAATTTAAACATGCCTTGTATGTCTTATGTGCTTATTGGTCCCTTTGGCCACCCTCATGTGTTTCTTGCTTCTTGCTTTGTATGCTTGATTGCTTATCTTTGCGTGCAATGCCATGATTCCAATCATGTATTTACCTTGCTTCTCGGATGCCATGATGGACATCATGCTCCATCCCTCCATGCCACTAATAACTAAGGGCTAACATTTGAAATTCAAATTTAATCTTATGTACATGCTATTACCAAACTCTCTCTAAAACTTTTTCTATATCTTGAGATAATGTATATCAATGTTATATCAAATGTTTTCACATCTTAACACACTTACAGGGATTCTTCTTCTGAGGGTAGTCATTACAAGGTATTCATTCCTACCCTAAAAAGAGGGGGGGATAGGGGTTTTATCATAGAGATCAGAGTTCCTATTGGTCATAAAATCAATTTTAGAATAGTATAGTCTAGAATCTAGAGCTCAACACAAACAAACCAAACCAGGTAGACATTAGGGAATCTAGATCAGTCATCAATTTTGGCTCTAGACAACAATGAAAAAAATGGGAATACAACATTGGACCCCAAAGTGTCTAGTTTTTGGTGTTACTATCCAAATAATAGAATATTCATTTTTTTCTAGAATCAGGTAGAGAGGTGAGTTTAGTCACAGTTTTACCAATATAGTTTAGTCTAAAAATCAGTAGGTTTTAGTGCTTATTTCGATCAAAGAATCTAGATATAAGGGGCATCATGTATGGTATGAGGGTTTCCATTTTTAGTTTATACATGGAAATTGATACAAATTTTATTTCATAATCTATGTTGTAGATGCCATTTATTGTGGGCAATGTGCATGGCACATGGACCTTCTCTATTTCTAAGTTTATTACATTTTCTTACATATTCCTAGTAGTTGCATGCCTTACTCCATCTATAGGTGGTTGTTATCAATTTCAAGTAAATTTTCATACAATTTTTCTTTCCATGTACTCAAGCTCTCCAAGTCCAATCTCCATCTTTTAAAGTGGCCTAGTTTCCAACTTACATTTGGCTATCCACACCAACATTATTAGATCACAACACATTCAAGGGCTCCATGAGCCATCTCATATGGAATTAATCTATACTAGTAATTTTTCATTCAAATTCACATTACAAGGTAATAATGGAGCTAAAGGTCCATCTATCCTTTATATTCTTGAGCCACCTATTCAGAGGGATTAGACACACGATCTAGATATTGATTAGCACATGAATGATTTATTTACTTAACATAGTTGGCAATAATGGAGCCTAAGGGCCTAACTTTGAATTATTGAGACAAATTTTATGGGATTGACCACTTAGCTCAGTCATTTATATAAATATTAGTTCAACATACTTCTAACATTACCTAGCACAACCTAATAACATAACAGGTTTTGTATTGGCTCACATATTTGATGAGGTGTATTCATTCTTTTCTCTCTCTTTACCTAGATTTGTATGTTATAATTTTAGATATATCATATATACTAAGAATTGATCTACTTTTTCTTTCCTTTTTTTAGACTTACATAGTATAATGTACTCTCACTACGCACAACCCAGCATCACACAGTTTCTTGGGCTTAGCCTCACAGGTAAGTTTAGGTAGGCTTCTCTATTTTTAAATTTAACTTAGTATTTCATTTTTTTCATACTTATAATAAGGGGGTGATGTATTCATACTAAAATTAAATTTATATAACTTGAGCATGACTTGTGACACTCAAAACCATAGGTCTTTCCTACTTGCTTTCACAACCCATTTAGTCATGTTTTCACTATTTACCAAGCATCCAAAGCCTTCTAGATTTAGCCCCTATTATCTTGGAATCCTCTCCCATGAAAAGATCTATCCCCTAGGGTTCCTTCCCCCCTAGACAATAGTTCCATAGTTTTTAATAAATTTTTAGGACCTAGGGTGTCCACTTTCTAGTGCTATTGTCCAAGTCCACAATAGCCTCAAATAGTCAAATTTTCATGGATCCTTATCTTTTCCCTTGTCATCCCAATTTGAGTTCATCTAACTGAGGATCAATAGTTTCCATTGAGAGTAAATCCATAGATGGAGGAGACAGAGGCTATAAATTGTTGAACTAAATAGGTAAATTAACCAACTAAGTTTGGGATAGAGAGTAAAACTTAATTTGGGAAGAGGTGTCTATGGATTTCATTACAAGGTTACCAATATTTTATGGTCAAAATGTTATCATGGTTATGGTGGATCATCTCAATAATTATGCTCATTTTTTTATCACAACCATTTGTTGCTAGTATAGTAGCTTCTACTTTTATCAATATAGTTCAAAAATTGCATGTTACCCCTAAGATAATCTTTAGTGATAGAGATCCCATTTTCACTAACAATTTTTGGATTGAGTTATTTGCATGTTTGGGCACCTAGTTGGCTCATAGTTCATCTTATCATCCTCAATCAGATGAAAAAATTGAGGTGGTAAACAAATTTATAGAAGGATATCTCCATTGTTTTGTTTATAATAAACATGATAAATGGGCTCATTAGTTTCCACTTGTTGAATGGTGGTATAATACTTATGTTCATAGTTCTTCCAAATTATCTCCTTTTGTAGAACTATATAGATACCACCCTCCATCCATAAATTTAACCTTGAAGGTCCATCCTAAGGTTCATGTAGTTGAATAACATATTCACCATCAACATGAGGTCCTTGCAAATTTGCATGAAAATTTATGCATGGCCTAGAATCACATGAAGCAGTAGGTAGATCAACACAGAAGTGAGAGGAATTTTGACATTGGTTATTGGGTCTTTATTTTCCTATATCCATATAAGCAAATTTCCTTGAAGAAAAAAAAAAGATGTCTCCTAAGTGTTATGGGCATTATCAGATCTTGTATAAAAATGGTAGTGTGGTCTACAAGTTAGAGTTTCCTTCCTCCACTTCTATACATCCAGTATCTCATGTATCTTGCTTGAAGAAAATCATTAGACATAGAGTTGCTACTTAAATTAAGTTACTAAAATTGGATGAGGAAATAAGAGTTATTCTTAATCCTGAGGAGATCCTTTAAATGTGCACTAAGTAGTTGCACTCTAGAATGATTAAGGAGTACCTAATCAAATGGAAGATTTTTTTTTGTGAAGATACGACTTAGGAGGATGAATCATTTATGAAAAAACATATATAGTTAACTCAACATTGAAGATAATAGTTTTTTTAATGGGAGGGGCATTCTACACCCTTAACCTTTGGTGTGTCTAGGGATATGTGTGGCCACCTTGTGGCTTACATACCTCTTTTATATTCTTATTACATTTCTCTATGTTCTTAGTTAGGTCACCCTATGGAATAACCATGGCTAATTAGACTATATATAGGAGGTAGTGGTTATTTGATCATCATATTAAGTATTCTTCTCTTATTTCATTATTTTGGAGGTTTCCCCCTCGAAGTGGCTTTGTTAAATTATCTAGCATTCTACTCTACTCTCAATTATTGTAATGTGATCTCTCATATTTCATTATTCTATGTGATATCTCATCATTTTGTGTGAATATATGAGTAATTTCATTACAATTTACAATATATCTTTTGTCTCTTAAACCCCACTTGAGTCATATATACATTACAAACATGCTAATGACACTTTTAAACTTAATGCAAATATTTGAATTTTCAAATTTCTCATTTTAGAGGGAAAACACGAAACATCTTCAAAACTCAACCTATGACTTCTAGGGACCCCATATGACCTCATACACATGAAATTGACCTCAAAAGGTCTCTTAACACACACTAACACCCAACATTGACAATTTTTTGACTCCTTAGGACTAAAATGCAAAATTGACAACTTTGAAGTTTGGTGTTCCTACATCAAATAACCATTAATACTATCCTTATTCATAAAGTTTTAGTTGATGAAAGGTTTGGTATTAATGTGAAATATTTATGGCTCATCTAATAGCTTGGATATTATAAGGATCATCTCAAGAAAACCCACCTCACTTATCATTGACTTGACAAAAATAATCAAAATCTACTTGGTTGTATTTGGCTTCTCCTAATAATCAGATCTCAGACCATTTGAAATAAACTTATAGTCCTTGATTTACCCTCTATCTTATAACATACTCCTTATTCACCCTAGGACTCATAGAATGAGGTCCATCACCCCTTCTGATAGCCAATGCATCAAATTCCTACATAACCATAAATGATATAAGCATGAGGCTCATAACCCTTAGAGTATTCAACTTCCTAATACAAAATCTCAATATTGCATTCCTACCATAAATAATGCTTCCTTGCCTAAATTCATCAACATCAATCTAGACTTATAGGTCACTCTTACTGATTTGGATGATGATGAACCTAATAACTTAAAACATACTTGCAACACTACTAAGATACCTCTTTATATCTTGGAGTGGCTTCCTCCCTCTTTATTACCTTTTGATTGAAATATTCTTCTCATTAATGAGATCATTGATTTTCCCCCTCCTTGCTTTCAATTGGGATGTTCACACCATTTCCATGGATTTTGAATTAACTCTTAAAGGTCATGTACCTCATGTTAATTTTTCACTTATCGATACTCCTTGCGTGGTAGAACAAATCCTACCTTCTAAACCTCCAAAAAATTATTACATCTTCTTTACCACCTACAGATACCATCATTACATCCAATTTTTCCCTCATAAAAAAAACTAATGATACACCAATCTCATCTGATCAATCTATTCCTCCTACTCCCAAGATTACATTAGATGCCAAGGCAATGGATGTCCATCAAATACATTCAAAATATGATCACCATGGTAATCAAATTATTGATCTCAAAGTATATATTGAGTATTATGGACCTCTTCCCACTTTACCTAGCAATGAATCTATTCTTAAATTACTTCATGCCCAAGAAACTCAATGTCTTTGACAAGATCACATACTTGGGAATTTCAAAAATAAAGCCCCTTGTTTCAACAACTTCATCACTAGGATCGACCCTAAAGATAATCTAATTTATTCTTTACCAAATTCACCATACCACTTCCAAGATGATAATGTTATAATTATTGAATAAACTACTTGCATTGAATATGGTACTCCATCCTTCCCTCAACCTATTATAGTTTCTCAAAAACTCACACCTATTGAACATGATTACTTTAGCTTATTTTATGATAATTATCATAAGATATTTTCTTGGTCTTATGAGGACATGCCTAGTATTGATCCTATCATTATGATTCATAATATCATTACTTATCCTGATGCTAAACCTATGCACCAAAAGAAATGGAAATTTCCACTTGAGGTTTCCACCTTATGTCACAAACAAATTATCAAACTTCTTGATCCTAAGTTTATAAAACCACTAGACTATTTTGAATGGGTTTATAACATAATCCTTATTCAAAAAAATTTACCATGTTCATTCACATCTTCATTGATTTCTATAATCATAATCTTTCTTGTCTCAAGGAAAATTTCCCTCTATCTTCCATAGATGTCATTATTGATTCCATAGCTGGTTATGAAATTTGGTCTCTTATGGATGGTTTCTTAAGCTATAACCAAATTCACATTGCCTTTGAAGACCAACATAATAAACATTTCACCACATAATGGGGCACCTATTGCTATGTTAAACTTCCTTTTGGACTCAAAAATATTAGATGTATCTATCAATGGGAAATGACACATATATTTCATGATCTTATTCATAAGATTATATAAACCTATGTGCATGAACTCATTACTAAATATAAATGTTTCAAGATTCATCTTTCTAATTTTTCCACCATCTTTGACCACTTCTTAAATATAAATTTAGACTAAATCCTTACAAATTTGACTTCGATGTCACATCTAGAAAACTATTAGGATTTTTAATTTATCTTTATGGCATTGATGTTAAACCTACAAGATTAACACTATCATCAACATGCCCATACCTTGATCTATTCCATACATTTTCACTTATCTTAGTAAACTTGGGGTAATTATATGATTCATCCCTAAAATGGCTTATTGTATCCACTCCATCAATTCTCTTCTTAAGAAAGGTAGTGCTCTAGAATGGATAGATCCCTGTCAAAAAGCATTTGATAATATGAAAGAATCATTGATTCACCCACATACTTTTCATCCCCATTAAAAGGATTTACCTTTGATCTTATACACTTCTTCCACACTTATATTAGTTGGGGTAATGCTTGTCCAATAAGATGATACTAGATGAGATTATGCCATCTAATATATTAGTCCAGGCCTCATTCATTATGAAAAACATTATACAAAATTTGAACATGATTGCCTTGCCATATATTTTGTAGCTAAAAAACTTTGACATTATATGCTTTATTAGACCACTTATGTTATCATCCATTATGATCCCCTTCGTCACTTCTTCTCCAAAGATTTTCTTCTTGGAGATAAAATTGGCAAGTGGATGGTCCTTCTCATGGAATTTGATCTTCGAATCATTACTCAAAAGTTTATCAAAGGATAAATCATCACTTTTCAACTTATTGTAGCTCGTGCCTATTATCAACCACCTTCAAGATAATATTCTTGATAACAATATTTTATATATTGAAGGTCTTAATTAAGATAGTTTCCTTAAATATTACTTTCATAACTTCACTGATGACATTGAAATAAGTAATCTTGATGAATGATCCATCCTTCCCAACACTACTAAATCAAAAGTATTTATTGAAGAACTTCTTGAAATTAATATCAATTTACATGAAGATATTTGAACCCTTCACTTTGATGGTGTTAAGTGCCTTCAAAGAGATGGGATAGGTTGTATTATTCTAATCCCTATTTGAAAATCATATCTTTATATTTTTCATTAACATTTAACTTCACTAATAACATGGTTCAGTATGAATCTTTAATCTTAAGCATGGGAGCTACCCTTGATTTAGATATCTAATAGCTATATGTTTTAGGTGATTCCTAACTCATTTTCTACCAATTAAATGGTGATTGCCAATTCAAAATATATAATCTCATTTATTATCATGAAATTACAACAAATCTTGCCAAATATTTCATTTCTTTCATCATCAAGCCTATCCATTGAGATTAAAATTCTATTGTTAATTCCTTTGCTTCTTCAGCATCTCTTTTTCATCTATACTAAGTTCTTACTGATCTCACTTTTCTTATCCAAGTAATAAAATATCCATCTTTTACTCAAATTCAAGATTCACTTATCTACCAAATTGAGCCTATCACCATTCTATAAAGCTTATGGTACAAAGACATCATTCAATTTTTACAACACCAAACTTATCCTCCCAACCTAGATTCCTATGAAAAGACTTACATTTGGAAACAAGATTTTAAGTATAAATTTAGTTATAACACCATATATTATCACAATGTTAAAGGTACCTTACTCCACTTTATTGTGAAAGATGAGGTTCTTCCTCTTCTTAAACAAGCACATGGGGTCATTTGCATTGGCAACTATAGTGGATATGTTATAGCCCACAAATGATTATGTATGGGATACTTTTGGCCCACTCTTAATAATGATGCCATTAAATTAGCTAAAAATTTTACTCCTTAATATCTTCATGATGATTTAATTCATTCACCTCCAACTGAGATTCAAACCATAAAATCTCCTTGACCATTCTCTATGTGGTATTAAATCTCATAGGCAAATTACCTCGATCTCAATATGGGCATGTCTTCATAATCATATCTGCAAAATATTTTACCAAATGGGTTAATGTTATGACTCTTGTTAATGTCAAAAGTATCAATATATCTAAATTAAACCTTAATCAAATCATTTTCCCCTTTGGTGTCCCTCATACTGTCATTTCAAAAATGGAGGTAATTTTAAAAATAAAGATGTCAAACAACTTTGTGCTAAATTTAAAATCAATCACAATTTATACAAACCCTATCATACATAATGTAAATGCCAAATTGAGGCCACCAATGAAATTATTAATAAAATCCTCCAAAATATAGTTTTTGAAACCCACATAGATTGACACCTTCATTTTTATCCTACTCTTTATGCCTACTAGACTATCAAACATACTACCACTGGGACAACGCCATTATGTCTAGTCTATGGTTTTGAATTAATCCTTATATTAGAATTTGAGCTTCCTTCTCTCTTCATATCTCTTCATGGTATCATACCTAATGAATAATTTACATGAATCCCATCTTCATGCTCTTGATATCCTTAATGAACACCATCTTTCTACTTTACAACATAATTGCCAATACAAGGACCATATTACTGAACAACATAACAAAAGAGTTAATGTTCATGCATTTAACAGTGGTGATATTTTCCTTAGATTAGACTAAACTCATGATAAATAAGGTAAATACACCCCAAAATGGTAAGGCCCCTATTTATTTAAAGATATTATTGGTCCAAGTAACTATCACCTTCAAACTAATGAAGGCCATATTTTCAAAGAACCCACCAACATGTAATTTCTCAAGAAGTATTTTTCCTAATCCTTCCCTTATTTTCATACTTTTTATATGCTATCTATCTAACAAGTTTTGTAGGATACTCACATGGGTCTCACCATCTATAGTATTTCTCTATTTTTACAAACCTTAGTCCTCCCTTTTGATCTTTTAGTTTCCCTTTTTCTCATAATTTTCATTGTAAAACTATGGATTAGACTTGATATTCCTCATGATTTCCTTCTCTTTGTTTTCACACTATATGCACACTTTTTGGCACCCCTTCGGTTTCTCTTTTGTTAGTTTTAGTTGAGGACCATGGATAAGACCTAGAATTCCTCACAAATACCATCTTTTTCTTATCCCATTTATTTTTCACATGTTTTTACAACCTCATGGGTTTATCTTTAATGAGTTACAGTGTGAGACCATGGATACAACCTAGAATTTTGATGAGCTCAAAATATAGCTCATTATTGACATATTATTTCCCTCAATTCATCTCTCTAAGGATATTATCTTCTGCAAATCATAGATTGTTAGATAGCTATTACATGGAAAGTAGATACTTGTCTTGTTTATATTGAACCAAAAACTAAACCTTTAGTTTGTCATTAATGTCTAATACATATCATGTTTTAGTGATTTTTTTTGTGAAGAATGCTTAGGAAGAAGACACAGGTGATGTATAGTGAAAGTTTAATTTTGATCTCCATCCAACAGAACTATGAACTCACACAAAATGAATCTACAGACTCTGTAGGATCATTTTTTCATGCATTTGAGACACTTGTGTTCATATGAGTACATGGGAGGACCAACACAAAATATTAATAAATCATCATGAATGACATAAATTTGAAGAATAAATTAGGATTGTTTCTATGGACTCTGCAGGCTTGTTTTTATGGACTCTGCAGGATTATTTCTATGGACTCTGTAGGTTCATTTCTACCAACTATGCAGGGTCAATTCCATGGATTTTGTAAAGACAAAGCTACAAATAGGGAAGCTATCAGCCAGATAAGATGAGAGAGAATCATTCTAGCTAGATTCAAATGAGGAAAATACTCACCTATTGTTTTGTAGGATTTTCTTTTGATAAATTTATATATATTTGGATCTTAGGACTATTATAGGATAATATATCTATTTCATCAGAATAATTAGATCTCTTGAAAATCCAATTTCCTATCTTTGGATGATTGGATCAACCAATGAATCATATCTCTTTGCATCCTATTTTGAGTTGATTATATTAGCATAAAATGTAAGACTTTTGTTATTAAAAGATAATAGATGAAAGATACGTACAATCATATTACAAGTTTTAGATAGATTATAATCATTTTAGTTTTATGAATTATCACTTCAATTTCTATAATTGATTAATCTTTGTTCCTGAGTCTGAGAGGAACAAGGGCCCACTCTCCTTAGAACCAGTAATTGTGTATGGTATTTATGTTATGTTATATTGACTCTTTGTTATAATTAATCAGAAACTTGATAATGTTTACATTCATTCATAAAACATCAAAACAAATTCATAGTTCAAAATTCATTTTCTTATTTCAAAGTCATTTCCTTTCTAATCAAAGTGTGTTTTTGTTTACATCAAACATGTGAAGCAAATTTCCTTTTTAAGTTAAACATCTCCATTTCCATGCAAGTGTAAATAGGAGTGTGATTTTACTTTCAAGTAAAAGATTGGATTCATTTGATTAAATAGTTACATATATTCCTTTTTAGAAAAAGAGTGAATTTAAGCAAATAGAATCCAACTACCTAGGCACAAAACCAATCATTGTATTATCTGGAAAGATTTTGAACATCAATAGTTGGTTAACAAATGAAAAGTAAGATCAACTCTTTAAAGTAATAGAAAGACATACTAAATCTTTTACTTGGGATTATACCAACATGAAGGGAATTCACCCCAGCATATGAACTCATCACATATACATGGAATCTATCAAACTCGTCAGAAAACCACAAAGAAGAATAAACCCAGCATTAAAGGAGATAGTCAAAACAAAGATCCAAAAAATGCTAGCAGTTGGGTTTATTTACCCCATCTCAGATAGCCAGTGGATTTCACCCCTGATAATTATGCCCAAGAAAAATAGAAAATTAAGGGTATGTGTATATTTTAGAGAACTGAACAAAGCAACACTAAGAGATTATTTTCTCTGCCTTTCATTGATCAAGTTCTTAACAACTTGGCAGGAAAAATATATTTTTCTTTCTTGGATGGGTTTAGTGGGTATAACCAGATAATAGTGGCAGCTAAAGGTCAAGATAAAACCACATTGACCTACCCTTGGAGAAATTTTGCATAGCGAGTACTCCCATTTGGAATTTGTAATGCTCCAACAACCTTCCAAAGAGTAGTTCTAGAAATATTCTCTGACCTTACAAATGATTGTGTTGAAGTATATATGGATGATTTCACCATTCAAAGTGGAACTTATAAAGAGAATCTTACTAACTTGGAAAGAGTATTGATCATATGTGAAGAACATCAATTATCTTTGAGCCATGATAAATGTTTGTTGATGATGGATGAAGGAATAGTGTTGAGACACCATTTTCTATAAAATGAATTCAAGTAGATCTAAAGAAGGTTGAAATAATCTCCAACTTACCCATCCCACAAACACAAACTAAAATTAAGAGTTTTTTGGGACATGCTAGTTACTACAGACACTTCATAGATAATTTTAGCCAAATATCTTCCCATATGTTTTCCTTTCTTATAAAAGATAACACATTTGAATGGAGTGATAGTTGCCAACAGGCCTTTGAGACCATCAAAGCTAAAATCATTACTACTCTAGTATTGAGAGGATTAGATTGGACTCAGCCATTCCATATATACATAGATGCTTCCAATACAACAATATGAGTAGTCATTGGATAAAAGGATGAAGAGGATAACATGTATGCTATATATTATATTAGAAAAAACATGACACCTGCTAAAAGAAACTACACCATAACTAAGAGGGAACTCATAGATGTAGTTTATGTAATTAACAAATTCAAACACTACATAACATGATACAAGGTATTTGTCTATACAGATCATTTAACTATTAGATATCTTACCAACAAACCAATTGTGGGAGGTAAGATTATTAGATGGTTGTTGTTCTTACAAGAATTTGATATTACTATTATAGATAAACTAGGGAAGTCTAATATGGTTGATGATTTCTTGTCAATAATGAACACTATAGGTGAGGAATAATTGCTAGAAGATGACTTTCTAGATAAATAACTAGTTTCTATTTCATCAAAATCTCCATGGTTTGTTGATATAGCCAATTACCTCACCATAGGGAAGTTTCCTCTATAATTTTCACAAAAAGAAAAGAAACATTTAATATAATAAAGTTTTTCTTTTAAATGGATTAATAGAATGTTATTCAAACTTGGACCTAACCATGTGTTTCACAGGTGTGTGACAAATGTTGAAGCTTATGATATCATCAGAGCTTGTCATGATGAACTAGGAGGAGGTCATTACTTAGCTTAAATAACCATAAATAAAAGCCTAGGAGTAGGATACTATTAGCCTCATCTTCATTAGCGAGTAAAAATATATGTCAGACACTATGATGTTTGTCAGATAATTGGATACCCTACTCTTTCAATAGAGATGCCTCTATACCCTCATTCTTAATTGGTTTTAAAGCCATTTGAGAAATATGGAATTTTTTTTATAGGTCCTATGGATCCTCCTTCCAGAGAAAAAGAATATCTCCTAGTATGTATAAACTATGTGACCAAGTGGGTGGAAGTGGAAGTATTAACTCATATAAGAGAAGAGATGTTAGATAATTTCTTATATTTCAAAATCATGCAAAGATTTGGTGATCTAAGGAAGATAGTCTCAAATCAAGGACCATAGTTCATTTAAAACATGATAAAGTACTTCATGCAAGTATATGAAACTCAACATAGGAAAACATCTCCATACCATCCATAAGATAATGGGCAAGTTGAAGTCACCAATACAGAACTAGAAACCATTTTAACCAAGGTTGTTAATTCTAGCAGAAAGGATTGGGAAGATAAGGTACCAAAAGCTATTTGGGCCTATAATACTACTTGAAAAACAATAACTAGATTTTCACCTGATGAATTGGTTTATGGTAAGAAGCCCTTATTCTCTATTGAATTTGAATTACAAACTTTGAAAACAATTGTAGAAGTAGGGAATGAATTAGAAGAAATATAGAAAGAAAGACTCTTACAGCTTAATCAACTTAATGAGATGAGGATGGAAGCACTATAAAGAATTGAATTGGTACAAAATCAAAGAAAAATTTGGCATGATTCACAGGTCAAGCAATGGAAGTTTTAGAAAGGATATTGGGCACTGTTGTTTGATTCTAAATTTCAATAGTTTAAAGAAAAACTACAAATAAGCTGGTTGGGACTTTACTAGATTGAGGAGGTCTTTGAAAATAGCTCTATTAAGCTAATACCTATTGGTGATAGCAAAAGAGCTCTGTTAGTCAATGGACATAGATTAAAGCTTTATCAGAAACCTTTCAATAAGGAAGAATCTATTCAAAAGGTAAAGATCCAGTAGCCTTTCTGAAGGACTCTGCTTCTTCTAGGGAAATTGCTTCAAATCAAGTAGCTATTCTGAAGGACTCTGCTTCTTCTAGAGATCTTACTCCTTGATGATCCTTTATATATATATATATATATATATATATATATATATATATATATATATATATATATATATTAATATCAATAGTGAAAATCCTTCTAAGGACACTATTGACAATGCATGCCTAGAAAACCAGCTTGTTGGTTGGCTATGCATTGCAAAAAGGAATAAAACCATCAATGGCTATCCAAAGGGCAAAAAAAGATATTTAAAAAAAGAGAATATCATCATGTCACTATGATTGGTCTTCTACAATAAAATTTATTCTTTCAACACCTATTGACTAATCCATGCAAACTTATTTGTGTAAGACAAATGGCAAGTAAAGGATAAATCTAAGGTCAAAAGTAAGTGAGACATATATTCTATTTTTTTATGTTTAGTTAACTAATTATCTATGATTTAATTAAGATTTATTCTATGGAGATTACCCAAACTTGAGCCTTCCAAAATAGAATGACATGACACATACCATAATGGATAAGCATGCAAACAAGATGGCTAAGGTATATGTCTATGTCATGAAGACCTATGTAGCTTTGGTATAATCAATTGTATCATCAATAATTATAATGATGGGACATGATAAATGGGTTCTAAATGAAATGATAAATAGCTATCATTGTCAAAGTGCCACATCATCATTTCATCTAATTTGTAATAATTTGATAAAATAGTTGGCACACTCCATAGAAACATGAGGTGTTGAACTGCATAAATTAATCGTGTCAAACTATGGACTCATGAAGCTATGGAGTTTCACATAAAACATTTCATTTCTATAGGTCCTCATTGATTATTTCCTATAGATTTTAATATAAGCTGGTCTAAACCATAATCTAAGTTAAATAAATAGAGTTTTCTATAAATTTGAGTAGAAATGGGACAAAAAATGAGATCAAAGCTAAATAATGCAGTAAAGCTTCATAAATACAAAAGCTTATATGGCAGTGTTTAGTTTAAATGGCTAGCTACCTTTAATTGAAAATTTCTAGGGTTTCCATGAAACAATGATAAGAGAATTCATCACTAATCTCACCCTTGAGTTTTTAGTTGTTAAAGGCATTGTTATTCCTATTTCAACTCAAATTATAAGTAAAATCTTATAATTTATAGAATAGGGAATGAGAGCGACACGTAGAATTCCATTTAGTGATTTAATTATTTAGTTTAATGGTAATGAGTAGACTGGGACTTCATGTCTTATATATTCCAAGGGAAAATCAAAAGGGATTCATATAAATTCACTTCCTAGACCTTGGAAATCTATATCCAAGTAGGTAATCAAGTATATCATTTGTGAGGGGCAAAATAGTCTTTTAGGAGGAGAAGCCATGAAAATATTAATACACCTTAAATATGGGAGGCAAAAAACTCCTTACAATATTAACCTACCATCCTTCTTATATGGTGCCCTTCAAATTATGACTACAACTCCTAATGTTTCTCTTAGGCACCATGGCCTTATTCACCTAATTATCCAACATCACTTCCTTCAATAAGGACAAGAGGTCTGCGAGGAATTTAAGAATAGTGTAACATAATAAATTCCAAATTTGCCTACATAAGAAACCTCAAATTTACCATAGGAACATTCATCTCCACCTGATGCATTAGTTAAGATAACAAATCCAAAGAATAAATCATAGATTGTAGTCTCAAAAGAAATCCCTTCTTCTTCTTCTTTAAGAAGAATCACAAGGTCTCAAATCCCTATAGATTTAAGCTCCCCATAAGAACCTCAAGAATTTTTATTGCAACCAATTCCCTTGTCAGAAAGAAGAAAATTGAAATGAAAGGTTGCTATAGAACTTGAGAACACTGAGGGTTTGATGGTTGAAAAGGAGAGACAACCGGGTGTAGCTCAGAGAGTGAGCAAAAGAAGGAGAAGGTTAATTTTGATAGATGAAGATGAAAAAGAGGATATTGATATTCTGGATAGTCTTTAAAAAGTATCTTATTCCCCCATACATCAAAGTATCCTTAAAACTATAGATGTTTAATAAAATAATTTCAAAAGGAACTCTCCAATCATAATAGAAGAGCGAATTCTAGGAGAAGAGCTAATCATAGCAAAGGAATCAAGTATGGTGGAACAACCACATGTTTCATTTGAAATTGCAATGAATAAAGGAAAAACTATATGTATAAATGAGAAAGGAGAGTCATCTAATCTAAATGATCTTGTTATCTAGTTAACCTTAAATCTTTCTCAAGCTTAAGCTCTAGAGCAACAATAAACAACTGACATTGCTAATTTGATCAGTCAATTGTAGAATAAGGATCATCTTAACTCATTGTTGGTGTAAAAATTGGACACAACATTTGCCAATCATGCAACAAAAGTTCATAGATTAGAAGAAACAATAAATAAAAATGAAAGTGAACAAATAGACCTCTGGATATATGTATAAAATATGAAGAAAGAGAATAGGAGATTACAGAGTTTGGTAAAATCTTCTAAAGCACCTTCTAATGTTGTACCTTCTCATCCTAAGGTATTTTTTAACAAAAGTTATCAAACTAGTTGTCTAGATATTCCTACCTTGTAAACGCTAAATAAAATTGAAGAAGAATATTCCATACTCAAACAAAAAAACCAAGTTGTAACTTCTTCAAACAAAATATTGGAAAATTAAAAGAAAGAATTAGAAGCTAAGGTCAAAGATTTAGAAGAAAATTTGTAAGATGCATGCAAATTAGGGGAATCTCTTTTGGCATGTAGGAATCCTTCTCCCACATATAGTTTGTTTTTATTTGAACAATTTTATAGATGGTAGCTTCTAAGGATCTCTTGTGATCTTCCTTACAAGATTTTATAGCCAACAACATTTCTAGAAATTTTCTATAGTGTTGAACCTGATCAAAAGGATTTGCTTTGTGAGTTTTATTTGCGTGATTTTATCATAGGAGACCATGATCATAATAATTTCTTGATAAAACTTCATATAGGAGAAGTTCAACTGAGGGCATTGTATTCTACATTAAAAATTAATTAGCATGGAAAAGTAGATTTGAGGAGTATACAAATCATGCTAAGACTAAAGGATTGTGTATCAGACCAGCCTTTCCTATCCCCAGATTGATTAGAAAGAATTTTAACTGTGCTTGTTTAAGTGATGAAGTTAAAAATCATTATTTACAAGCTTTATATGATTATGTTGTTTCTTTTGACTTGTTTTCAAGACATAGTTTTGATTCAGTGGTGACTGTAAGTGTGAAAAGGTGGGACCAAATTTTAGTGCCTCTTAGAAGATGAGAGGTCATGTCTCCAAATAACTTAAGATGGAGTATGAGGAGAGCTACCTCAATTTTGGAAATCTTAATAGAGGTAATAAACTCTGGGGGAGAAAAAAATGGATTGGCATGAGATATAGACCCCCTTTATTGATCATACCTATTCCAAGATGGTAGATTTGGGCTCCACAATCAAAGGAATAATTAAATATATGGAAACAAATGATTCAAGAACATCAAGGGTTTACAAGAAATTTAGACAAGTATATAATAGATGAATTTGATGACTATGATTTGAGTCATAGTTTGAAAAGTAAATGTAAGAGCAATGAATGTTTGCAATGGGACTTGCAAAAGGTAAATCTTGGGGGAGATAATGAGCTTAGAATATGGCTCATTATTGACATGTTATTTCACTTAATTCATCTCTCTAAGGATATTATCTTATGCAAATCATATATTTTTAGATAGCTATTACATGGAAAGTAGATACTTGTCTTATTTATATTGAACCAAAGACTAAACCTTAACTTTGTCATTAATGTCTAATACATAGCATGTTTTAGTGATTTTTTTTATGAAGAATGCTTAAGAAGAAGACAAAGGTGATGTATAGTGAAAGTTCAATTTTGATCTCCAACCAATAGAACTATGAACTCACATAAAATGAATCTATGGACTCTACAGATCCATTTTTTCATAATTTTGAGACACGTGTGTTCATATGAGTAAATGGGAGGATAAAAAAAAATAGTATGAAATGATCATGAATGACATCAGTTCAAAGGATGGCATAGGCTTATTTCTACAGACTCCATAGGATTGTTTCTATGAACTCCATAGGCTTTTTTCTAAGAACTCTGTAGGCTCATTCCTACAGACTCTGTAGGGTTAATTCCATGGATTATATAAAGACAAAGCTACAAATGGGGAAGCTAACAACTAGATAAGATGAGAGAGAATCATTTTAGCTAGAGTTAAATGAGGAAAATACTCACCTGCTATTTTGTAGGATTTGCTTTTGATAAAGTTGTATATATTTGGATCTTAGGACTATTATAGGATAGTATATCTATTTCATTGGAATAATTGGATATCTTAGAAATCCAATCTTCTATCTTTGTATGAGTGGATCGACCAAGGAATCCTATCTCTTTGCATCCTATTTTGAGTTGAGTGTATTAACATAAAATGTAAGACTTTTGTTATTAAAAGATAATAGATGAAGGATATGTACAAGCATATTATAGGTTTTAGACATATTGTAATCATTTCAATTTTATGAATTATCACTTCAATTTCTAGAATTGATTAATCTTTGTTCCTGAGTCTAAGAGGAGCAAGGGCCCACTCTCCTTAGAACCAATAATTATGTATTGTATTTATGTTATGTTATATTAACTCTTTGTTATAACTAATCATAATCTTGCTAATGTTTGAATTCATTCATAAAACATCAAAACAAATTCATAGTTCAAAAGGCATTTCCTTATTCCAAAGTCATTTTCTTTCTAAGAAAAGTGTGTTTTCTTTTACAAAAAATGTGTGAAGCAAATTTCCTTTGTAAGTTAAACATCTCCATTTCCATGCAAGCGTAAATAGGAGTGTAATTTTACTTTTAAACAAAAGAGTGGACTCATTTTATTAAATAGTTACATCTTTTGCTTTTCAGCTAAAGAGTGAATCAAGTAGTTTAAGACACATTTATTTCATTAGTAAAAGTTAGAATAGGACCATCAAACACCCCCACAAGCAGACTTCTAGATCTACCATCCTACACCTTACTACAGACCACTTTGGACACCATCCCTAGTTAATAAGACATCAATTAAACATTGATTAAATGAGGATTTGAATGACACTCATCACCTTCATTATAAAATCACCATCTTTTTAGTATTCTTTTATAAAATGTTTTTTTGCAATGGTTATGAGTTTTTTATCCTTTTTCTAAACTTTAGCTTTTATTTCTTTTGATAAATGAAATTTACATAACAAAAATGAGTTATCATGTTTTCCTACATTTCTCTCATTCTTATGATAATAAATCACACTTTACTATCATTGAATCCCTTTTTCACCTTTTATCACATTTTTTGTGGTTTGAAGTAATTCAAATTGCTTTATGTTTCATTCCTCTTTATTTCCTTTCCTTTCACTCCAAATTGGATAAAATAAGGTCAAAGTCAAGATAACATTATTATTTCACCTAAATTTATGAGACTCTTAGACACCATGCTCTTTGAGTTCTCTCTTTTAGCAACCAAGTCCCAAGTATATAAATGAAAGTCATCTTTAGCACCCATGTTTGGTTTTCCAAATCTGTATGGAGGAGGAATATAAAAATCCATTAAGAAAGTTAAAATCCAAATCATTTGAAATAAAATATAATGGCATATAAAAGGCAACATACAAATCTCAACAATCAAAAACACACCAAAAGACATGATTACAAGCACATCTCCTATCTCCAATCGAAGCTCAAAATCCACAATTGGCCTCACACTAGAGACAAGGTCCATTAGGGTATAGTAATATAGTAGATTGGAATAGGATAATTTAACAACATCTATGGTGTTACCTACTTTTTCATATAAATACCCAATCTTTGTAGTAGATCAATGGCTCTATAAGGGGTCCTAAGGAATGGGGAACATGTTGTGGGGATGTAGATACATTTTACTTTGCATGCATATATCCTTTATGGGATGATATACATACTTCATTTGTTGACCTAAGACTTGTGTGTCTAAGAGAATTTCTTCAAAGTCCTTAATGTTGAGAGTCCTCTTATTTTCAAAAACCTAATTTGAGTGTCTTAAATTCAATAAAGAATTCATCTACCTTGGTTTTTCCATCCTTATCCCCTTCACCAATTTCATTTCCCCCTTTGATATTAAAAATGTGATTCTAAATATATTTTCCCTTATTATATATTCCCTCTTCTTCACATCTTAAAAAAAATCTAACACTACATTGTTTCAATTTCATCTATCCTTAGAACAAAACAATATGCTTGAGTAACTATGCATTACTTTATTTACACGATGGCTCTACATTTCTATATGTGCTTTAATTTATTTTACCATCTGTCATTGGTGTACTACCCTTATTGTAGACACCTATGTATATTTCTAATTAAATGTATTTTTTTTAATTTTTAAGTGAGATTAGCTTGTTACTTATCACTCACCAATGTGTTTTTTTTCCTATATGTACCTTCTTCCATTGATGATTAAGGATTTCTATTAATTTCACATTTATATTTGATTACCATATTTTTGACATGTATCCTTGGTTTGACTGGGAAAGTTTTCCTTTCTTACTTAAGGTTTACTTGGTTGAGTGTTTCAATCTTTAGTAGCCTTGTCTTTTTGGTTACCTAATTTACTCTAAATTTGCACTTAGTCATTTGGTCTCAAATAACACTTATCACCCCACTTTCCAAATTTATAAGTACATCCCATCCACATATCACCAATTATCTTGGCTTTCATGAATTTATTTGTTTTTCATCTTTGGTTTTGTATTATTGGGTTTGTCAAAAGTAGTCTCTGCACCCTCTTCAATCAAAACTAAAAACATAGCAAACAACCATCAAATGATAAAGGTAAGTCAAGGTATGCATACATTTATATTTTCAATTATTTCACTTCAGATCATTTAATATCAGACATTTTATGCTTTAAATTATTGTAATTATTTTTTATCCTCAACATTGTGTGTTATTATGCTTTTTCTCAAACCACCATCCCCTATTACACCTGAGTGACATGTGATGAGATTTGAGTGGTGCATATGTATACATATAATATTCTCAAAATTTTATCAATTATTGATTATTTTTATTTTTTAGGAACCTTCCATGTCTCAATCTCTACGAGATCATGTCTTAAGGGGTTCACTAGGAAAGAGGTGGGTAGACCATTAGTGTTTCTTAGGATTGTTATCCCTTATTACCACTTGTTATCAATCCAAAAAACTATTAAAAACATTCCCTTAATATTTTCCTTCAATTTTACACACTCTTCTAGTATTTTACCACTTTCATTATCCCTTTCCCTAACCTAGACCCCTCATTTATATTTCACATGACTATGTCAGCCACATCAACCTTTTATTCTTATTGACAAAACTTATTAGGGGATAGGTTGGCCCATGGCCAACCTAGTCTATGACCTAGTTAGTTTTGTCAATTATGATACTAGGTCAACTAGGTCAACCTTGTCGGAAATTTTTTTTTGAAGGCTTTAGGGTTAGATCCACCTATATAAAAACATCCATTTTTTCATTCTTAAAGACAATAAGAGTTATTATTCATTTTCACTTATTTACAATCTACTCTTCCACCATTTTACTTGAGTAGTATTAGCTTAGGGTTTATACTTTGATAATAATTTAGTTTTATGGAGACATCTTGGATGCTTTGGCATTTCTTAGTGATCCTTACAAACCACAACAACCTCTTAAAAAGAACCTTTAGCCAAGGGAGAGATCGAGTCTCAATATGTTCATCTTCTAGGTAAGTATCTCTAAATTTTCTCTTATTTTTAGTAGATATAAGTAGCATAAGTAATGGCTTTTGAATAATATTTCTCTCTTCATGCATTAGGGTTTTACCTATATGTATCTTAATTAGGATTCTATTATGAATGTTTAATTTTATGTTTACTAACACCCATGTTGTCCCACAAGCTTTGGTGAGCACTATATTATATTTTTATTTACTTTTTATTAGTATAATGAATATGAAAACATAAGACATAATTAAGGTTATTTCATAGTTTTGCTTGATTTGAGGATTTGTAACCCTCTCTAGTGATATTATTATGGTAAGAGATATTTATATGGATATGGTCTAGTAGATCTGTATTGGTCACAACCTTGATTATCTAATGTATCCCTAATTGAAAGTGTAAGCATGATCTATCTTCTCCAATCTAGGATTGATTTATATAATTTTTTGCATTTCCCATTACATACCATGGGCACATAGTGTCAAACTAAGGGACCACTCTATAAATGATCACTATCTGCATAGATAATACTCTAAAGAATGCCTCAAACTTATGTAGTTATCTCTTATATGTTGTCTTTTTTGTGAATACTGATGTAATAGGTGATAATAAATAACATATATTGACCTATATTTTGACTTGGAAAATATGGATCATGGGTTACTCCTTCAGTATTTTATACCTACAATAATACTTTCAATGAATGATATGGAAATAGGTATGGATGGGTTAGGTTGTATTACTTGAATGATTGATTGAGTGATTATTGGTAAGTTTTCATTTGAGCTCCTAGTGTTATATACGTGAGGAGTGAATTAAGGTTTATATATATATATATATATATATATATATATATATATATATATATATCCCTTTTGAAAATATCTTGCACTAAAGCAATTGGTCTAAACATTAGGATACATTTTTTTTATAAATTTAATGACTTTTAGGCACTAGAGACTTAGTTGTAAAATGAACACCTGCATCAACATAGACATCTATATGAGATGAAAGTGTCCAATAATATACAAATATGTGAAAGTCTAAAACTGTTAGATAAGGATAATGATCAGGTTTAAATCATTTTTCACTATATAAAAGGCTTGATCATCATAATAGCATATGGTCAAACTAAGAGATAATTAATTTGGCATAAATATATAATGAACATGAGCCTTTCAATAGTAGGAAGGTCTTATAACTCAAGGGTACAACCATGATAGTTATTTTCTAAATGTACAAGATTGAGGTGTTAGATGGTTCAAGTTTAGTGTCTACACTATGCACTATGGATGGCACTGTTTAGAGCTTATGAGTCCAAGGTCATCCAAATAACATATTGAATACCCTTATCTATATTATAACTAAAAATTTCATGGTCATGTGTGTTGGAAAACCTATAAAGGTAAATCAATCTCATAAAAAATCTATTATGTTTTCCCATTGAATTCTCTAACCATCATGGTCAAATGGAATAAATAATCATATTTATATCCCAATTAGGTGATTAATGTCATGGTACATAAATTTTCATTATAATAATTATTAATCATAACACTTTGGATAGGTTGATGATTAATGTGTGCTATAATAAATGATGAGTGAAAATTAGGGTCATCATCCACAATGTCACTGCCATAAAAAATTATATAAGGCCTATGAACCATAGGAGATATATTTCATGTATGTGTGCCAATAATCCCATATAATTGTTTTCCATAATGTGGCGGAAGAGGATGTGAATTATATGCCATTTTCACTTTTGGTGCTTCCTTAGAATTATCTTTTAATGGATTATTGATTATGTTTTGGGTTTGATGGTCAGCATGTTATGATCCTGATTCTAAAATCATCAAATGTGATATTTTCACTATCAATAAGGTCTTTTATCTTGTGCTTTAACTTGTAACATATTTTTGTAGAATGTCTAACACTTTGGTGATAGTCACGATAAGATTTTTTAGCATATTCTTTTGGTATAGGTTCAATCACATCAACCTCTATGGGAGGGAGAAAACATATGAGATGATACTCTAATATCTCTTGAGGAGAAAGGTTGGAGACTCAAGTAATTTTTTAAATTATCTCATAGGTGCATTGTATAAGATAAGATTATTAGGTTTTATATTAAGGTAAAAGCAGGTTTTGAAGGGCCCCCGAAACCCTTTACAAAATTAAAAAAAATAAGAAAATAAAAAACTGCCAAGACAGGCAAACCCACTAAACAACAGTAATAAAACCAGGATTTACAAGGCCCTGAAACCACCAAAATAATCCAGACAAAGCTTCCCAAAATTTACAAGGCCTTGAAACCTGAACAAAAAAAAACCAGGCACAACAACCTGAAATAGGAAACCAGGTCAAACAAACCTGAAACCTTAAAAAGACCACGCAAAAATAGATCTACACTTACAGAGCCACATAACCACGAAGAAGGGTATTTGGGAGCCGCATAAACGTCCGCCTTCAAACCCCATCCCCAAATAAACAAACCCCAAAACCAACACCACCAACCCCAAAAACGTCCATCTGATCATCAACCCATTCAACTCCTCTGCAAAACACAGAGGCAACACCACCTTGGCAATCAAAATTACGTCATGAGACATCTTGAAGTGCTTCAACAAAAGCTATGACCCCACAGACGGAAGGCAATGGCAAAAAATTGGATTTGGCAACCACCCCCAAAAAATTCAACTACAATATAAACCTGGGGTAACAGTTGATACAGAGCCCCTTCGAACCTGCTAAAAAACACTTTAAAAACTGCCACGGGGAGCTATTCAAGGCCCACCCCGCAGCCAAACCCACTCTGAGCGCACTGTGCAAGAAACACAGTGTCCATCTCCACGCCACGCGTTGGATCGACAGTCAAAATAGGAAAAAAATTTCCCAACCACACAGAAAAATGTGCCAAAGCCGCACCGTGCTCAGCAACCCCAGATCACGGGACCTGGTTTCAAAAAATAAAGCCTCGAGGGTTTCAGCGCGGCTGAATCCACAGCCGCACTCCCTCTTCCCCCGCAATAGTCCATCCGCAAAATGGATAGCCAAAGCACAAAAAAAGTTAGATAAGATTATTAGGTTGTTGTGACATAGTATTAACCTTTTTTAACTTCATTTTTAGCCTATATAGATTATACCTTATAGCTTGGTTTGATATAAAAATTGGTATTATGTAGTTGGTGTTTTTATTACATACTTAAGCTTATTCAATGCAATAATTTTAATTTATTAGTCTCAGACAATATGGCATAATTCATAAAAATATTTAAACATATTAAAGATAATAAACTTATGTAGTGGAAAAATCCAAATTTGCTTAAATATATTTTGAATCTCTTTACCTTCCATTGGATTTGTCTTTATAGACAGCATTATATTGTACCACTAGAATACTCATTAATAAACACATTTGCTTCCTTGGATTATCTTGGAAATTTATGCATATGACACATTTTTAGTAATATTGATATAAAAATGTGTTATTAACTAATCTATTAGAGTTTTGGATGCTTTTAATAATCATACTAGTAGATCACATAACCATCTAAATGCATAGTCCTTTAGGCTTATTGTATATAATTTTGTATAAAGTTTATCATTAGAAGCATAATAAAAGCATGCCATAGAAAGATTGAATATGCTACTTAGGATCACCTTTGACAACATAAACTATGAACTTGAGTGTTAAAAAACTAGTTGGTAAAGGGTACCAAGTTAACTTAGGTGTAAGAGGATTATGAAATATATCTTGTGAATCAATAGCTTGAGTTGATTTTGAATATTTTTTCTCACTATTCATATCCTTTTATACCAAATTTTAAATAACTTGGATAATAATTTTCATAGTAGACCCATTGAGATTTTTTATTTGAGAAATAACCAAAAGGGATGAAAACACTGCTTGAGTTGATATAGGCATTGAAATCGATAATTGAGTTTAAGTATTAATTATTCCCATGAAATGTGTAGAAATGGTTGTTTGATATTCACAAATAATGGATTAAAGACATATATCATGCCCCCACTACATGTAGGAATCAATGTTGTGTTTAAAGGGAAGGGCAATGGGATTGATGTTTGATAGGCATGTCTAGTAGCTCTAATACTTGGATCAATATATGAAAATGGTTGCTCACTAATGATTTTATATTTTTTAGTTTCCAATATATTATTGAGGATATTATCAAAATAATTATAATTTTCATGAATATTCTCTCAAATAATTTCAATATATTTACCTTCTTCTTAATCTACTTTATCATGTTCATTATTTTCATGTGCTTCATTATCTTCATGATCATATTTATTCTTTATGAGAACATTTTCAATATGTTGCTCATTTTCATCATTGGAAGAATTTCATAGGTTATTATCTTTAGAAATATTAGGTGGAATAATGGTAAACTCAATATTATCAATAGGTACTCCACCTATTCTAGCACTACACCTAAGTTTCATACAAATAATAAAATCAAATCTGAATAACTATAGCAATCTGAAACCCTATATGGATAAAAAAACCGAGGGAAAGATAGGGTTTTTCACAATAATACTCATAGGTTAGGTTATAAAAAAATTTAACCCTTTTTTAAAAGATTTATGGGATAAATATAATAATAAAAAATTTGAGTAAACTATTCTAAAATTAGGCCAATTAAATAATTCATATTCATAATATATTGATCGAGTGTTGATTATGAATGTAGGATAAATATAAATAGTATAATGCCAAAATATTATTAAGAGTTGAAATAAAAATAGGAAATAATAATTTTATTGTTTAATATTGTGCATGGATATCTAAGAAATGTAGGTGTAAGAGAAGATAGGTTCATGCTCCATAATTATTCATCAGATTTTGTAAATTATATCTGGTAGCCTAGACACTACTGCTAAAGTATAGACATTTGCATTGATGCTTATTTCCTAGTTTCAACACTTTATTTGTAATTAAGTACAATTAATTTTAAATAAATTCCACTTTCATATTTTATGGTTACCTATTTCCTTACATGCTCTTTTTTTTATGCATTTATAAGTTTTTAATATCAATATTTATCTCCAAGCCCTAGGTATTCCAACTTAGGCTATCACCTTGACATATTAGGGTTATTATGTTAAATTGAGCTTAATATAGCCTCAAATAATACAATTTAAATTATAACTACATAAATATCAATATAATAAAAATAGGTCCTCCAACTGATGTAGTTCTCCCCCTTGTGTGGGCTTGTGTGTGAACAATTTTGCAATATGTTATATGTGAGTCCATGTAGAGATATATCTTGTAAATTTGAAAACAATAATCATATGTTGTTATTTTATTGACTCAAACCTATGATAATACTGAACCTATGACTAATTTCTAAATAGGAAAGAATAAGATAGTAAAACTTAGTTGTGAAAATGATTAAGTGTGAGTTTTATAGGTATTTGTTGTTATTTTCTATATGGATAACAAATAAACTTTGTTTAATATTTATATCACACATATTATAATGATATAATGGAAGGGTTAAAATAAACACATAGTATAAACCATAAATTTCAAAATATTTGTAACTTTAACGTTTGTAAGGCTTAGACACTAGCATCAGACCTAGGACATGAACATCAACACTAGTGTCCTAATATAGATGATAATTGGTGGGAGGATATATGTAAATATTATAGTAGGATATTAATTAAGTCTTAGGAATAATGTGATATAGATTTTATTTTCATTATTATAATATTAGGTTTAGACAATAGGAAAATCAATTTGACACAATGATATTGTGAATGTGAGCCTTTTAGAAGAAATAAGGTCATGAAATGAAGGATTGAGCCAAGAGTGATATTTTCCAAGTTTAAAAGGCTAGTTTATCATATAAAATAATATTTTAGTATATATATAATTATTAAAATATAGTTATACATTTATTTTCTAAACTACCTTTGTGCATTGTATTATCACCTCCTCCAAGGAGATAATTTACCAATCTTCAAGAAGATCCATATAAGGTCTAATATTTTATATTAGAATGCAATATCAAATATCTCCCTCCATAAAAGAGGATTATTTTATTAATACTATTTAAAATAGACTTGACAATAATGCATTCTATGTATTTTATACAGCACCATGACATACTACTAATAGGTGCATATGTTTAATGTACAAGATCTAGGATTTGATAGATAAAAACATCATTGATGTGAGCACATTAATAGATAGTTAAAAGTTAAATAAAGTGAAATAAAGGACATGAAAATAATTATTTAACCCTTTACAAAGTATAAAACCAATGATACAATAGATACATTAGGAGTTCATTATCCATATAATGCACACCCTCCACCAGTTTCATATCATTCTCATAAATAGGTGAAACATCCATTTGATGACATTATTGGTACCTACCACACTTTACCCTTTATGCCACTCATCACAAGTTTAAAACATGAGATAATAAATGATGACTCATATTTTCATTCATTATTCATTTAATCTCACATTGGTCATCATCCTATTCACAATGTTATGGTTGATAATGGTTCAAACATGAATATGTGTATAAACACACTTATTTATCATCTTGGATATATTGACCAAGATTTAATTCACACTACCATGGAAATAAAAAGATTAAATTGTTACATTAAGAGTTCCATCAATGATATTACACTACCACTACATGTTGGTCTAGCACATGTGGCCACTATATTTATATCAATGCCCAATGTATGGGTCTTCCATATACTATTAGGATGCCCTTAGATTCAACAAATTTGTGTAATTCCTTCAAAATTTCAAAATTGTTTAAATTATATCTATGGTAATGAGGTAATAATATTTTAGGGTATCCTTTATGAATACCCCATACCATAATTTGATATGGTTCCACCACAACATATTTTAATTCGGTTACCTAAAAAGTTACAACCCAGTTAGAAAATTCAAAAGAAAATATATACCCTTATAATAAGTCTTATCCTTATAAGAGTAATTTTATAGATATTTGTCATGAATTATATGGATCCTCTCTCTACTCATACATGTCCCAAATTTATATTAACATACAATAAGGGTGTTTAACATAAATCACCCACAAAGGGTTCATGCTAGCCAAAATTTTGCTACCATGAATGGGTGTCATACAAAAATTTGATGTAATTGACCTTAAATTTGTTTATATACATTATTAAGTTCTTGTATTGTCATTAATTATCTAGTATGATAGGTAGTTTTTTTCTCTTGGTAGCTTACAAGGTCATTTAAGATGGTCTAGTGAATAACAAGTTTTATCTTATCATGTAATGGTCATTGTTTATAATCCTTATTAATTTGTTTAACATTGTTTAAGGAAAGTTTGAAAAAATTAAGGTAAGTGTGAAATCAATTCCATGAGGAATAATTCTTAAAGAGTCTAGGTGTGACCTTCCAAGAATAACCATGATCTAAAGTTGACCAAACTGGTCAAGTAACAAAACTAGTAAGTTGATCACATTGTTTTTCAATAAATTTAGAGATTTTAAGGTAGTTTTGACAAGATTAAGGTATTTAATTAATTTATTCTTATTTTACACTTAAATTTTGAGATGATAATTACTAGGAAAGAGAAAACATGAAGGTTTTATCCTTGGATAGGGGTATTTTAAAGTCATATAACACCTTGGTAATGGAATCATGTTATACATGTTTATACACATCTTCCAAGGGTCTTAAATAATTAGTTTTTAATATTGGGACTTATCTATAATTACTTATTTATCATTTTTAATGGTTGAGTAAATAGATATTGAATATATTTAGGAAAAAAGAGGTGTAAATTTTTTTGACACATCTCTCTACCTCCATACAAGTTAGGGGAAGCTGAAGAGTCACCCAGTTCACCATCTCCAACAGTTACAAAGGGTAGAACAGGTATATTATTGAATAAATAAATATTTTTGAGCTATTTTTTAGAGTTTTTCCATTTATTTTCAATTTTAAAACTCTTACATGGGTCCCCATGGTCTTTTTAGGTCTAAATCTATGCAGAAAGTAGAGCTATAGAGTTAAACAAGGCAAAAACACACTCCATTTCTCCATTAGGTTTCTTCAAAAATCAAGATAGTTAGTAAATTTTCACTTATTTATCTAAGGAGAGATAAATTTGGAACCTAATATCTTATCCATAGTATGGGGTCGTAATTCCCTTACACTTTGTGGCATTTTTTCTGGCTAGGATCCTTAACTTTATGAATAATTATTAAGAAGTTAAGTTGTAGAAAAGGGACTTAAAAAACCACTAAGGTTGGTTTTATTTAAATTAATATTTATAAATACATATTAATTCATGATAATTATTGATAATAGTCTCTTTAATAATAATTATCCCTTGTAATATCATTTTATGTCAAGGTTCTTCATGTTCATGTTCGGTGTAGTGTCCAATAGTTTTGTTTTGCTAGTTTGAACAAGACAATCAAGTTACAAGAATTTTGAGGTGTTTTGGATTCATATAATGGATTAAATGAGATATTTAATATTTTATAACATATAATAAATACTCTCTACACCACTATAATCATCACTAGATTCATGAACTTCAAGAAAGGCAGACAACTATGCATGCATAATTGGACAGTTGAAACTTACAACCATGGTGGAGATAATATTGCTCAAGTGTGAGTGTGTTTTCATTTTAAAATATCATTGAATGAAAATAAAAATATTTAAATATAATTTAAAACCATTATAAATATGAAATTATAGGTGTGAATCCCTAAAAATAAAATATTTTGGTCTATTTTCAAGCTAAGACAAAGAGAGTTTATGAACCTACAGGTATGGAGACTTGTAGGTCAGTATTGGAAGAAAATGGATATAATGAAGAGTGTAAATGTTTTTATTAATTCATAATATATTTACCTATTTAATTATAAAAAATATCCAAAAACTTTAAACTAAACTTCTTAGTCCAACAATGAGAGAAGAAGGTCTAACTACATTCAAGGCAATGTAAGCAAACATTTCCATGCTTCTACAAGAAACCAACATGAATTTTTTTTTGGTGGACTTAAATATAATATTATTAATGTTATATAATGTTTATAAAATAATACATAATATATATAAGGGTTTATACCCTTAACTTACTTTGCATTCAAAGGATTGTGTGAGATATAAGGGACTGTGTGAGCCCAAAAGGAGAATTGTAAGGGTTACAAGTGCATAATCAAGGTGTAATGAGTATAATGAATTGAATATAAGGAAATTATAATAATTTTTCATCTTGATACAAATTTTATTCACGATTCAATATGGTAAAAATGGATGAAATAAGGAAAAGGGGAGTTTTGAGTCCTAGTAACCACCTACAAACCTGTCAGAGGAAGTAGGAGTAAAAAATCATGTTGGTCATGAGTTTTTTGAGGAACCAAAAGGTTATAAATAATAATATAAGTTGTGAAATTAATTTACACCTTGTTAAAAACATCTCAAGAAATCTAAATTTGTGTAATAAATCCAATTTGGTGACCTACAACCAAAAATGGCCTAAATGACTGCATATAGGCCTACCTATATGAATGTACACTTTGTATGTTGGATATGAGATCATGAGATCATTTTAGATATGAGATAACTATATATAAATGTTAAAATAGTTTACCAATGGGTAGGATGTGAAAAAAATAGAAAAAAAAGTCATTCCCAAATGTTCAAAAGTTGATAAACGTAAACACCACCTATAGCTTTATGACATGAAAATAGAGGAGGGCACATGTGTGATGTGAAGAAAAGGATTGTAAATTTTTATAGGGTAAATATAAACATTATACACATTATAAAATCATTAAAAACCACTAAAGTACTAATGGGAATAGAATACACCTTTAAACTTGCAGTCATACAGCCCATAAGCATTTATACGCCTATTTAGGTGAATTGAAGAGAAGTGTGAGTGTTTATTTGAAACCATGAAGTAGATGGGACTGAAAGAGATATAAAAATCATTATATGGTTTTTTTAGGATCTTAATTTATTTTCAAAGTGATTGAAGGTAGTGAAGAGGTCAAAAGGGCTATTTAGGCCTAAAAGGAATAAATGATCACATGCATGTCTATGTGTGAAGATTGAAGAAATATATTATGTTTTGAATAATTTGGTAAATTTAGGAGTTTCATGGGATGATTGATATATTTAAATACAAATATAATAATTTTTGTATCCATTATAAGGAAATGAAATATTAGAAAAGGCCTCTTAGGGTCACTTGAGTGTGACTGACTACAAACCCTTACTTAGGGCTTAAGGCAAATTTTAGTAGGTTGAAGGGTCAATTCAATAATAAAACCATTTTATAATCTGATGGGATGCTACACAAACCCAAAAATTTTATTTCAAATTCAAACCAAATAAGTTGATGCATTCATTTTTCAAATAACTCTTTTCAAATGCATAGTTATGATTATATGGCTAAAAAGGTCAGTTTATAGTACATGTGAATTCACATGAGGAGATGCATGGGATGATTAGCCTATAATGGAGGGATTAATGCATTTTTAAATCCATATTTTTGTTTTTTTTCTCTACTTTTGTGTCTTAAATTTATGAACTATCCTTAAGAATCCAACTGACCCTAAAACCCTTTTTAAACCCTAAATATGACCCAATGAAGAATATTAGCTCTCTAAACACCTAAAATGCATTAAAATGGATCCTAAACCACTTGGATGACCTCTATACCTCTATAATTCATATAAATAACTAGATTTTTTTCAAGTGTGAGTTACTATTGTATGAAAAAATGTTACATCCCAATTTCCTACTAAACAAACTAGATTATCTGTGGATTTTTTATAGTTAAAAATTTGATTTGGTCATTTTTGTCCAACCTATGAGTTATATAATGTTATGGGATAGTTTAATGGATTAAATTATTTGCATTTTTGTGTTAGTTTTAGTGTATATTCCTTACATTTTGATTTATTATTCTAGTAGTATTTAATGATATACATGTCATGGTGTTATGGGCTAACTACATGCTTGTCATGAATTAGATGTAGGAGAGATTAATATCTTAGAGCATGATGAAAGTAAATAATAATTATATAATGTGACATAGATGGAGATGATGGAAGATTATAGAGGAATGTTTAGAACCCTTCATAGACCATAATAAATAGTACATACTAGATGCACAGTAGAATTGTTAATGTTAATATGTTATAATGTTTATTTGTATTTAGAATTATTTCTGCATGGCTATAAATTTTATGATTATATAGAATAAACCTTATGTGATTTTATTATGTCATTATAATATGCTCATGACTATTAATGTTTTCAGAAAGGTAAATTTGTATGAACATGTATGTAGACTAACTCTCATGATTTTGGAATAAAGTGGTTATTTTTATGATATCTCAAGAATACCTAACTATGATTAAAAAGAATATTATTGACTTTATGTCAGTCACATCATTATGATTATTTATTATTACGTGTGTGTGTGTGTGTGTGTGTGTGTGTGTGTGTGAAAAAATGGAGAAAACATCATTAAAGGAATAAAACAAAAGTTAAAGCATGCTTTGGTCAAAATATGAAAAAGAAAACAAAACAAGAATAAAAGATAAAAGATAAAAAAAGGGGGGAGCAGCTTTAAATTATAGTGCCATTTTATTCAAAATATAATAATAATGGAGAGAATAAATGGGGGGTGAAGCATAGCATCGAGAGGGGCACATATTGGAGAAGGAAAAGAATTAGAGTGGAAAAGAACAAGAAGAGGAGAAATTTTTCATTGCACTAGATGGTTTTGGCCAGGTAGGTGAAGTTGTTAAATTTTGTGTGATTTTCAAAATTATGTGTATAAACTTATGGAAAACTGGTTTAAATATATATTGTGTTATTTTTTAAAATAGTGAATTACATCTTAGATATATAACAAACATATATATCAAGTTTTATATTAAAGAAATGATATCTTTAGATAAGTAGTGAATTATATTCAATGTCTTATTTCTTCTATCTATAGATATTTATATTAAGGTCTATTCATTGTGAATTTCCTCTAATTAACCATAGGATATTTCATTATAATCTCTAAATAATATGAGAAATGAGAGAAACCTATTCTAATATCCTATCATATATATATATATATATATATATATATATATATATATATATATATATATATGAGCAGTGATTAATTCTTGCTTAGACAAAACATGTTTAAATGAATTTCACTATTGGGGAAGACTCATCTCAAAAAATACATGCCATATCTCACACCCAAGGAATCATTCCAACCATTCCATCTAAGCGAAGGAATGCACAAGTCCTAACTTTGACCTTTGCATCCTATATTTAGCCATTATAATCAAAACTCAAGCGCTTGTCTCTCCAACAAACACCTAAACCATACATCATTCATTTACACTAAAATTAATATCATTAGTATCAAATTTCTATTTTTATCTTTGTAGCTAAAGAATTGCATCTTATTAACATTAACATGTTATATAGGTTTATGTATTTTATTATTCTTGCTTATAATGTGTGAAACATAGTGGTAGTGTTTAAAAAACTTAGATCATTGCTATTAAATTGAATACTAGAGTGAGGTGCTACCAAAGGATTTAGTCTATAATACAATTTCAAATTATGTAGTATAGAACTACACTTTACACAATGGTTAGTAGTAATAGGATAGCTCCCATTGTAATAAGTAAACCAACATCTAATGAACACTTCAAAATACTTGTTGAACAAGATGACAAAGGAAAAAAATGATATCCCTAGCCTTGATAATACTAGTTCCCAATGAATTGATTATCATCAAATCCATAATAGTAGTCCCATACTTAACTCTAAATCCAACAACTATATCCCCATGTTGCACAACATATGATAAGTAGATAGTGGGAAATTCATTATCAATACCATATGAATATATTTAGTTATATCACTACATATTATGTTTGTAATCTTGTGTTAAAAATATTAATATAATATTCACTATTACATCACTATAAAATGTATACATTTACTATGTAATATCATTTTTATAATATCACTATATAATATTATTGGGATAGTGATATTCATTGATATAATATTGTTGGACTAAAGAGCCTAAAAGGTTTATAGTAACTTCATGGAATTTTGGAAAAGATTTTTCATGTGTAAAATCACTATATAAAGGGTTATATAAAAATAAAGATAGGTTTGTTAACAAATATAAGGATATTAATACACTAATACTAATACTGAGAAACTAATATATGAGCAACAAATGGATGTGATATATATGACAGTAAACAATGCTTTACATGTGATATTAGATATATACATATATACACACACATACACACACATATGTATGTACGTATATGTATACATACATACATACATGTGTGTGTGTGTGTGTGTGTGGAGCCACAATTATATATATATATATATATATATATATATATATATATATATATATATATATATATATATATATATAATGTTAATAACAAACCAATATATATATATAGGTTTGTTATTAACATTATATTTAATTTTATTTGTTATACCATATTATGAAGGTAATAGAGTAGTTCATTCATTATAGGTCTCTAAGTTATTCTATGATATGCCTAGATCATTTATAATGCCAATGGTTGCATATTAATTATCACCTAATTTAGGGATTACTCGGTCTAAAGTTTCATCTCCCAATGAAAATAATAAATATGTGGTTTATCAAGACTTTATAAATCTACCAATCAAACCATGGATTATATAAGTTTAAATGGTGTGAGTGTTTGTATGATGAAACTAGGGGTCAATTTGACTTAGAAGACTAGTGTGTGTGTGTGTGTGTGTGTGTGTGTGTGTGTGTGTGTGTGTGTGTGTGTGTGTGTGTGTGTGTGTGTGTGTGTGTGTAGTCTATTGAATATAACATTAAGTTACATTAATATTTTAGGAATATTAATAATTTAATATAAAATCATCAATGGGAAAGTTATAAAGGTTATTGAAATCATATGAAGTCATTTTCTAGAATTTTAAATGACTATTGACATTTACAATATTCATATATATTGATGGATGCTTGTATACAATACATAATATAAATATAGTAAATAAGTACAAGAGTATATATATAGGAAATATAACTTCACATGGATTTAAGTATACATATAAATATACACCATATATAGGTGTATTAGGTCATATGCCTATACTTATAGCTAAATGGATGGTTAAAATAAGTCATAAGTTTTCTAAGGGACTAGAAACTATAAAAAATATCTCTTAAAAATGGAATGAGTTGTCTAAATGAAATATTATAATGGGTTTATGATTTATCTAATTTTATGCAAATATTATAACTAAATATTGGTATATATGCATATACTATGGAAAACAAGTGTGTAGTACATATTATGAGTATATGAATGTGTAGTACATATTAGTGCATAATGATGTGTGTTTATAAGTTATGGTTATTTTGATTGGTAAAACTAAGTTATAAATCCCTAAGGAATGGAAAAACTACTTATATGTGCATACAACCTCTTAAAGATGTAATATGTAGTTTAAACATAAGATATACCCAATTGGCATAATCTATACTTGTTGTTTATTACATAAAATTATGAGATATTTGAATCTTGAAATTATAAGACTAGTTTTCATAATTAAGTATCTATGCTTGTAGATATGGGTTACAAAGATGGTTAGATTAAGCATTAGTCATGCAAACTCAAGAAAAATGTATAATAACATAATAAGCTAAGCCAACTCTTTTGATGGGGTTTGGAAAATGACAATTAAGAGATAATGAAAGAAAACATACACAATACCTTCCCAAGAGCATCCCATCACCCAAATGTGGATCAAAGTGTTATTTTCCCCTTGATTTATTGCTCATCTTCATTAATGATGTAAATAAAATATCCTCCATCATCTCTTGCTAACTAATGAATCTAGGCCCATGATATTGTATCAAATGTATGCCTATATTGAAGCTATACTATTGCAAATTAAGCATAATAAACACCACACACATATGTCTTGTGGAGAGAATTATGTGTAATAATTTTACACAAATGAAGCTTAAAAATAATGGTCTTGGATCTCTTATTTATATATTTTTTAATTTGATCAGGATCATCCATGACTATCCATCTTGATATCAAGATGTGTGTCCATGAATTAATCCAGTTTTGGAGAATTAATCCATAAAAACCCTCATAAATATTTTGAAGGAAGGGGCATTAAAGAAGTAAGGGAGACCATAAACTTGATACTTTTTGCATTTATGTATTATGGATGCCACCCCACAAACTATGGCATTTGATGATGTAGATAATAGGAATCAATTTCCAACTAAAATATATTCAATAACTTCCATGTATTTTCTACTTAAGCTCTTAATTTGGATTAATCTATGTAAGTTAGATTACTCAATTTTTATGTAATTCTTTGGAAATTGGTTACACACTATTAATCAAACTGGTCAAAATGTCATATTAATGGGGTATAATTTGATTAGAGAGGAATTAAAAGGTGATGTTAGTTGAATACATAACATCATCCTATTTAGGATGTTTTCAACACAAAATAACGCATGCATGTGTCGTGTGCTTATGAATTAGAAGAAAAAAGTGATCCATAGGACCACAATGCATTTTCATCATTTTGACTAGAAATTATTTGAGAAAAGCTAATAATCACATAAAATATTTTACCCCATTTAGGGATACATTAGCCTAAATCATATACAACAATCTCAAACCATGTGGCACATTTAAGTCATTTTGTCTCAAATTGTGAATTTTCACAAATATTGGGTAAGATTGATAATTTCAACATAATGATGTTAAGAATTGGATGTCTAAATTCTACCTCTTTTTGAGAATGCAAGGTAGACATTGAGGTGAAGCAACATATTTTCAAATAAAATAGTTTTCAAGAATAATTTGGAAGGAAATGACTCATGATGCCCCCTCGAGAGGACATATTAGGATGAAAAAGAAGGATGAACTCTCTAAAAGAGAGAAATTGAGATTAACCCATGGAATATATTAAATCCAAATGAGCTAACTCATGTAAATGTTGATTCTCAATGATTAAAATATAATTAGAATATAATGGGCCCTAAGGATGGGGAGGAGGGGAAGGATACAATCCAAAAATATAAGTGACATACTTTAAACACACCCAAAGCTAGGGTACAAGCTGCATGTTTAAGAACTAATTAATCTCAAGATAATTTACATACTAAAATATACCCAAAATGAGGGTAAAAGTATATAGAGATTGGAATTAGAAGAAACAAGATAATGTTGCTCCAGAGAAAAGAAATATTAGTGTGCTCTAGTAGAGTGAATTTGATCAATTGATAAAATAATTTTGCCCCAGTAGGGTAGATTAGAAATCATAGCTCAAGGATATAACCTAATGCATGGATTTAAGATTAGTGGACACAAATGTAGAGGCCATGGTATAACTACTAGAATGGTCAAAAAAAACCAAGCATACAAAGATGCATAAAGTGATTAAATAAATCAATAGAAGAATAAAGGTGGCTAAGCTAACCCAAGATGCATCATGTATCCAAGCACTACCTACATAGTCCAAAAGGACCCTAAGCCAATGTAGTTCACCTTAAAGTGGGATAAAATGGAATGAGGAATGGATAATGGAATAAAATGAACCACTATTCAATTATAATCATAATGTATGCCAAGAGATGCATGTGTTTCATAGTGCTTGTTATAGCAAAATGAAATTATGTATCATAAGTATGAGGAACTTATAATGACATTAGATTTTAATTACACTGATTTGGTTCAAATGTGAATATTTATAACTAAGGATAATGATATAAATTACCAATATTAGAGTTACAATGATTTACATTTAAACAAAAAACAAGTAAAAATAAAAATAAAAATAACGTGAAAATGTAATTAACTTAAAATCAAAATATAAGCAATCAATACTTAATTAGGAATAATAATGTACAAAATCAAAGTAATAATAACTTAATAAACAACACAAAATCAAGATATGAGTAATCAAGCTCCATGTGTACTATCAAGATGTACCTAGAAAAAGAAAAAGAAACAACAATACCAAACAGTAAAATAAAAGGACAAGAAGAAAAAACAAAGGAAGAGAAATAAATAAAAGAAGAGATAAGAAACCACAAAAAAACACCAATAAATATCAAATAAACACACACAAACAAGAGTTAGTCACAATGTTAAAATGGTTTGAAAACAATTGTTCAGGCATGTGGATTAGAGAAATTACCTTCATTAATAGTGTAACAAGAACAAGGACAAAAGGTTGTACCCAAGTGATAGAGAAATAACATAGAATAAAAATGGGGGGAAGAAGAAAAGGAAGGGGGTGGATAAGCTAACTCTAGATGTACTAGACAAGCATATGTTATTTACATATTTCTATGGATGTGAAATCTAGTAAGAACTTTAGACCAAATATAGTTCTCCCAAGAAATGGCATAGAATAAAAGTGATGATAATTAAACATGATTAATGTTATAGAGGAAATAGGAAAAATGGGCTCACAAAATGGTGAGGGCATACAAATGAGAATGGTCTTCCAAAAAAACAAGCATGTGTGATGATATCAAAATATAAAAAAATGTAAGACACTATTTTATTATATTTTATTTTAGTCGATCCTTTTCTAATGTTTTTGGGTTTTTGGGATAAGCAAAAAAAATTAAATATTCATAAAATATTCAACAAACACCCTAGTTAAGGAGATGCACATCCACAGGTAAGAAATCAAATAATAGATAAAGCTAGCTACAACATACCATGCTCACAAATCACTGAGAATAGGGGAAAAGAGGGACTGAGTTGACCTCAATTTGAATCAAGCATGACCTACATATTCCCCTTAAGACCTTAAGTCATAGTGGATTTACCTACATAAAAGGTGGTAAAAAACCAACCAGGTCATAATAAGTTTACAAATTTAAGCTAAATGACAAGTCAAATGATAATAGTAATAACAAAGCAATATGGTAATGCATGATAAAAATACATTATTCCTAATTTGCCCTTAGGAGGTTATAATTAGGAAACAACATCATAATACTAATTTGCCTAAAGGTGGTTATAATCAGCATTACCAAATAAAATTTTGATTTACCAATAGGAAATTATAATTAATGACACCAAATAAAATGTAAATGAAATATAACTTGCTAAATCAATTGTCACACTACTTCCATAAAGTATCATTTAAACCCAAAATTTTAATACCACTAAAATGAAATGAGAATTCTCTCATGATAGATGCAGGAAAAATAAAAAAAAATGAATGATCAAAATGAGGTAAGAAGGATGACTAAAAAATTGGTGTTGGTCAATAGTAAAGGAATGTATGATAAAATGGTATAAGGCACAACATAAAAAAAATTATAAAATGACACTTGGCCATAATGGTAATAGGCTGCCCCCAAGTGATAATTGGCTCACAAAATTGTGAGAGTGTGGTGAAGGTGACCGAGTTGACCTCAAAAAAAATTGAGCACTGCCTACATAGTCCCAAAGGACCTCAAGTTAATTTAGTTCAAACCAATAAGATAAATGGGACATAATGGTACAATATGCCTTAAATGAAATGGTCTATAGGGTTACCCCAAAGAGATGAGGCAAGGAAAATGGAAAAATAAAAAAATTTCCACTCTTCTTGCTGACATGGAGATGTATGTCTTAGTCAACATGTAAGACAACTCGATTAATCCATCAAGAAAATTGTTACCCAACACCTCATCTAAATATCTACTCTATCAATAAGCTAATATAGATTTGGACTTCAAAAATGTCTTTTTGATCTTCATTGTTCATTGATTTTTTTCCCTCCAAACGTTGACACAATATATCTTTATAATCTCTGTAAAGGAATGTATATCCAAAGATGACAAATAATGTTAGGCATAGGATAAATGGTATAAGTTTGTAGTGTGAAGGTGGATGATAATGGAATGTTTAATGATTAGGGAATAAATGAAGATAGATAATTTTAGTCACACATAATAATTTTGATTTTAGGCTTGAAGACTTTTGAATATGCTCTCGATAGGACTACCAGATTTTTCTATTATTTGATCTTGAAAATAATTACCATCTGATTATTTTATATATTGAAATATGTACTGATTTTATCCTTGATAATGTCTTTTTTAAGAAATGATTAACTTTTGTGCTCAGCTATTGGTGCCTCAATGAAGTTGTCACCAATTAATTTGTATTAATTATCGCATAGCACCTTCGAGAAGGTTTCCTTAAGAGATGTTAACATTTGAATTTGATTGTCTTCTATCTCTTTTAAAAAGGTTTCCCTAAAAGATGCTAAGTTTGAATTTTGATCTTCCCCTAGTGCCTTCAAAAATTTATCACTATGAGATTGTTCTTGTTTTGAATGAATGTGGTCTTGGCCCCCCTGATATTCTGCACCTGATATGTCACCATGGATGCAATTCAAAAAATTATGATTCTATTAGTCCCAATCAGTTTTTGTGGGAGGCGGAATGTCAATATAATGGCTATAATAGATGGGAATAATGGAATGATGAAAGGTAGCATAAACCTCATAGAACATACTAGGACAATTATTATCGATGCTAAAGTAATCATCTTCAAAAACCATAAAAGGATCAAAAATATATTCAAATTGATTTATAAGGAAAGTGTAACCAATGTTGTAACAACCATGACTATAATTTGATTATGAAGTTGAGTCCAAGTTAGTGGACTCTAAATCTATTATTGATACTAATAGTGATTCTACTTCTGATACTAAATTTGATGTTAGTTTAGAAAATAAACCTAATTTTCTTATTGGTTCTTCATCTGATGTGGTTATTTTTATAATGATGTTTTATTGAATTCTTGGTATTAGACAAGTAATGACCTATGATGGCATAATATTATCAATAAAAATAGATTCATCTAGGAAGGGTTCAAAATTGACTGGATCATCAAGGTGAATTCCCTCAAAGAGAGGTAACCACATGAGGGATGACTCAATAGAAACTAGCCTATCAAAATGAGACTCCTCAATGAGTGGAAAAAGATCAAGAGATAACTCCATAGAGACTAGCTTGTCAAAGGTATGAGGCTCTTTAAAAATAGGATAATGGTCAAGGTAATGATTTTCCCAAAGATGTTTATAATCATTAAGAAGTGACTCAACAAAGACTAGATCTTCAGAGTGATACTCCTCAATAATAGGTATATTATCAATGGGTGATTCATCATAGGTTGACTCATCACAAAAGGGTGTTTCAATAATAAAATCATGGCCTTGGTTTAAAATTGTTTGTAAAATATCAATTTTTAACACATTTTAGTCCTCACAATATGGTTCTTGAAAAGGTTGTTCCTATTGAGGCTCAAAGATCAACAAAAAAATTATAAAGTGGGGAACAATTGGCACTAGATGAACAATGGTTTGTGGTTTAATAATGGTCTATACAAAAATTAGATTATAATAAAAGGGATCAATAAATATGGGTATTATTTTGTATTTATAGAGGGAGGGCCATTCCATAATAGAGAATTGTGTGGGGGATTGATGTTCCATGGTTGGTGTGGAAAAGCACTCAGATGATGCTCTCCCTCCCTACAAAAGTACTTAGAGACAACACTTAAGATTTCCATAGTTACTATAGTTTGGAAAACTAATAATCTATGGAGACATGTATATTGTATTTATTATTGAAACATTACCTAATGATTTTTAATTACCTACTTATTTTACTTTGACAATAGTGGTTGTATGGTTTTACCAACCATGGCTGAAAGTATGTAGTTACTTTATATAATCAATTGTGATGTATTTCTTAAGATGATAGTGATCAGTGATGTATGATGTTACATGCTTCATTTAAATTTATAATACTTATAATATTTTATTTGGATCATAAATTATATTCTTATGATGTATTCTAATTAAATAATATGTTGTTATACTTAAAAAAAATATCATGCATTTCTAGGTAGATCCCAGTGGTGATGTTACATGTGGTATCAACATTATGGATCAATATCTAAGACCTAATAAGTCCACTAGAATTTTTGTATCCTTATGGTTACTAGAAAGGAGAATGGTGAAATATATAGTATGCAAAGAGTGTCTTTCAAATGTCCATGATAGTAAATCTGCATATGATTCTAATTGAATTTCCATTGAGCAAGACACATAGTTATATTAGATTCTCTCAACCATTAATGAAACTAGTGACTGAATTTCAGCCTTGGAATAGGAAATTAATGGGCATATAGAGTAAGGACATTAGGATGTACCTAAAAAACATCCTGATGGTCAATAAAACCCTTAGGATGCAAGAGCATAGGTTGTACCCATGAATGAAAAAACTTGTAATATATAGTATTGTAATAAGTAGGTGTATTTTGGACTTTTAATGCCTCAGTACATAATCATGATACACCATGATTAGAGTTTTGAGATTTATTAGATCCTCATGTGTGTATTTATGACTATTTTAGGTAATAAACAACCACAAAATGTTATGGTTTATATTGAGTGTGTACTTGATTTAACTAATTTGGTAATATTGGAGTCTTATTCTTGATTTAGTTAAGGGTCTAAGCTAACTAAATAAATAAATAATATTGCAATAATTTAACTACTAATTTGTATAATTTAACTATATTTTTAACATTTCTATAAATAATAATAAATATGGAGAAAATAAGACTTAGATTAAAATGAATTGAAATGGCTATTGCAGGATCTGATATTGGCTATACAAGAATGGGATAGTGTCACAAATCAAGACATGGATTTCATTTTATGAAAGGATAGGAGTAACAAAATATGACATCTTAGGTTCTAGTGTTGTTGTCCTCTTCTTTTTTTGTTTTCCAAACTACTCATAAAGACCTGAATTTTTTAGGTTTTGTTCATTGTCCCTATGTGATCCTACCTATGAAATATCAACTATTGAAAGTCTAAATAACTCATTGTAGAGATGATTTAATATTTAAACCCTAAACTTAATTATGCTTTGATAAAACTTGAGAAATAAGGGAGGTGTTATTATGTGTAAGATGTATTAAATGTATATCTACACCCCTTATGTAGGAATGTTGCCTACATACCAATACTTTGAAGAAGGATAAAGTTATATATATTTATCCCACTTAATGTGTTTTATGTAATAGTGAATTAAGATGCAAAAATGCTAAATTGGGTGTGCTTGAGGTGGTTAGGGACTAGTGTGAGGATTTGGATATGCTTGTAGATGTATTAGATGGATGTATGCAAAAAATAGGCAAATTTGTCTTAGTGGTTTTTATTATATTCTTTCTTGATTTGTAAATTTTACCAATCTCCTCCTAAATGAAATTTGAATGGGATTTTATAGAGATATATTGGTCATGGTTTGAATGCATTCACATTAGGCTGACAAGATAAAGGATAAGAATTAGAAGAAAATAACCATTGGACCTCAAAATTTAATTAGATAGGAGCACTGAAATAGGAAACCATAGGGTTTGGTATTATAATCCAAGTTGGACACTCCTATCCTATAAGTGAAAGACTTGGGGGGATAGAATTAGCATAGGAAATTCAGCCTAGATGAGTTGGAATCAAGATTTAGAAGTCTATATATGACTAAGAATAATTGAAAAGGTGTTTATAAGGGTCATGAAAGCATGTATGAGGGACTTATGGGTTGGGTGTCACAATCCACACTCAAGCTACCAATTTTTACATTTTATATGACTACATTCCCCCCCTTTGTTCTAGTGATTTAGTAAAGTGAAATACTAGAATAAAGGAAAAGTAGAAAATGTACCTAAACTTACCTACAAAGGTGAAGCTCATGAAGCTATGTGATGTTGGGTTTGTGTAAAGATAGAATATTATGAAGTGTAAATATGCAAAAAATAATAAAGAGTAGATCAGTTCTTACTAGATATTCTATATCTAAAAGAAGAACATACAAAAGTTAGGTAAAAGAGAGAGGAAGAGAAAGGAAGAAATACACCTCATTGGATACGTGAACTAATAAAAACTTGTTGTGATGTTAAGTGATGTTGAGTGATGCTAAGTGATGTTGAATAATGTTTTACCAAAATAAATGTCTTGAATATATCTAAGTGATCAATGACTTGAGAGTGGTTAAAGAATGCAAAGTTTGGCCCTTTGGCTCTATCATCACCCACTAAGTAAATTTATGTGATCATGCATATATTAATAGGTGTTTGGACTATGTATCTAATCCCTCTAAGTAGGTGGCTCAAGAATCCAAAGGCTATCTAGTCTTTTAGATCCATCATTACTCGATGAAGTGAAGCTATGAAATGATATTGGTATGAAATCTATGGCATAAAAGGTGGCTCCTACAACCCATGAATGTTTTATAATATGACAATGTGGTATGGATAGTTTAATGTGTGATAGAAATGAGGCCACTCTTGGCCACTCAAAAAAATGTGGAGATTAGGCTTGTATGAAAGCCACTCCAAAATTGGGCAATAGGCTTATTTGGAAGTCACTTATGAATGATGCCAACCACCTGTAGATGGAATAAGGCATGAAACTATTGAGAATGCCTAGGTAATGCCATAAAATATAAAGAATATAATCAAATATTCCACGTAATTTTCCCCCAATCACACATGTCTATAACATGGATTCTAATCTTGCATTTATACCAACTGTGTGTCTAAAACTATAAGTGAGAGCCATCATGTCATGCATGATGCCCCCTATATCTAGATTCTATATGAAAAACTATACTAAAATTATTAATTCTAAATTGTAGTATTGTTGACAAAACTATAACTAAACTTACCTTTCTATCTATTTTTGGAAAAATTGGTTTTTTTGTTGTTTGGATAGGAGCATCAAAATATGACACCCTATTGTTTGACATTATAATCCAAAGTTGGTACTCTTATCCTATGTTTATTCTAAAGACTATTTTATAATTTTCATTATCTTCCTAGTCTATTGTACCTAGTTTAAAGTCTGAATGTTATTTTAAGTGTTTTAAAAAACTAATTTTTGACTAGTGACAAGCTCTGATCTTTGTGATAAAAATCCTTATTTATTGCCCCCTCTTTTGAGGGTAGGAATGAAGACCCTGCAAGGACTATCCTTAGAATAAAGAGACTTATAATTGTGCTATGATGTTAAATTAAATGATATAACAATGATAATAGACAAGATATCTCAAGATATAGCATGGTTTATAATGGGTATTGTTAGATCAATAGGGGTATACATAAATAGATGTAACAATGTAATAATATGTGAAATATAGTGAATTGGAACTAGAAGTGTTAGTTTTTAGTTTTTAGTTTTTAGTTTTCAAGGAGAGATGAAGCATGATGTCTATCATGGCATCTAAGAAATCAAGATAATTCATTATATGAATCATGTCATGGCAAATAGTTGAGAAGTAATTAAGAAAACAAACACACAAGGAAAGAAGCAAGAAATATACAAGAGTGGCCAAGGGGCCAATCAAACAAGGGACATGGGCACATGTCACTCAAATTGAAAAGAAAACATACAAATCATGTTAAAATTCCACATACACATATAATTGAAACAAAAAAGGTTGACACAAGGGCCATAGGCACATAGAAGAGCACAATTAAAGGACATTGGAAAATGTCCTAAGGTACACAAAATAATAGAAATAAAGGCCATTGAAAAATGTCCTAAGGCACATACAGAAGAAAAAATAAAAATTAAGAAATTCAATCACATATATCTATGCAAAGAAAGAAAAGAAAACTTGTAAATGCTTGAAATACAATCACATCTAAATAATCAAAGCAGGAAGTGAAATTATGCAAGACATGGAGTAAAATACTAGGTATATGCTAAGAAATACATAAGTGTTGTATACTAGTGAATATTGATTAAGTAATCTATGCAAGCTAGTAAATAATGTACATCATCATGATAACTAGAGTGTGTGGTGTAGGATTGACATAACCTAGATCGTGTAGTCATATAGAAGATGCCCCTAATGGGTAGATATATCAATTTGTATCTTGAATGTATGAAATAGGATGCCCACTCAATGGATAAAATGAAGTAATCAAGGATCTAAAAATCATTGTATACACTCAAATAAGATCAAGTGAAGCATGGTAATGTAGATAAATTGACAAACTATAACATATAACAAAAAAATGTAAGTCTGGCATGGTAGTAGAAATGTAAAGCATGGATAATGTATAAAATTGATTTTTTTGTGTGTGTTTTTGAATTATTTGAATGTTTTTGGATTTTTGAAATATTTGAATGTTTTTGATCTTCTGATATATTTAAATGTTTTTGGATTTTTGATATATTTGAATGTTTTTGTATTTTAGTATAAGATATGTAAAATCAATCATAAAAAAGACTATGTAAAATAAATTGATAAATTATATATAAGAAAGATTGGGAAGAAATGATATTAACCGATGAGTCTCATGAGATACTCCCTATCATGGTGTCTTATATCGAAGAGAGGGATCATGCATGATCATGAAGCATGATGGAGTGGTTAAGACTATAACTCTAAAAGCTATGTATGTTATAAATACTCTGAAATATTTGAAGTAGAAACCAACTATGGGGTTCCTTTGTAACTATGAGAAGTGGATGCAATTTTAGAGATATTAGGGACCCATTTGGTAGTAGGAGAAACTCTCTAAACATGTTCTCTATGTGTAGAGGTACCTAGGTGTGAATACTATAGTTAAAAACTATCTAGAGTCTTGAAATTATGGTTTCTCTAAAAGAGGCCTCCATGAAAGTGTATGAACTATCTATGCTGGTGAGGAAGGCCTTGACTATGTCTAAATATAAAATGGAGGAAGAGTTATAACTGGTGGAGAAGCTAAATTTTTTTACTATAAAATATAAGATGGCTCTGAAATGGGGAGTGGTAACTCATATGCAACTCCACCAACTATAACAACCTAGTTAACATGAATTAATTTCACACATATGTGAACTATAGAAGGTATTGCTCAAAGTTTTTGAATCCATAGTTGACCTAGCAACATATCAAAAAATATTACACTAGGAATAATAGTAAATAATGTGGCCACATGTGTTGGACCAACCTATAGAAGAATTAGAATCTCACCCAATGAACTCTATATGTGCCCATTGAATCAACTAATAACTATGTCTGTCAAGGTAATATCCTGCTCTGAATATCCCAAGTGCTACAATATTGTCATATTACACATGTTTACATTAGATCCATTATCTATGAGAATAATATGAATGGGATGATGATTAATTTAAGCTCTAATAAAGAGTGCATGGTAATATGAATCATCCTCAACTATCTCCTAATCTAAGATGAAGACCAAAGGTCTAGCCAAAACTCTAGAATTGTACACATCAATCATATTACTCAAAGGATGTGACTCTATTTAATGTACATGATATGCATGGCGAACACCTGATGTATCCCCTATCTCTTATTTAGAATGTTATGGGAAAGGATCTAAGAAAAATTTTAAACACTTGCCTTGTGTTTACTTTGCCTACAAAGGCTCAACTAGTGTATCAAGATCAATAAGATTGTCATTTATCAAGTATTATATCTTGTGTTTCAAACTAATGCATATATTTGTTGTGTGTCCTAGTTCCCTATGAGAGTTACAAAATGCATTTTGATCGTATCCCCATGGAAGAGGCCTTGTTGTATCAAATTCTTGAATAGGAGGGAGAGATATGATATTACATTCCAAAATCTACTATAAAACTCTGGCTGCAAAAACTGGTAGATTGGTAAAATTTTGTCAAAGAGGTGCTAATAAAAACACTCATTGAGTGGGCTCTAAAGTTGCATTGATTATAGGTTGATTCTAAATTTTGTTATCATTGACCTTGATTTTGTATGGGACTCTTCTATTACTCTTGTATCTTTTTTTTGATATACTTGTGTACTTGATTTTTCCCATTGAAATTAATTTGACTTCCCTTTCCTTTAGTGTATGACATAACTCAGTGAAGGAAGAGAATATTTTAAACATTATTTATTCATGCAAAGCTAGTAGAAGACTATGTTTGAAGAGATCTTGTAACTCTTAATCAGCCATGGGGCTAGTCATCTTAGCCAAGATAGTCTTATATCAAATAACATTATATGTGAGATGCTCATTTGACCTTTGTTTCTATTGTGAAATTGAGAATATGAAACCTTATCACTAATTTTAATGTTGAAATGAGCTAGGACCATGTCAGCTAAAGGATTGAATATGTTGATTAATTGATTTGATAGACTATAGAACTATTGTAAAGAATAATCCTTTAGACTTTATGAAAATAAATTGGTTAGTAGCTAGTCATTTGGCACATAGTTTAAGCATGTTGCATGAAAATATCTCAAGTGTGTCTCTATATCTCCCTTTCCATCATATAGAATGAGCTTGGGTTGAACAAAACTTGATGGCAAGGGTGTTGAAGCAATATGACATGCTAATGGTGTATGTAGTAGAGAAAAATAATCCAAAACTTGTATTGGTCTAAAAACATCTTGTTGAAGATGTATCACCTTAGATTGAAGATATTTTATCTCTTACATAAGGGCTACCTCATCAGGAGACAAAGATGTACTAGTCATAAATGGTGGTGCCATAGAGGAAGGTTTAGATGATATAGGAGATTGTTAAGACATAGTTGACTCTGTAGTCTCAGTTTCAATTGGTTGCTCTGAAGGAATGGAAGACTCAACTTTTTTACCCTTTTTAATTTTATAGTCATATAAAAATCCAAAATTGGTAACTTGAGTGTGGCTAATGACACCCAACCCATAGTTCCCTCTTGCTTTCTCTCATGACCCTTCTAGGCACCTTTTCATTGATTTCTAGTCATATTTAAGCTTTTAAGACCTCATTATATCTTAGCTAGGACCACTTTTCTATGCTTATTCCATCACCCTAGGTCCCATACACTCAAGACAATAGTGCCCAACTTGGACTATAACACTTCACCCTAAGGTGTCCCCTATTTGGTGCTCTTATCCAATCACATTTTGAGCCTAGATTACCATTTTTACTTGATTCCTCTTGTTCATTATGTTGTCCTAGCATGATTTCATTTAATCCATGACCAATAATCCCATTCAAAGATCATTTGAAGAGGGTTGTCAAATATCACAAATCAAGCAAGAATACTCAAGCACATTTCCCTATTCTCTATATATAGCCATCCAATACTATTTTCAGCTTATTCAAATCCTAACACTAGTCCCTAGTCATCTCAATCACACCTATTTTATCATTTTCATGAATTCTCATATCACAATTGTACCAAACACTTTCAAAGGGAGAACTACATATGGATTGATCCCTATTCGAAGTATTGGTATGAAGGTAGCGTGCCCACATAAGGGGTGTGGATCCATGTTTAGTGAATATTACACACACTAGCCCCCCTTCTTGTTCAAAATTAGTCAAAGTATAATGAAAGATAGGGTTTGAAGAGAAAATATACTCTATAGGGAGATCTACATAATTTTATCCACCTAAACTTTAGAGACAAGCTTACATAGACATGATGAACAAAACCCAAAAAGCTCAAATCCTAAGGACAATAGTGTCAGACAAGGACTACAACACTTGTGCCACTCTTGTCCACTTTCAATGCTCTTGTCTAATCAAATAACGAAAGGCAGAATCATGTATGCGATGGTGTCTTAGGCTTGCATAGTGAATATCAAATGTTATCTTACTCAGATCATCATAATTTGAGCTAAGTCTTATTTTCCCCCTCTTATTATTATTTTTAGAAAATCTCTAATTACCAATAAATTTCTCAAATCAATAGCTTATTTACCACATTATTTATTGATTTATCAATCTATGACCTTTAACTAAATTAGGAATAAAACCCCAATTATTCCAAAAAAAATTAAAACATTTGGTAAACCCAACTTCATCACAAAATCCATAGAAACCCTAGGGTAAAATTCCTACTGATTTTTCCTATAAATTTCTAAATTTTTACTTGAATATTTAAAATCAGAAATTCATTTCAAGTTTTAAAATTTAGTAGTAAATTTTAAAATAATTTTATTTTAAACCCTAGTTGCCCATACTAGGTCCTAGTATTTTTCTAGTAATTTTTTGACCATTTTTCTAAAAAAATTTACCATATTAAAATTATAAAATACATTCAAATTTCAAAATTCAATAGTAATTTCAAACAAAAATCTAAAGACCCTAGTTACACATACTAGGTCCTATTCAATCAATCATTTTTCAATAATTTTTTATCTTTTTACTTGCATATATAACTTATAAACTCACTTTAAATTTCAAATTTTTATAGTAAATTGGTTAAATAATTATCTTTCAAACCCTAGTTGCATGTACTAATTCCTATTTGATTATTGAGGTATTACCTTGCATGTGTGCAAACTTTGTATCTTTTTTACGCATATTCCAGTTCCTTATTTAGATTATATCTATTTAATATTTTCTACTATCATCCAAGGTCTTTTTATTATGCCACCTAAGTTCCTTGCATCTCTTACTTTGAGATGAAGTGCAAGACTTAGTGGCAATCCTCCTAAATTCACCTAGATTCTTGTAAATTGACCATATACCATGGATAAACAACCAATTCAAACTCTATTTATATATTATACACATCTAAATTACATCAATTTAATGAGAATAATTCAAATAATAAGTAATATGATAATAACAATGATGATGTGCACACTGATGCCCATGCTCTACCACATTGGACTACTGATCTGTTTCCACCTATTGTTGATAATTAAGTTGTACTCAACAAATATTTTATCCTCAAAAAATTTATAGAAATAATCAAGGAATATCTTTGAGATCATACTCTTATATTACAATCTCTCATGGAAATAAAAAAATGCTAAACAAGTTAATTTTCCAATTCCTATAGAGTAGCTAATTGTAAATGACACTATGGAGGAAACTATGTCTCAACAACCCCCTATAGTAGCCCAACCTTATTCTATGCCACAAATTATAAATAGTACATCTTTGTGTCATAATATGGCAGCCCTTACATAAGAAATAAGATCTCTTCAATCTAAGGTGCCTCTAGACCTACATAGGCTTTGGACTCTTTTACTCTACTGCATACACCATTGGCACATCACATTACTTCCACACCCTTGTCATAATGTTTTGTTCAACCCAAGCTTATTATTTATGATGGCAAGGGTGATCTAGAGACACATTTGAGATCTTTTCACATAGCATGCTTAGACTATGTACCAAATGATTAGATACTTACCATGCTCTTTTCATGGAGCCTAAAGGATTATGCTTTATAATAGTTCTATGGTTTACCAAATTAGTCAGTCAGTGCATTTAATCCTTTAGCTAACATGTTCCTATCTCATCTGAGCATTAACACTAGTGACAAGGTTTCATGCATCCAAGTATCATAATAGAAATAAAGGTCAAATGAGCATCTCATAGACTATGTTCTTTGATATAAGACTATCTTGGCTAAGATGACTAGTCCCATGGTTGATTAAGAGTTATAAGATTTCTTCAAACACAACCTCTTACTATATTTTCATGAATCAATTATGTTCAAAATATTATCTTCCTTCACTTAATTATGTCACATGCGAAAGGAAAGAGAGGTCAAGTTAATTTCAATGGGAAAACTCAAGTACACAAGCATCTTAGAAACATTCAACAAGAGTAATAGAAAAGTCCCATACAAGGTCAAGGTCAATGATCACAAGAATCATAATCAACTAACAATTAATGTGGCTTTAAATCCCCCTTATCATGTGGGTTTATCAGCACCTCTTTGGCATACATTTACCAATCTACTAGTTTTTCCATCTAGAGTTTTATAGTAGTTATTGAAATGTAACATCAAATATCCCCCTCCTATTCGATAAATTGACCCAACAAAGCCTCTTCCATGAGGATACAATAAGTATGAATTTTGTGAGTTTCAAAGAGCACCAAGCCATAAAACAAATAGATTCATTAGTTTGAGACACATGATATAAGATTTAATAGATGGTAATCATATTGATCTTGGCACTTTAGTTGAGCCTCCTTAAGAAAATCAAACATAAGATAAAGCATTAAAAATCTTTTTAGATCCTTTTCCACAACATTCAAAAAAGGAAATAGGGGATACATTAGGGGTTCACCATGCATATCATGCACATCCACCACCAAATACATATAAATCACCTTAATTTTAGTTACATCCTTTGAAAAACATGATTTGTGTATACAATTCTAAAGTTATAGCTAGACCTTCCATCTCTTTCTTAGAGTAAGAGATCATCAAGGATGATTCAAACTATCATGCATTCTTTATTAGAGATTACATTCATAATCATCTTATTCATAGTGTTCTTATCGATAATGGATCGACTGTAAACATGTGCACTATGACATTATTATAGCATTTGGTATATCTAGAGTAAGATATTACCCTAATAGACACAGTTATTAGTGGATTTAGTGGGCACATATAGAGTTTATTAGGTGATATTTTACTTCCTATATAGGTTGGTCTAACACACATGGCCACACCATTCACTATTGTTCCTAGTGCAAGAGTTTTCTATATGTTACTTGGTTAACCATGGATTCAAAAACTTTATGTAGTACCTTATACAGCTCATAAATGAATGAAATTCATTCACACTAATCAATTTGTTATATTTGGTGGAGTTTTATATGAGTTACCACTCCCCACTTTAGAACCATCTACTATTCCACAATCACAAGTTTCAGCTTTGCCACTAGTTATAGTTTTTCCACTAATTTTGATTCTTCCTCTAGTATAGATCCAAACATATTTGAAGCATTCATTTATAGCATAGAGGTTTCATGCACCTCCATAGATTCAATATTATATACAAATTCTAACTATAGTGTTTACACCCAGGGCAGTTTGATTGAGATCTCATGCATCTACATGTAAAGCACATGTTTAGAGAGATTTTCCTACTACCAGATGGGTCCTTAAGAGCCCTAAAATTGCATACACTTCTCAAAGTTATATGGGTAACCCATAGTTAGTTTCTACTTTAGAGATTTTAGATCATTTACAACATATATAGCTTTTAGAGCCATAGTCTGAGCATCTCCATCATGCTTCTCAATCACACATGATTCCTTTCCTTCATATAGGAAACCATGATAGGGAGTATCGCATAAGACTCATCAATTAGTATCATCCTTTTCTAGCTTACCCATACATATTATCTTATGCTTGATTATACACATCTATATCAAAATACCAAAAAAATACAAAATTTCAAAATCCAAAAACATTCAAATATGTCGCAAACATAAAAACATTTCAATTGTATGATTTATATTTATAATATCATGCTAGCCTTACATCTACTATTTTATTCCATTAGTTATTGATTTATCTACATTACCATGCTTCACTTGATCTCTTTTGAGTGTGTGTAGTGGCATATAACTCTTTGATTGCTTCACTCTACCCTTTGAGGGGGCATCCTACTTCTAAATCAAGACATACATCGATATACATACCCACTAGGGGAACCTTCGATATGACTATACCATCTAGGTTATGTAATTCCTACACCACACACTCTAGAGATTAGAACTCCTAACTATAAAATCTAGTTTTAGAACACTCAAAATAGCAACCAGACATCAAACTAGTTAGAATAGACTAGGCAAATAGTCAATAATATAGAATAGCCATCAGATTTGTCTCAAAATAATATCATCAAGATTGTACTACAACGTTAGTGGTGATACTATCCATTTCTAGTCCTCCTTTCCAAACAACAAAAAAACTAGAATTTCTAGAAGCAAGCAAAAAAGTAGGTTCAACTACAAATTTACACAACCAAACTAGTTTATAATTAATAATTTTAGTGCACATTTTTCTCAAAGAATATATATATATGGTGAATCATGCATAACATGATAGATACCACTTTAAGTTTTATATATGGTAGTTGGTATAACTTCCAAATTACAATCCATGTTCCAGACATAAATGATTGGGGCAATGTGTGTAGCACATTTATTTCTTTTCTTTCCTAGTTTAACATTATCCAAATATTCTTAGTAGCTACATGCCTTATTCCATCTATATGTGGTTGAAATCATTTCAAATAGGCTTTCATACAAGCCTATCCTCCATATTCTCAACTTCCCAAGTTCTTAAGTGGCTTCCACATAAGTTAGATTATCAATTTTAGAGTGGCTTTCATATAAGCCTAATCTCCATCTTTTAGATTGGCCAAGACTGACTTAGTTTCCAACATACATTTGGTTATCCATGCCAACATTTTTAGATCATATTAAATTCATAGGCTTTAGGATCCATCTCATATGACATACATTTCATACTAATATCAGTTTATAACTTCACTTCATAGGGCAATGATGGATCCAAAGGACTAGATAGCCTTTGTATTCTTGAGCCACCTATTCAAAGGGATTGGAAACATAGTCCAAACATCGATCAACACATGCATGACCACCTAGATTCACTTAGTGGGTGATGATGGAGCCAAAGGGCCAACCTTTGCTTTCTTGAGCCACTTTTTAGGGAATTGAGCACTTGGTTTCTTTCACAATATTGCTCTTGGTATAGCATCATCTAGAATTACCCATCATTATTCACTATTACTCAACATAACAATAGGTTTTGTATTTTTTTGCATACTAGATGAGGTGTATTCATTCCTTTTTCTTCCTCTTTTTCATCCAACTTTTTATATTCTTATTTTAGATATAGTGTATCTAGTAAGAACTGATCTACTCAATTTTTTTTATAAATTTATACTTCACAATGTGTTCTCTGTATGCACACCTAACATCACAATAGATTTATGAGCTTCACTTTTATAGTTAAGTTTAGGTACACTTTCTCTTATTCCTTTATCCTAGTATTTTGATTTGTTGTATCACTAGAATAAAGGATGAGAAAATGTGGTCATATAAAAATATAAAAATGGTAACTTGAGTGTGGTTAATGACACCCAACCCATAGTTCCCTCTTACTTGCTATCATGACCATTCTAAGCACCTTTTCACTAATTTCTAGTCATATATAGGCTTTTAAGACCTCATTCCAGCTTAATTTGGACCCTTTTTCTATGCTTATTCCATCCCCCTAGGTCTTATGCCCTCGTGGTAATAGCACCTAACTTGGACTATAGCATTGGACCCAAGGGTGTCCCCTTTTTGGCACTCTTATCCAATCACATTTTGATCCCACATTACTATTTTTATCTAATTCCTCTTCTTCATTATGTTAGCCTAACATGATTTCATTTAATCCATCACCAATAGATCCCTATATAAGCCCATTCAAATATCATTTGGAGAGGGTTGGAAAATATCACACAACAATCAAGAATACAAGCAAAACTACTCAAGGATATTTCCCTATTCTCTACATAAAACCATCCAATACTATTTCCAACTTATTTGAATCCTCACACTAGTCCCTAATCATCTCAAGCACACCTAATTTAGCATTTCCTTAGATTCTCATATCATAATTACACCAATCACTTTCAAATGGAGAAATACTATGGCTTGATCCATCTTTAGAGTATTGGTATGTAGACAGCATGCCCACATAAAGGGTATGGATCCACATCTAGTGAATCTTAAACACACTAACCCCCCCCCCCCCCCTCTTATTAAAAATTATTCAAAGTATAATGTAAGATAGGGTTTAAAGAGAAAATCTAATCTACAAGGAGCTCTATAGACTTTCAATTTCCAAAACTTTAGAGACAAGGTTACATAGACATGTTGAACAAAACTTAGAAAGCTCAGATCCTCAAGACAACAGTGCTAGACAAGGACTATAGTAACAATACCACTCTTATCTACTTTTAGTGCTCCTATCCAATTATAAAACAAAAGGAAAAATATTATTTTTGATAGTGTCCTAAGCCTACATAGTGAATATCAAATCTTGTCTTAGTCAAATCACCATAGTTTAAGCTAAGTCTTATTTTCTTCCTCTTATTACTATTTTTTACAAATACCTAATTACCAATAAATTTAAAAAATTAGTAGATTATTTAGCACATATTATTTACTTATTTATCAATTTAGACCCTTTAACTAAATTATGAATAAAGCTTCAATTATTCCTAAAGTTATTAAAATAAATTTCCATGATAGATTGTAAAATAAGAATATGATCTCAGGGTTGTTCCCTGAGTCATTTTCTATAACATTATAGAATCAAGATTTTGTTGAGGACATCATTATCAATAATAGGTGGAAGTGGATCAAGAACCTGATGTACTAGATCATAAACATTGTTGTTTGTATCATCATTTTTATTCTCATACTATTCATTATCAAAATTATTCTCATGGAAATTGGTGTAATCTAGATGTGTAGGATCTATAGTAGAAAGTTGAGGTGGTTGTTTATCTATGGTATATGGTCAGGTTAAATGAATTTGGGTGAATTTAAGAGGGTTACCAATAAGTCATGTACTTTGTCTCAAAGGAAGAGATGCAAGGAGCTTAGATGGCAAAAGAAAACTAACTTTAAAACTTAAAGAGTAGATTAAATAAATATAATCTAAATAATGAATTGGAATATGCATAAGAAGGATACGAAGCTCACAAACATGTAACATGATACCTATAAAATAATGGGACCTAGTATATGCAACTAGGTTTTGAAAAAATGATTATTTTAAAAATTACTAAGGAATTTTAAAAATTTACTTGAATTTTTAATTTAAATCTGCAAGTAAAAAATCAAAAAAATATTGGCAAAATTATTTATTTAAAGGGACATAGTATATGTAACTAGGGTTTGAAAAAAATATTATTATTTTTAAATTAATATGGAATTTTAAAAATTAATGTGAATTTTTGATTTAAAATATGTAGGAAAAAATCAAAAAAATGTTTCTAAAATTAGCAAGAAAATTTTCCTAGGGTCTCTAGGGTTTTTAGTACACAAAAGGACCTAGTAAATTTAACTAGGGTTTGGAATAAATGATTTTTAAAATTAATAAGGTAAATTTAAAAATTAAATTTGAATTTATTATTTAAAATATGTAATAAAAATTAGAAAATTATTGGAAAAATGAGCAAGGAATTTACCCTAGGGTTTCTAGGGTTTTTATGTGCAAATGAAGTCAAGTTCACCAAATGATTTAAATTTTTTTGTAAATATTAGACTCTTATTCCTAATTTAGTTAAGGGTTTTAGTTGACTAAATTAGTAAATAATATTTTAATAATTTAACTATTGATTTGTATAATTTAACTATATTTTTAACCTTTCTATAAATAGCAATAAATATGGAGAAAATAAGACAGCTTAAAATGAATTGAAATAGATATTGCAAGGTATGATATTGGATGTGTAGCACTAGGATAGTGTCAAAAATTAGGATCTAGATTTAATTTTGTGAAAGGATAGGAGTAATGAAATAGGATACCCTAGGGTCTGGTGTTATTGTCCTCTTCTGCAATTGTTGTCTAAATTGCTTGCAAAGACCTAAGCTTTTTAGGTTTTTTTTTTGTCCCTGTGTGAGCCTACCTATGAAATCTTAACTACTTAAAGTCTATGAAACTCTTTGTAGAGCTGATTTAATCTTCAAACCCTCGACTTCATTATGCTTTTATAAAACTAAAGAAATAAGGGGGGGTTAGTGTGTATAAGATACATTAAACATGCATCCACACCCTTTGTGTGGGCACGTTACCTGCATAGCAATACTCTAAAGAGAGATCAAACCATATGTAGTTCTCCCACTTAATGTGTTTTTTGTAATAGTGAATGTAGATGTAAAAATGCTTAACTAGGTGTGCTTGAGGTGGCTAAGGATTGTTGTGAGCATTTGGATATGCTTTTATCTATATTGGATGGATGTATGCAGTGAATAAGGAAATTTACCTCAGTGGTTTTGCTTGTATTCTTTCTTTCTTTGTACTATTTTCCAACCTCCTAAATGAACTTTGAAAAGGATTTTATAGAGATCTATTGGTCATGGGTTGAATGTATTCATGCTAGGTAGATAAGATGAAGGATAAGAAATGAAAGGAAATAACTATTAGAGATCAAAATGCAATTGGATAGGAGAATTGAAATAGGATACCCTAGGGTTTGGTGATATAGTCAAACTTGGGTGCTCCTATCCTATAGGTGCAAGACCTAGAGGGATGGAATTAACATAGGAAATGTAGCCTGACTAAGCTAAAATAAATTTTTAGAAGTCTATGGATGATTGGGAATAATAAAAAAGGTGTTTTGAAAGGGTCATGATATAAAATACTATTAAGTGAGAATCATCCCATGATTTTAAAACACTCATAATATAAAATACAAGTGATGGAGGTGACTTGATTACCTAGTAAAGATGTAATCACTCTCGAGGTGTTCAATCTAGGTGATCAAAATATTATAGTAATCTCTTATTCATGACTCATGAACTATGATATGTAATCACTTAACAAAAATCAATTACAATAAACACCATTAAGACACTCAATAAAATAAACCTTTAATGATTCTAAGTGGGTTCAAGTGCTCCTAAGGGTACTATAATCATATAAAATGTCAAAATTAGTGGCTTGAGTGTGGCTTGTGACACCTAACCAATAGGTCCCTCTTGCATGCTCTCATGACCATATATTTGTGTCTTATGGAAGGGAATCTTAGAAGACCACTTATGGATTGGTACCACCTAGTTTAGTGGGAATTCTCTTTATAGTGGAGTTTAGTTATCTTTGTTGAGGACTACAATGTGTTAGGAGTTGGATCATGAATTAGAACCCCATATGTTTATATGGAATGGGAAGATGTGTCATCTCACATAGTTATCTTGAGGTGAGTTATTACTCCATCACTTTCCTTTGACATCATTATAAGCCCACTAAGTAAATACATATTTTCATGTTGTTGATTTAGTATTCGTTTAATTAGAAAATTGTTTTTTAAATTTTGTTGGACAATATTCCCTTGAGTTCATGGGATAGTTTATTATACTTTTTGTGTATATATAATTTATAGGAATAAAATGGATTGATGAATCTATGTGGTTAATATTTTCTTTTTGGTTATGGAAATAGGTTGTGATACAACACTTATAGGTTTGGTAAGTGTGTAGTGATTTTGGAAAATTGGGTTGTGATGTTTTATTCATACCATGTAAAGGAATTTAAGATTTGTTTAATTGAGATTTTATTTCAATACTTACACTTTTAGATTTTAGAGTCACACTTTATAGTACTACTTTATCTAAACTTGTGAACATTGACCATATGGAGTGGTGAACCTTGGATTTATATTGGTTATAGATTAAGATTTATAGGTTGATTATAATATTTATGTAATTATTTACCCTTAATTATATTTTTATTATTCCCATCTTACTTAAAATATGTTTATTTGATGAGACATTTACGTAACTTTTGCCTAAGGTGAGTATGGAATAAGATTTGTAGAACATCTTATTAGTCTAAAGAGTTGAGATAAGATTATAACTTATTGTGTAACTAGTTAAGAAAGTTGAAAGACATTGTCTCATTTATTCATTTTATAAGGTTTGAAGGATGTTGTGATCCTTGTTCTTTGTTTATTATGATTTTTTTAACATTATTCCCTCTTAACTATGAACATAACAGAATAGGTTAAGCTATGAAATATTATACTAGTTATGTTTGACTAATTTCAACTTGATTATAGTATGGAATGATTGTATAATTTTCCTTTTGATATATATTAATACAAATTAAATTATTTAGCATATATCACTATGCTCTAAGATCTATTTAGTATGGATTCATGATTCACTGAACCATGTGTACATTTTGGAGATCGTTAGGTCATGGAGAATTAAGGAACAAGTGGTGAATTAGGAATGTGAGTGATAAGATATGGTATTAGATCCTAGTTAGTCTCACATTGAATAGGTAGTTACTGAGTTGGGATCCAACAAGGGAAGCTTGTTGAATCTAGGTTTTAACAAGTGGGACTTGACAAATTCAGTCATATGCATGTATACTAAGGATTGTTTATTTATTAATTTTGTATACATTAGAAATGTATTATTTCCATTTCATATTCATCATCATAGTTTTCAAAATCTATATGGAGTAGAGACAATATTGACATGTCATAATTATTAGAAGCTATGTGGAATCATGATGGTATTGACTTATACATATAGTTATTGCTAAGTTCTATAAACATTTTTATCCTGAATGAGAAAAATGCTCTTTAGATTAGAGAGGTTTGTATAGGGGTTGGAAGGTTTTATGTAACTCTCCCTAGCCATTGTTTTCAGATTTTATGATGAGTTCATGTGCTTATGGTTGAAGATTAAATTCATGAAGTTAGTGAAATTATTATTGAGATATGTGGGTCCCTTCAAGGTGTTAGAAGTGGTCAATCTTGTAGCATTTAGGATTGCATTACCACCATCCCTGTCTCTATTACATATTTCTTTTATGTTTTTTATGCTAAAAAAGGTATATATATGATCCTTCACATTGGATTAGAATGATTTACAAGGTTTTAAACCTTGGGGTAGTCATGGTAGAACCAATTAGAGTAATTAACACTCATAAAATTTATTTACATAATAGAGATATGTCACAGTGCAAGGTCCTATGGGACCAATAATTTGAGGATAGTGATACTTGGGAGGACTATGATGAGATCTATAGATGATTTCCACATTCATTTACTTGGTTTGATACTTTATGTTATGTTATCTTTCTATTAAATAATGTTTTTAATTCATAACTTATGTTTGAGTAAGTGTCATTGGGATGATGACCAGTTTAAGGGGGGAAATATCTTACATACTAATTTCTCACTAATCAAACTTACTAGATTATCCATGGATTTTTTATAGTTGGAAAATTGATTTGGTTATTTTTGTCTAAGATATTAGTTATATGTTGTTATGAGACAATTGAATATTGCTTAGATTACATGATTTGTATTTATTTGAGTTAGTTGTATTGTATATTCCTTACATTGTGATTATGTTGATTTGTTATTCTAGTAATATTTTATTATATACATGTCATGGTGTTATGGACTAACTACCTACTTGTCATCAGTTAGATGTAGGAGAGATTCATCTCTTAGAGCATGATGGAGGGAGAGCATGAATAGATAGGATGATGTAGATGGAGACAATGGTGAATGACAAATGAATGGATAGAACCCTACACACACCACATAAGATAATATATACTAGATGCATAGTATAATCATTAACATTAGTATGTTATGATGATTGGTCATATTTAGAATTATTTACATATGGTTAGAATTTTGATGATTATATGGAATTACTCTTATGTGATTGGGTTATGTCATGTTAATGTTATCATAACTATTAATATTTTTGGAAAGGAAAATTTGCATGAACATATATGTAGACTAGCTCTCATGATTTTAAAATAAATTGGTTATAGCTATGATAGCTCACGAATACCTAACTATGATTGAAAAGAATATTATTAACTTTATGTTGGTTACGTCATTGTGATGATTTATTATTATTAAGTAGTTATAAATATATATATGAAAATCTATAGAAAACATAATTAAATGAATAAAACTAAATTTAAAGCATTCTCAAGTCAAATTAGGAAAACAAAACCAAACAAGAAAAAAATCTAAAAGATAAAAAAAATCTTGGAATAAAAATTAAAAACACGGGGCCAACTTTAGAGTAAAGTTCCATATTATTTAAACAAAAATAAGAATGGAGAGAATAAAGGGGGAGTGAATCATAGTATGGAGATGGCATGGATTGGAGAAGGAAGAATCATAGTGGAGAAGAAGATAAAAGGATAAATTATGGATTATGTTAGATAATTTTTTCTAGGAAGGTGAAGTTGTTAAATTTTGTGTGAGATTGTCAAAATTTTGTGTATAAATTTATGGTAAACTAGTGTAAATATATATTGTGTGCTTTCAAAAAATAGTGAATTGCATCCTAGATATATATCAAACCTATATATCAAGTTTTATATTCAACAAATCATATCTTTAGATAAGCGACAAATTATATTCAACATCTTATATCCTCTATCTACAATGATTTATATTGAGTTTTATTTTATATGAATTTCCTCCAATTAACCATAGGAGAATTCATTATAATCTATATATAATCTAATAAATGAGAGTGACCTATTATAGTCTCCTATATCTCATAACATATACATATGAGTGGTGATTTATTCTTGCCCAGACAAAACATGTTTAAATGAATTTCACTACTAAGGAAGACTCATCTTGATAACTCCATGCCATATCTCACACTCAAGGAATCATTCCAGCCATTACAAATAAGGGAAGGAATGAACTAGTCCTAGATTTGACCTTTATGGCCTATCTTTGGTGCTTGTGATCAACACTCAAGAACTTATCTCTCAAACAAACACTTGCACCAAAATTAATATCATTAGCATTGAAGTTCTATTTCTATCTTTGTGTCTAAAGACATGCATCATAGTAATATTAACATGTTATATAGGTTCATGTATTTGATTATTCATCATAATGGTAGTGTTTCGAAAACTTATATAATTATTATTACACTGCATACTATAATTAGGTGATGCAAAAGGAGCTGGTGTACAATATAAATTCAAATTCTCTAGTCCATAACTGCACTATACATAATGGTTAATAGTAATAAGATATCTCCCATTTGAAACAAGAAAAACAACATCCAATGAATACTTAAAAATAATTTTTGAACAAATTTCCAAAGGAAAAATAATGATATCCCTAGCCTTGATAGCAGTAGTTCCCAATGCATTGACTATCACTAGATCTATAATAGTAGTCCAATATTTAACCCTCAATCTAGAAACTATATCCTCAGGCTACACAAGATATGACAAGTAAATAACAGGTAATTCATTATCCTTCCCATGTGAATATATTTATTTATATTATTGCATATTATGTTTTTAAGCTTGTATTAAACATATTAATATAATAATCATTGTTACATCAATGTAAAATTTATAGATTTGATATGTAATATAATTGTTATAATATCATTATATAATATTATTAAGATAATGATATTCACTAATATAATATCACTAGACTAAATAGCCTGAAAGGTTTATAGTAACTTCATGGAATTTTGGTAGAGATGTTTCATGTGTAAAATCACTATATAAAGTGAGATATATAAATAGAGATAGGGTTGTTAACAGATATAAGTATACTAATGAACTAATACTAATATTGGAAAACTAATATATGAGAAACAAATGGATGTGATATATATACAACTAAATAATGATTTATAGGTTGTATTATGTGTGTGTGTGGAGCCATTATTTTATATATTTTTTATTGGTATTAACATTATATTGAACTATATTTTATATACCGTATTATGAGGGTAATATGGTAATTCATTCATTATATATCTCTGAGTTATTATATGAAGTGCTTAGATCATTTAGAATGTCAATGGTTGAGTATTACTTATCACCTAATTTGGGGAGAACTTAGTCTAAAAGTTTTGACTCCCAACAAAAATAATAAATAGATGGTTTCTCAAGACTATGTAAATCCATCAATCAAACCATGGATTATATATGTCCAAATGATGTGAGTGTTTTTATGATAAAATTAGGGTTTGATTTGACTTAGAAGAGTATAATGTGGATATGTATAGTCTATTCACTATAACATTTGATTCATTAATATTTTATGACTATTAATATTTTAATATAAATTGGCAATGGGAAAGTTATAACGATTGCTAAAATCATACAAATTCATTGTCTAGAATTTTAAATGACTACTGATGTTTATAGTATTCATATATATTAATAGGTTATTATATATGATATATAGTAAAAATATAGTAAATAAGTACAAGGATGTATATGCAATAAATATATCTTCAAATGGATTTAAGTATGCATATAAATATATAACATATATAGGTGTATTGGGTCATATGCCTATACTTATATCTAAATGGATAGTTGAAATAAGTCATAAGTTTTCTAAGGACCATAAACTTTAAAAATAGTCTCCTTGAAACGGACTGAGTTGTTTAAATGAAATATTATAATGGGTTTATGAGTTATATGATTCTTTGTAAATATTATGACTAGCTATTGGTATATATGCATACAGTATGGAAAACAAGTTTGAAGTACATATTATGAGTATATGAATATGTACAAGTGATTATATGTGTATAACACATATTATTACATCATGATGTGAATTTATAAGTTATGGTTCTTTTTTATTGGTAAAACTAATATATAAATTCCCAAGGAATGGAAAAACTACTTAGATGTGCAAAGGACCTCCTAAATATGTAATGTGTAGTTTAACCATAGGATATAAGTGATTTGTATAATCTATACTTGTTGCTTATTAATTCGGATTATGAGATATTTAAATCTTGAAATTATAAGATTGGATGCTTATAATTGAGTAGTTGTGCTCATGAACAATGAACGATTATATTATGGGATGTCATAGAGTGTATGATATTTGAAAACTACTTATAGGAATTAGAAAATTATAGTTTAAATGTATGTTATACCCAGGTGGTACAAACTATAATTTTTATCTCTATTATAAATCATATTGTGAAGATTCATTCATACATTTGATAGACTAAATATATGAATTTTGATTATTATTATGTTGAACATGTATTAATACTTGTTATTATGAAGTAATCTATACAAATATACTGGTTATATATATATGTTAACCAAATATCACATTGTTGGTACTAAGTAAGAAGTAATATGGACTTCACTAACTTACTAGCATCATAATTCTAGATGAAGGTGATCCAATCAAGTGGTGTGTATGAAACTAACTAATCTTATAGATCAATAACTATTGATAACTTTGGCCAAAGTAATGCTATTTATAGATTATATTTTCATGTGTATGATTTACATGTTTGTGCAATATCTTGTTAGAACAAGTTTATTCATGGTAAACTGCATGTTTCTTAAAATCATACAACATAATTACTATCTTATCTCTCTAGATTCTCATACCATCACTATCTACTCATCAATGAAGGGAGGGATATTCTTTGATGGGGAATTGTGAGGGGTAATTATGGTTTGTATTTTTGTGTAAAAGTGCTTAGATGATTCTCTCCCTCCCCATAATAGTACTTACTTGGAGATGACTCTTGAGATTGCCATAGATATTAGAGTTTGGGAAATTCAGGCTCCATGGAGCCATGTATCTTATATTTGTAAATTATATTATATGTATTATTGAAACATTACCTGATGAGTTATAATTACCTAATTAATTTTATATAAGTTTCTAAATGGTTGCACCAGTCATGGCCAAAAGTTTGTAGTTATTTTATATAATCAATTGTGATGTGTTTCTTATTATGATAGTGATCAGTGATGTATGATGTCACATGTTTCATTTACAATTATCATACTTATATTATTTTATATGGATCACTAATTAGATTCTCATGGTATAATATAATTAAGGAATATGTTGTTAGATTTAAAAAAGATTGGCATATTTCTAGGTAGATCCCAATGGGGATGTTATAAAAAGGTTTAAAAAGATCCTTTTAAATCTTTTATGCAAGGTTTTGAGTTGGAGAAACTCTCCCAGTAAATTGTAGAGAGTATTTGAGGTAAAATAGATATGCTACCACCATATTCAGGCCATTTAAGAAGTTATTGGGTCATAATATAGGTTTTAAGTGGCCAATTAAGCCTCAATCAAGAAGCATGATCAATATGGCTTCAAAATGGGAAGATTGTAAGCCTATTTATAGGTATGAAGGCATGAACATGCCTTTGAAGGAATTTGAATATGATGCATGGCCTTATATAGGATTCTCAAGACTTTTCATGGTGATTTAAATAGACATTAAAGCATAAAGCTAAACCTATGATGGACTATCTTACTATCTAACATAAGAGACCTAGTTGCAAGACTTATGAAGGTAATTTAAGGTCTAGATATTTAAAATAATCCCATATAATAATTTTATAAACCACTTTAATATCCCATCTAGTCATATACAAGGTATTAAAATATTCCTCAATGTTATTTGAGGCTTCCATGGTAAAGAAGACATTTTGGTTTCTCTCTTATCAAACACGTGTGGACTATAGCTATGATAATCAAAGATCCTTAAATTGATTCAAAAAATCCATGAAGTAACCAACTATGGTGGAGACCTTTAATATATAAAACTTTTATTTGATTGAGTGACCAAGTCCTAATATAAAAAAGGGTGGAATAAGAAGAAGTTTGAAACTCATGTTCAAATCTCCAAGAAGAGGAAGCATTACAAAAGACCAAAGCTAGCATATAAGATCTCAAAGGGTACCAAGTGGCAATTGAATATCTTGTAATTATTACAAGTAGATAGTTAACTCCATGAGAATGATTTATGATAAATAAGTCATCAAAACTACCAACAAGACCTCCTATAAAACCCTTATGAAAATTTACTCTAACACTTGTCCTAAAAGGCTAAGAAAAAAGATGAAAACACATTGTTTGCAAGCTTTGTGTCACTCTTTCTCTATTTTTTAACTACTCTACTCATGATATTCATCTCATGAGTTTCTCTTCTTGTCCTATTCTTCTATCTTCTTCCAATTCATCTATAAATTAAGCCTTGAAAGGCATTGAATGTATCCTCCACTTGAGTATGGTGAAGCCTTGCTCCTTTTGTAAGCCATTGAAGTAATAGACAAGCTGATTTTACCTTCTCTTATGATTGAATTCTAGTGTTTTTTAATAGATGATTGATCTTGTCTAGTGTTGATTAAGTTATCTTTGACATGTTGTCTCATTTTCTCAACTATGTGTAGTTTGAACTCACTCTTGTAGGTCATATGAAGTGTTTAAGTGATCTTGTGAAGGTTAATTAAATCAATCTTCTATTAGTGTATTTTAGACCTTTTGGAAATCATCCATCCTTGTCAAATTATCATCTAACACCTTCACATATAAATACTAATGTAAGAGGAGAATATTAAGAGTAGTGTATGAATAGATCAATCTTATATTCATTGAGCATTTTTAGATATGTGGTAGTGGTCAATAATTTGATGTATCACCTCCCTAGTTTAGTTTGTTTTCAGTTATATCTCTCTTTCCCTTTCAAGTTAGATAGTTTAGTGATAATTCTTAAGTGATACATCAAGGTAACTTGCCCTATTTAGAGGTTAAATACACTCTTTAGGTCACCCACAACCTAGGATTGTTCCCATTCTATCAATTAACTGAGTGTATTCATATAAAATACAAAAATTGGTAACTTGAGCATTGCTAAAGATAACCAATCCATAGGTCCCTCTTAATTTCCCTCTAAACCCTATTAGGCTTGTTTTCACCAATTCCCAGTCATCTATGGCCTTCCAGACTTGACCCTAGCTGAGCTAGGACCCTCTATTCATGACCAATCCATACCCATAAGTCTCATCTACCCAAGAAAATAGCACCAAATTTGGATAGTAGCATTGGACCCTAGGGTGTACCCTTTTTAGCACTCCTATCCAATCACATTTTGAGTCTAGATTACCACTTTTCCACAATTCCTTTTATCCATTATGTCAGCCTAGTTTGGTTTCATCTAACCCATGACCAATAGATACATATAAAATTCCATTCAAATATCATTTGAAAAGGGTTAGAAAATATCATTCAAGCAAGCAAGAATATAAGCAAGACCACTCAAACAATCTTCCTTATTCTTTACATATAACCAACCTATATAATTTCAAGCTAATTCAAGTCCTCAGACTAGCCCTGAGCCATCTCAAGCATACCTAGTTTTAGCATTTATTGCATATCATTCACTATTTTACTAAGCACTCTTAAAGGAAGAACTACACATGTCTCGATCCCTCTTAGGAGTAATGGTATGTAGATAGAGTGCCCACACATAGAGTGTGAAGCGCATCTAGTGCATCTTACACATACTAACCCCTTTTCCCCATTTTCCAAAGTTTCTTTAAATTATATATAAGATACAATTAAATGAAGAATTAGATCTACATGAAACTCTATTGATAATGAATACCTAAAAATTGGTAGATAAACTCACACTAAGTAGGTAAACAAAATCTAGAAAGCTTAGATCCTAAGGACAATAGCTCTGGGGAAGGACTAAAATGTTGGATCCTGAGGTATCTAATTTTGGTGCTCCTATCCAATCAATAAATTAAGTTAAAGAACCTATTTTTAAGATTTCCCCAATCCTACATGCAAATTTCTAGACCATGTCTCAATCAGAATAGTCTAGAGTAAACTAAGTTTAATTTTCCCTCTTTCACAACTATTTTTAGAAAAGGTCTAATTGTAATCTAATTTCACAAATTAGTGGCTTTAATTAGGAATATTATTTACTAATTTATCCTACTTGTAATTTTTTATTAAATAGGAATAAAACTCCATTATTCATAAAAATAACAAATCATTTGGTGAACCTGACTTACTTTGAATTTCACATAAAAGCCCTAAAAACCCTAGGGTAAATTCCTACCTGATTTTTCCCATTAATTTTTGAATTTTTTACTAAATATTAAAATAAAAAATTCCTCTCAAATTTTCAAATTTTGTATTAAATTTTAAAATAAATTTATTTCAAACCCTAGTTCCATCAACTAGCTCCTTGTAATTTTCCAATCATTTTCTAAATTTTTAGTTGCATATTAAAATCAAAAATTAACTTCAAATTTCAAAATTTAATAGTAATTTTCAAAAAAAAAAATTATCAAAACCCTAGTTTCATATACTAGGTCCCATTAAATCAAACACTTCCCCATTTATTTTTGAATGTTTTTCTTGAATACTTAACTAAGAAATTCAATTTCAATTTTAAAAATTCATAGTATTTTGTAAAAATATTTTTGAAAAATCCCTAGTTGCATGAACTAGCTCCTATTTTAATTTTTAAGGTATCACCTTAAATTTTTGGTAGCTTAGTATCCTTTTTACACAAATTTCAATTCACTATTTTAGGACCTTGCATTTCTTATATTCAGTACTTTCCCTTTCTATAACATTACCTATTAAAACTTATTACATAATATTCAAACACATTTCAAATAATTTTCTTACTTTAATAATGGCCCAATATACTAATTTTGATGAAATTGATAAAAGATAAATTCAATAACTCCTAACAAAACATCTGGATATGCAAGATGACATACTTATAATTTTATAAGAAGAACAACAAAAATTTAACAATGGTCAATCTTCTCAAACCACAGAGAAACTAGTTACAAATGACACTATGAGGCCAACTATGTCTCACCAACTCATATAGTAGCCCAACCTACCTCTATGTCACTAGTTATAGTTAGTACATGCCTATCTCCTAATGTGGCAACCCTTGTGTAAGAGATAATATCTCTTCAATCCAAGCTACTACATCTTGAGCAAGGTGACACTAGGCATATGTAGGCTTTGGATTCTTTTGTTCTTTTGCATACACCATTGGCATGTCACATTACTTCTACACCCCTTCCACAAGGTTTTTTCAACCTAAAATTACTCTTTATGATGGAAAGGGTGATCTAGAGACACATTTGAGATCTTTTAATGTAACATGCTTGGATTATATACCAAATGATTGGATACTTACCAAGATATTTCCACAGAGTCTAAAGGATTATGTTTTGCAATGGTTCTATAGTCTACTAAATGATTTAATCACTGCATTCAATCCTTTAGCTGACATGTTCCTAGCACACTTCAATATCAACATTGGTAATAAGGTTTCATAAGCTCAGATTGCTCAATAGAAACAATGACTAAATGAGAATCTCAAAAATTATATTCTTCATTATAATACCATCTTGGCTAAGATGACTATCCCCATGGTAGATCAAGAGTTATAAGACCTTTTCAAACAAATTCTTCTACCAGCACTTCATGAATCAATCATGTTCAAAATATTCTCTTACTTCACTGAATTGTGTCACACATTTAAAGAAAGAGAAGTCAAACTAATTTCAATGGGAATACTAAAGTACACTAATACATTAAATATAGCTAATAAGAGTAACATCAAAGTTGAATATAAGGTTAAGTTCAGTGATACTAAAGGGCAGAATCAACCTATAGTTAACGTAGATTTAGAGCCTCCTCAATGAATAGTTTTTTTAGCACCCCCTCAACATACTTTTTAACGTCTTCTAGTTTCTTTAGCTAGGTTTTTATAATAGATTTTGGATTGTAATATCATATCTCTCCATCCTATTTGAGGAGTTGATCCAACAAAGCCTCTTCCAAAGGGATATGATCAGTAGGTATTTTAAAACTATCACAGTGCACTAGGCCCTATGATAAACAGATGCATTGGTTTAAAGCACAAGATATAAGACCTAATAGATTCAAACACTATTGATCATGGCACTTTAGTTGAGCCTCCGCTGATAAAGCAAACATAGGATAAAGAATTGAAAATCTTCTTAGATCTATTTTTGCAACATTCAAAATAGGATATAAGGGACACATTAGGGGTTTATCATGCATATCATGCACATCCACCACCAAATACATATAGGGAACCTTCAGTTGAGTTACATCCTTTGAAAAACATGATCAATGTATATAATTATAGAGTTCTATCTAGAATTTATATCTCCTTCTCAAAATAGGATATCATCAAGGATGATTTATATTATCATGCACTCTTTATCAGAGCTCACATTCATAATTAGCCTATTTATAGTCTGCTTATTGATAATGGTTCCAGTCTTAACATGTGCACCTTGACACTACTGTAGCATTTGGATTATTCAAAGTAGGATATCACTTTGACAAACATATTTATCAGTGGTTTTGGTGGGTATATATAGAGTTCATTAGGATAGATAGTACTTCCACTATAGTTTGGTCCTACACATGTGGCCACACCATTCACTATAAGTTTCAACATAGGATTTTTTGATATGTTACTTGGTCAACCATGGATTCAAAAACTTAGTACAATACCTTTTATAGCTCACATATGTATGAAATTCATTCATGATAATCAAGTTGTTATATTTGGTAGAGTTTCATATGAGTTACCACTCCCCACTTTAGAGCCATCTACCACTTTGTAATCATTAGTTTTAGTTTTACCACTAGTTTTAGTCTTTCCACCAGTTCTAATTTTCCCACTATTTTTAGCTTCTCTTCTAGTTTTAGTTCCTATTCCACTTCATATTTAGACACAACTGAGTCATCCATCACTAGTATAGAGAGTTCATACACCTTTGTAGCTTCAATATTCTTGACAGCTTCCATCTACAATATTCACACCTAGAGCAGTTTCATTGAGATCTCATGTGTCTCTACATAGAGCACATGTTTAGAGAGATTATCATAATTACATATGGGTCCCTAAGAACCATTAGTTTCATCCACTTCTCAAATTTATAGAGGGACCCCACAATCAGTTTCTACTTCAAAGATTTTAGAACATTTATAGCATATATAGCTTTTAGAACCATAGTCTCAACATTGTAATCATGCTTCATGATCATGCATGATTACACTCTTTGATACAAGACACCATGATAGGGAGTCTCATATGAGACTCACTGGTTAGTATCATCTCTTTCCAACATTGATTATCCATAATTTCTTTTACTTGAATTTAAATAGTTTAAATTTTCCAAAGATACAAAAATAATATAACATTTCAAAATCCAAAAAAACATTGAAATTTTTTTTGATTATAGGCATCATCCATGTTTATATTTCTAATATCATGATACAACTTACATTTGTTGTTTTATGTTTATTGTTTGTTAATTTATCTACATTACCATGTTTCACTTGATCTTCTTTGAGTGTGTGCAGTGATGTCTAGCTACTTGATTTCTTTAGTCTACCCATTAAGGGGGAATCCTACATATACATTCGAGACACACTTTGATACACATACCCACTGGGGGTATCTTCTACATGACTACACCATCTAGGTTCTATCATTCCTACACTACACACTCCAAGTTATCATGTTGATGTATATTACTTACTAGATTACATAGATTACTATATCAACATTTTAGACACACTTTGATATACATACCCACTAGGGGTATCTTCTACATGACTACACCATCTAGGTTATATCATTCCTACACTACACACTCCAAGTTATCATGTTGATGTACATTACTTACTAGATTACATAGATTACTATATCAACATTTCACTAGTATCTAGTACTTAGGTATTTATTAGCATATACTTAGTCTTATATTAAACATGTCTTTCATAATTTCACTCTTGCTTTGATTAGTTAGATGTGATTCTATCTTTTCAGTTATTACATGGTTTCTCTTCTTGCTTAGTGTAGCTTATTGGATTATATTGATAGTTCATGCTTGTCTCCTATATGTGACTTAGGAAATTTGCTAATTTCTTTTTATTCTATTCATGTGTGTGCCTTATGAAAATTTATTATATCCTTTTCCTATACTCCTCTATGTGATTGTAGCTTCCACACCAACTTGATTATTTTAATTATATGTGTATGTGGCATTTGAACATGCCTTAGATGCTTATTTTCTAGTTTGAGTGATATGTGCTCATCTCCCTTATTTGCATGGCCCCTTGGCCACCCTTGTATGCTTCTTGATTCTTATTTTGTGTGATTATGATTGATTTCTTATCGATTTTTACAATGACATGATCTATATCATGCATTTTCCTATTCTCTTGGATGCCATGATGGACATCATGCTCCATCCCTCCAACTAGAAACTAAAAAACTAAAAACTAACACTTTTAGTTCTAGTCTAGTACATTACACATGTTATTACATTATTACATTTATCTAGGCATATCCCTATTGATCTAATAATATCTCAAATCAAACTATGTTATATCTTGAGATATTTTATTGATTATCATTACTATATCTTGTATAATTATAGATTAACACACTTGAAAGGCTTTTTATTCTAAGGATAGTCATTATAGGGTACCTATTCCTACCCTTAGAAGAGGGGGAAATAAATAGGAGTTTTTATATAGAGATCAAAGCTTTTATTGGTCAAAAAAATCTAGTTTTAGAACAACTAAAATAGAAACTAGTTATCAAACCACTCAGAATAGACCAGGTAGATAGTCAAGAATCTAGAATAGTGATTAGTTTCCACCTAGGAAAATATCTTAGAGGCTATAATATAGTGCTAGACATTAGGGTGTCTATTTTTGGTGATCCTATTGAAATATTAGAAAAAACATGTTTTTTAGAAGCAGGCAGAAAGGTGGTTTTAGTTATAGTTTTGCACAATTAGACCAATTTAGATCAATAGTTTTTAGTAAAATTTTCCTAGAGAATCTAGAGATTGGGGGAATCATGTGTGTCATGATTGGTCCTCACTTCTAGTTTTATATATAATAATTGGTATAGCTTCCAGATCATAATCTATGTTTTATACACCAGTGATTGGGGGTAGATTGAATACCACTTTTTCTTCTTTTCTTTTAGTTTTTAACATTACCCAAGCATTCTTAGTAGTTACGTATATTATTATATATATAGGTGGTTGACATCATTTATAGTGGATTTCATAAAATCCTAACCTCCACATTCCTAAGTACCCAAGTTCCTAAGTGGTTTCCATATAAGCCAAATTTTTAGTTTTAGAGTGGATTTTATACAAGCCTAATCTCCATACTTTTTGAGTTGGCTAACATTAGCCTAGTTTCTAGTACATATTTAGCTATCCACACCACATTGTAATATTTGTATAGAATTAATTAGCTTTAGGATCCATCTCATATGGCATACTTCTTCATATCAATATCAATTTATAGCTTCTATTCATAGGAAATGATGGTGCCAAAGGGCCAACCTTTATATTCATGAGCCACATATTTAGAAGGATTAGACACATAGTCCAAACATTGATTTTCACATGCATGATCATATAGTTTCACTTAATAGGTGATAATGGATCTAAAGGTCTAGCCTTTTCATTATTGAGCCACCTTCTGAGGAATTGAGCACTCATCTTCATTCATGATATAACTTTTGGTATAAAATCATCTAGCACATCTAACATCACTCAACCTTGCTTAGTATCATAAAAAGTTTTGTATTGGTTTGTGTACCTGATGAGGTGTATTCATTCCTTTATCTTCCTCACTCTTACTTAGCTTTGTAAATTTTTATTTTATATTTCATATAATAAGAACTAATCTACTATTTGTTTCCTTTTCATAGATTCATACTTACACAATGTACTCTTTATGCACTATTTAACATTACTCAGCATCACACAAGCTTCATGGGATTCACTTTTGTATTTGAGTTTAGGTATACTTTCTATTTTCCTTTATCCTATTATTTCACTTTGATGCATCAGTAGAATAAAGAGGGGAAAATATAGTCATATAAAATGTAAAAGTTAGTAAATTAAGCATGGCTAAAGACACCCAATCCATAGGTGTCTGTTGATTTCTCTCTAAACCCTCTTAGGATTTTTTTCACTAATTCTTAATCATCCATGGCCTTTTAAACTTGACCCCAGCTAAGTCAAGACCCTCTCTACATAACCAATCCATTCCCTAGGTCTCATCTACCCAAGACAATATCACCAAAGTTGGACAATAGTGCTAGACCCTAGGCTATCCCATTTTCAACACTCTTATTTAATCACATTTTGAACTCAAGTTACCATTTTTCCTAATTCCTCTTGTCCATTATGTCAACCTAGTTTTGTTTCATCTAGCATATGGCCAATAGATCCCTATAATATCCCATTCAAAGATAATTTGGAAAGGGTTAACAAATATCATTCAAGAAAATAAGAATATAAGTAGGACCACTCAATCAATCTTCCCTATTCTTTGCATATAACTAGCCTATACACTTTCAATCTAATTCAAGTCCTTAGAATAGTCCTTACCCATCTCAAGCATACCCCATTTTAGCATTTCTTGCATATTATTCATTATTTCACCAAGCACTCTTAAAGGGAGAGCTACATATGGCTTGATCCCTCTTCAGAGTATTGGTATATAGGCAATGTTCCCACATATGGGGTGTGAATCATGTCTAGTGCATCTTACACACACTGATACCTCTTCCCCATTTGACAAAGTTTCTATCAATTATATAGAAGATATAATTACATGAATAATTACCTCTAAAGGGAGATTTGTTAATAATGAGGACCTAAAAATTAGTACACAGACTCGCATTGAGTAGGTGAATGAAACTTGAAAAGCTTAGATCCTGAGGACAACACTGAGGAAGGAATATAGTGCCAAAACCCAAAGTGTCCAATTTTGGTGCTCTTTTATAATCAATAAATGAAGTTTAGGACCTTATTTATGATAGTTTCCCATTCTTATATGAAAATTTTTAGACCCTGTCTTAGTTGGAACAGTCCATAATAAGAAAAGTTTAATTTTCCCTCTCTCACTACTATTTTGAGGAAATATCTAATTGTAATCTAATTGAAAAAATTAGTGGATTTAATTAGAAATATTATTTAATAATATATCCTACTCAGACTTCTTTATTAAATAGGAATAAAACTCTATTATTCTCAAAAATAATAAATCAATTAGTAAGCTTAAAAAACCTCCTCAAAGGTCAAATGTTTGATGATAATAGTTATGGCATGCCTGGCGGGACTCAATTTGAATAAGGTTGTCTAAGTTGATGTTGGTCTTGACAAATTTATAATTGTAATAACCTCCTTTATATAGCATCTAGTACCTCCAATATGTTCTTAGCTCTTGCTTGCATAATATCAAGCTATTTTTCATGCCAAAGGTGACAACAAAATCAAGGGCCAAAGTTATTCCTCTTGAATTTTTTAAATTACCTTAATTTTAAGTCAAGATAAAGATATTTCTCCATACTTTTCCTTATAACAAGCCACTTATAAGAAAGAATCATTTACAATATACTCCAATCTCTCCCAAGGTTAGCAATATGGCTATAAATCTACCTTTTATGACTTTAAATGGTAGATATCATCTAAAACTTACATAATATGATGAATTACCTATGGAATCCCTCAAAAGTGCCCCATACTTTATTAGAGAGAACTATTACACCCATTGAGTAAATAAGAGATATGGCTATTTTTTTTAATATCCATAATGTCACCCAAGAAAATGTAGCCATTAGGTTGTTGGAAATATCATTCAATGGAAAAGATTTGGATTGGTATAGGAATTTGGCTACTATTTCAATCAACTCATGGGATGAATTAGGAGATAATTTGAGTAATAAGTTTGAAGATGAGAGTGATCATTTGTCACTAGATGAAAAATTGAATACTATCAATAGAGCCCCATAAAAATTCATTTAAGACTTCAATTCTATGTTCCAAAAGACATGGAATAGGATCTGAATTCTTATGAGGCCCACTCCTCAGTATGCATTCCTCAACTATCTTAAGGCATTTAATAGTGGCATAGTTGTTATGATAGAATCCATGGGAGGTATTATCACATTATTTTTGTACTTATTATTTGATGTGAAATAGTTAACTATGTAACACCTAATGATATAATGGGAAAACCTCTGAGCTGTGTGGCTTTGGCAAATTGAGGTTAACCTTCAAAGAAGGATAGCTTCCTTTTACTAAATCTAATGTGAATGATAAGATACCAGTTTTATGGAAACTTTTCTCTTTTAGTGTCTTTTCTCCTAAACTAAAATCTTGACTGGGAAAAAGGGAATGAATGAAAATTTAAAAAACTAAAACATTGATTGCACCAGCTATCTTAGTGGATCCTAATGCTTTCTTGATGAACACAATGGAATATAAAATTATATTGAAATTGGTTTAGCACAAACTCATACAAAATGGGAAATCAAAGGCAATATCTAGTTATGTTCACAAAATGGAAAAGAGTTCTTTATTTTAATCAAAAAATATTTTTAAAAGGGGAAAAATACCATAAATGAATTTCTTGTGACTGAAATAAGAAACAAAACTTCCAAAAATACTCAAATAACTAGTATACATAGAGATTTATCATACAAGAAAGGAAAATCTTCAATTTATTTCCATTCCAAAGGTTAAAACTTGTAGAAAGTACACTCAAAATGTATAAATTATATCCTCTAAAAGTAAAAAATGATTTGGACCATGGGTCTACCCATATTTATACAAAAATATCTTATAGATGAGATGTAATAATCAAAACTTGAACACCCAATCATAAGAACCATGTAGAGCTAAAACTTCATGAAAAAAGGGGTGATTTTCTCTATTCCTAGCATCTTGGACTTGTATAATGGTTTGAAAAGTGGAATGCAAGAGTTGGGTGTGATCCTTGGAATGGCATGGCATGGCTCAACTAGAATATCTTCATACAATGCTTCTTTATGTTCAATAATTTAATATATCTCTTCATGAAAAATAGGTGGCATTGAAGATAAACTTGACTTTTCAAAAGATAAATAAGGTTACCTTTGCAAAACCCTAACTTACAAAACATAAGTGAGACTTTTACAATTTTTAAGTCAATCACTTTTGTCAAAATAGAAATTGTAATTTTTAATTCATGCTTTTACACTTTTAGTAATTATAACTTGTCAAAATAGAATGTGTAATTTGCAATTGATTTTTACAACTTTCATATTGTCAAAAAATACAAGTTTCTCTTTCTCAAAAAGTTATAAAAAATAGTTTTCTCTTCACAATTACAATTTATAGTTTTTTACAAATATGAAATACAACATATGAAAATATTTCAATAGAAAAGCAAATCAATATTTAGAATGTCTTCATATTTTTTATCTTTCTTGGCCTAGAGTTTTCTAGCATATGAATCAAAGGATTTGAAAACTTCTTATACTCGCTCTTCATCTAGTCCATAGGAATAAATGTGAGAAGCTACACAATCTATTTGAAAATCAAACAATTCTCTTCTAAATGTCTTTATTCCCTATATTTCCATTCTTATCTTATCCATTGCATTTTCATACTCGACAAACCTATGGATAGAACTTAGGGTGAAAACTATATCCTTTGCATATTCTTTTTCAACTACCACTTTGAACTTATTCTAGACCTCTTCAACCTATAGGATATTATCTAAGTCATTCATTGGTTGATATGGAATCATATTCACCATTCCTTTAATGTCATACATCATGTCAATATATTTATCATGAGCCACTTTGGCTTGGTGAGCATACTCTGTTAGTATCCTTATTAGAAATTGAGTGGCTCTATGTATTTCCTCATGCTCAGTCTCATTATTTAGTATTTTCTCAACAATGAGGATATCTACATTAAATGAACCTACAATTATCAATTTTGGATATTATAGATTCAAGGTTTGAATCTTTCCTTCATATTTATTAACCTATTCTTTCAAAATATTCTTTCTCTATGTGATAATTTAATATTGATGCATTATTGATTCAATGATTTTATTACCCTTAGAAATGAGTTCCTTGGACCACTCTTTTGTATCCCTTCCCATTTGAGCAATATTTTGAAATGAATCAATTGTAACTTGATCTAGACTTTGATCGATTGGATGCATTAATTATAGTTGTTCTAATGGTTCACTAGGCTTTATAAAGTGGTTCAATGTTGTTATAAGCTGATCTACCTTTCTCTTCAATTAATCCTTGGTGGCCTTATCATGATCAATCCTTTTGAAGAGAGAATTGATGTCATAGTATACATCTTGATTTAGTCCCTCTCTTGTCAGCCATCCAAGGTAGATCTTGGAAATCTAATAATCCCCAACCATAATATGTCCCTTTGATTTGTTTGATGGGGGCACTACAATTTCAAAATACCTCTTCGCTTTTTCATCATATATCTCTCTTCTATAGGGATCATAATGTTGGGCCAATGTAAACACCAACTCAGTTCTTTAAACTAAAAATGAGAAGGTTGTAGCTTCTGGTAAGATAGAGTCATAAATAATCTAGATCTAATCATTCTTAAATTCTACACCTATCCTATCCGAAAAGTTTCTTAGGTTAATATGACTTAAATCTATATCAATAATTCTTATTATATTAGAATATAAATTGTGAGTCATTCTAAGCCCTTTGGATTTTAAATTCACTTCATTTGGAGACATGAAAACTAGAGTTATTATTTGTAAGAAACCAATTGTAAAAGCTAGTGTTTTAAGTAATTTAAATCTCCAGTGTAGATGGAATGTGCCTTAAGTAGGTGAAATTTATAATGAAACTAGGACTTATTCTATGTAGGTCAAATATTTGGTAGAAGTGAAACATCTTTGAAGAAGTATTAACTCCTATGAGGGTGGTAGGTGTTCAAATCAGGTCCACTTTTTATAAAGGCTCCAAGTCTTACAAGTGTTAAAAGTGCTTAAGACAATAGTATAACCCATAGTGATATTTGATATTCAAGGGAAGTCTAATATCTTTAGGGACCTTAGAATACTATTCACTATTTTAAATGAGAAGTATATGCTTAGGAATATTCACTCAGCTTGATGAAACCCTAAATTTTGATTGTGAAATTAGTAGGGAAAAATTCAAGGCTTTTATGACGATAAATTTGGGGTGGAAAATCCTTACAATGAAACTTTCAAATACAAAACCCTATAAATCCTAGATTATGATGTTGAATAAAACACACAACTCAACCCTCCAATCATTTTTAATAACAAACCGAATGAAAACCCTAACCAAATAACTCAAAATAAATCTCAAACTTGGAAAAATATTTGTGAGAAATGTACATCACTCAAAAATCTTCAAATTGAAGAAACAATGATGGAAAACATGAGGAAAGTACCATGCAACTTGTGAAGATGATGTGGAATAAATTTAGAAGTCATGGATTAAAGTTTTAGGTACTTACATGGCACATGGATCAAGGGTTAATGGCATGGCATAGGTCATCAGAGCTTAAGAACTTGATTAGTAATTTAATAAATTATAAAACCCCTAATTTACTTGGTTTAAATAGTGAAACCCCTTATAATAAATGTAGTAATGGTATTTGGTGGTGGAACTAAGAGTTGTTTGAAGTAGGTCACATGTTAGATGTCGTGAATTTATTTGTTCAATGGAAGGTGGAATTCATCAAGCATTTTACAAGTTTGTAAACTTGAAAATTGCTCATGGGTTCTAAATTTTGTAGTGTGAGTGTTTGGTGGGATGTATAACCCATCGAGCATTTTTAAAGTTTTTAAACTTGAAAAATGATCATGGATTTCTACATCCCATAGTTTAGTTGCTTGGTAGAAGATATTTTTCTTCATGAGATTTGGAGCCTTTCATGCATTTCATAAGTTTACAAACTTGAAAAGTGCACACTGAGTTCTTGGATTTTGTTATTTTATATGCTTCATGGGATATAGATCCCACCACACATTTTTCAAGTTTGAAAACTTGTAATTTACATATCAAGTTCTATATTCCACTAATATTAATGGCGGTTGTTTCAATGTTTTGCCTTTGGTCTCCTTGTGTTATGCAATTTAGGGCTCTAGTTGGTGACATGGCTTAACCACCTCTCATGGATTTGTTAACTCTGGCCATTATATTAAGCACTAACATGTTGATGTTTTGTTGCAATAGTAATCTATGGGATAACAATTATTATCAAATCCAATGGTGTTAGGTTTAAATTCCTCACTTATATTGGGGGAATTGTTTCAAGGTGTTACTTTTAGTCTCCTTATGTTGTGCAACATAGTGCTCAGGTTCATGACATGGCTTAACTACCTCCCATGGATCGGTTAACTCTATCCATTATATCAAAGCACTAATAGGTTAATATTTTGGAACAATAGCAATTAGTGGGCCAATAGTGGTTGTTTTTTAGGATTTACACCCCGTAAAGTAATTTACAAACTTGAAAATTACATATAGATCTCTAGATTTTGTAATGTGAAAAGGGAAGATGGTATTTTGGTGGTTTCAAGGGATTTTATATAAAAAAAGGGAGTCTCCCTTATGTTATCATATGTATGATATTTTTGAGACAAAAATATAAAAAAAAATTAGCGACCTCTATGAGGTGATTGTTTTCTTGTCAGTTTCAATCCAATAGCCTTCTAGACATTGGGCATGGAGTCAATAATTGGCTTTGATAAAAATTAACCTCAGGACAAATAGACTAGAAGTTGCCTAAACATGATAAAATAAGAAAAAACATAGATTAAAAAATGAGGAAAAAAAAATAACTTAATGAAATAAAAACTCCTAATGAGTTGACCTATGTAGAAGCACTTATTAAAAGACACAACTAACCCTACTATATACAAGATCTAAAATTATTAGAATGAGGTCCTACCTCAAAAGTAAGCTTTAAGGTATATCCCATTGACTAGGATAGGTAGTTATTCTCCATAAGCTTAGAGAGATGAAATGAAAAGGTTCTTTTAAATTGAGTGATAATGTATGGACCACTCCATATTGCATCAAATTTGGCATGTCTTCTTAGCTTAGCCATATCTACATCCCATTTTAGAACCATATCTCCTTCATTAAAGTTCTTTTTTGATGCCCTTTTATTGAAATTCCTCTTGTTTTGGGTCTAATTATCTTCCAAGACCTTCATTTCTTGGTTCCTATTTTTTTTGAGTTCTATGAGCTCAGCCAATCTTATCGTCATTACATCATTATCAACCAAGTCCAATTAATGATTTAGATATAGATATGGTAGCTTAAATGATAGCTAGACTCAAGTTTATCTTCCATGTATCAGCATGAAAGTTAAATAATCTATGGCTCTCTTAGGGGTGATTCTAGTAACCCTAAGTGTTGATTTCAACTTCATGTGCCAAGATCTTTTGTTGTCTTATATTATTATTTTGATAATCCTGATAAGGTTTTTATTCATTAACTCAACCAAGCCACTACCTTAAGGATAATAATTAGAATAAGTTCTTAGATACACATTATGCTTGATAGCCCATTTACTCACCCATGTTCCCATGAAGGCTTTAGCATTATCAGAGATAATAGTGTGGGTTATGCTAAATCTTGACACTATACTATCCATAAATTCTAGAATCGATGCCTCTGTAGCATATTTTAGTGCAGTTTATTTAGTCCATCATGTGAAATAATCTATTTTTATAAGGCCCCATTTGTGTCCTTCACTCGATGGTAGATTGATCATGACTATAAAATCCAATCCCCATTGTCAAAATGGTTGCTCTACTTGAATGGGCCTAAGAGGAAAGGTTGTTAAATTTTTCTTACTAGTGAAGTAAGCACACTTTTCATAGCTCCTTACCCATTGGTTGGAATCTTTGAGTAATTTAGACAAATAATAGCCTCCTCACATTATCTTGATGGCCATGGTTCTTATGGAGAAATGTCCTCTTGATGGGCCATCATGGAATTCTTGGAGTACCTTAGAAACTTGATCATGCTTAATACATCTTAACATGACTCCATTCATATCATTTCTAAATAGTACTCCATCAACAAGGACATAAGGAATATACTAGAGTCTATAATACCTTTTCCTAGACTTTTAAAGATCATATGAATACTCGCTAGTCTGCAAGAATTTGGTCATGTCTTGGATCTACTTGTTGAAAATAAGGAGGTTGGCTAGCTGAGATGCATTTTGGTCATATACTACTTTAGGTGTTATTTATACAATTTTAATATCAAAATCTAGCTATTAACATAAACCTTTTCCTCTTACCAACTTGGTAACTTTGATGTCTACATCATACTCCATAACCTTGGTGATCCATCCTAATCACTTTTTATTTATCTCCCAATTGCTCAAGAATTATTTCACACTTGGGTGACTTATAATTAGAAGCATTTTATTATTAGAGATTATATGCCTAAATTTTTTGAGATCTTTAATCATAGCATACACTTACTTCTCCACAAAACTATAATTCTCCTCATATCCTTTCAAGGATTGGCTAAATAAAGATATTAGTTATTTTAATTGTTTGTTATTATGCTGAGTCAGAATGGCTGAGATGCTTTCTTCCCCTCCAAATGCATAAATAATGAAATTTTTCTCATAATTTGGATTGATGAGGTTAGAAGCCTAAAAAATAGCTTGTTTGATGGCCTAAAAACCATCTCTTCCATCTTTTGTCCAATTGAATATGGTACCCTTCTTGAGCATTGTAGTGAGGGTTTTTACCAAGGAGGAAAATTTTGGAACAAATTTTCTTATAAAATTAATCTTCCCAAGGAAACATTGAAGTCTTTCTTATGGATTTGCAGTGCCAATACAAATATAACACTATCTCTTTTTGGGTTTATTGCAATACCTTCCTTTAACACTATGTACTCCAATAGTTTCCCTTCATGGACTGTAATAATGCATTTATTTGGGTTTAATGAAACCCCATATTCTCTACACCTTTCAAAAAAATTCTAAGGTGGTACAAATGTGCTTCAACATATTTTTATTAGATGGTGATATCATCCAAATACACCAAGATCATTTTGTTTATCATCCCTTTGAATGTCATATCCATGGCTATTTAAAATGTTTATCTAGAATTGGTTAAACCAAAAGTCATCTTTGTGTATGCATACATGCCCCATTTTTTGGTGAAGATAGTTTTGTACTGGTTTGAATCTTTTCTAGGATTTGGTTATACCTATAATAACCATCTAGAAGGGAAAATGTTTCATATCCTACTATAGTTTGTAAAATTTTCTCCATAGGTAAGAGAGGATAGTGATCAATTAGGGATGTTTTATTTAGGTCTCTAAAATCCATGCACAACCTAAATTCACCATTTTTATTTTTGACAAGACCATATTGGTAACCCAAGATGAGTGCTTGATGGGAAAAATTATATTAGCTTTTATCAATTTAGAAATCTCACTTTTCATCAGGGGTTCTATTTTTAGATTAAGGGGCCTATATTATTGTCTGACATGCTTAGTATTTGGATCCAACACTATTATATGTTGGGATAAACTAGGGTCAAACCTTATTAGTTTATGATAGATCCAAGTGAAGTTATCATCAAGTTCTTAGCATAATTCAATAAAAAATTTCTTCTTAGAGTCATTACATAGCTTCCCTAGTTTTAGGTTTTTTCCTTCAGAGATGACCACCATTTTTTAGTCTTCTTCATTGAACAAAATATTCTTTTTTTGCCTTTTAGCTGGTTTTTCAAATTGAAGATGTTCTCAAATGTAAAAAAAAACCATAGGTAGTTTGTTTATCTTAGCTAGATGATCTAATACCCATATTGATCTTGGAGCTTAGGCTAGTTCCTATATGATAATTTAGCTTCTTCTCTCAATAAGTTTATAATTTGTTGATCATTATCAAAGACTTGTCAATTAGTGATATTGTCAGGAATAGATGGTTTTACTACCAATTTTTCATGATGGATACTTTATTTTCTTATCTCCTCATGTAAGATATATTGGGATCCCATTGAATCCATATAATTAACATCCTTATTTTGTGATATTGGTACTAATTGAATATTTAGATTAGTGAAATATTTGAATAGGTCCCATTCCCTATGCTTATAATATATCAACAAATTGTTCTTAATCAAATTTTTAGATCTTACTTGGTGAATAATCAATTCACTATCACCAAATATCTACATGGGTTCTATACATATTTTTTTGGCCAGCTACAGTCCTTGAATTAGGGCTTCATATTCAGCTACATTGTTAGTGCAATTAAATTTAAGTCTAAAAGAATATAAATAACTTTCCTTTTGGGGATATACCAAGATATCACCTAAACCCACTCTATTTTTTTCTTTAACCATCTAAGAATAATTTCCATACACCTTGAAGATCTTAGACTGGTTTTAAGGTATTGGGAATGATTACATCACTCTCATGTATGCAATATGTACCCAACCTAGTTTCTTCTACAAGGTTATAAGGATCAAAATAGAAGGATAATCCCCATTCATATAAGATAATATCTAGAATATCTTCTATGGTGGCTGAAACCTCATGATTAGTCTCTTCTTCTTGATCTTGTAATATGAAGTTCATGTTCATGAGAGGAGGAGTGTATGGTTCAATATGATCCTTAGCTATTATATTATCTCTTATTTCTACTCTTGTCCCATACCTCATTCTAAGAAACATGTGAAACCATTTTTATACAAATATCCTCCCATTTTCGTTGTAAAATCTTGTGAAAGGCAAATGGTAAAATAAGGGGGAAGGTTAATAACTAAGATATCTTAGGAAATTGACAAACTAGGAAAAGAATAAATAATGAGATTTAAATATTTTATTATTTATAATATTTAAATAGTGATCCCATCCAAATGAACCATTGCCTTATTCACATGTGTATATTTTATGCCAAGAGCAGCAACTATATTTTGGGCATAACAAAACTACTACCCCCTAAATCTACCATGCAATTATGAACTCATTGGTTCCTAACTATTAATGAGAGATATAAAGGAAGAGGATTACCACTTTTGCCTATATTATATTTAGTTTTTGGCTAACATAAATTATTTTTAGTATTAGGCCCCTTAGTTGAAGCCTTATCTATTATTTGAAAAAAATTCAAGGCCTCTTGTAACAAATCTCTTTGTGCTGGTATAGATAGTGCATCCTACATAGTGACATTTAGATTATTCTTTTTCATTTTCTTAACATGTTGAAGGGAATACTACCAACCTTTGGTTATGTCTTTTCTAGAGCTATGTCCTTTTTCATAATATTTAGAGTAGGTACTTTCTCTTTGGGCTAAATAGTGAGTATAAAGAGTGGCTTTTGTACTTCGTTGTTCTTTGTAGGTTTTAGTATAACTTTGGAGGCTGAAGCCTATTTTGTCTTGGTATTCTGATCACTCTTGATTACTCTTTTATTTGATCATGTGTTCACTACCACTGGACCTCCATCATTAAAAAAATCCTTCTCTTTATTTACTCCACAAAAGTATTCTTCTTGCTAGTTTAGAAGATTATTTTTTCCTTGAGTAGGTTCCTGTGTGTCTACTTATTTGGAAGGGGATTCTTCTTATTGTCCCTATGTACTAGTCATGCCTTATACCATCAAATCTTGAATAATGATACCATTGGGGATATTATTTTGATTGTTAGGCTGTGAACAAGGATAACACCATTTATAGTCTTGAACCAAGTTGTTCTAAATAAGTACAATGGCTTTGGTAGTACTCAATATAGGTAAGGCATAGACATTTGGGGCCTTTGGTTATGCATTTTGACCTTGTAGTTATTGATTACCTTGGTATTTTTGCATGTATCCTTAATATGGCTACTTATTAGGTTGATATGTTGGGTTATCCTATTTTAAGTTTATAATTTTTAGATTGTTGCCTCTTCATAGCTACTAACTCATTGCCAAAACTCTTAATTAGTGACTTGACCTCATTTAGTTCATCCATGGGAGCGGGGATCAAAGTTTTTGCCTTGATTATAGTAGGAATTGTGGCAAGTGTAGGTGGTGTAGGAGCTATTTCTAGAAATAAAGGCATTGGTGGTCTTGGGGTACTTTTTAAAGATTGGATTAAATAATTATTTGCCCTTATCATAATTTCATAAGTATTAGGGAGTGTGGTACCACGCATATACTAAATTGTGATAGCTATATCACTATTTAGGGCTCTCAAGTAATATAGGAAAGTATTATTTGTAATTGGCTTAACTAGTGCTAGAATTCTATTCCATGTCTTCTAGAAGTGGAAATTGAAATCAGTCATGAGTTCATGATGAGCCCATTAAATGGTGGTTAACTTTTCAACCAATGAAATGTGGTCACTATTATCTTCGAGTTGAGCACATAGTATAGTTCCTAAATCATCATAAACTTAGATAGAGTGTGGAGTAAGACCTATGTACCATTGCAAAGATTTATCCTTGAAGGAGCCTAAGAGCCTAATTTCAACATTCTCTTGTACCACATTATGGAATATGCATATATTGATAATATCTTGTATGTGTTTCATAAGATTAGTATAAGTTTCACTAGTGAAATATGGTAGGGTTTCTAAGGCCAAGGTAGGTATATCATCATATTGGGCAAACTAGAGAGGGTTGGCCCCATTGAAGGATACAAAAATTTTAGCCATTATAGGAGGAATAAAACTAATAGGAGTAGGATTACTTGCAATGGATTAAATTAAATTTTATAGATATAATTTATAATGGGGTACCATTGATTTTGATCGCCTTTTAAGTGAAAATGACAATTCTAAAAAAATATCTTTCTTAACTTTTATAGTTGATCTTGTTTGTTAGATTGCATGCGTAACCCTTGAAATCTTGAAACCATAAACTATTCGAGTCTTTAGGTTCCTTTGGTATGCATTTGAAGTTGATGCAATGTTTGCCAAAAATAACACTAATTTCTTTATTTTTTGTCCTATTGGCCATGCCAAAAATTGTTATCACATATGCTTTTCACATGTTCTTTGATGTGGAATAGTTCATTATGTAATACCTAATGATACAATGGGAAAAAATATGAGCTGTGGAACATTGTAAAATTGAGGTTAAACTCTAGAGAAGGCTAGCTTCCTTTTCCTAAATCTGATGTAATTGATAAGATACCAATTATATGGAAACTTTACTCTTTTAGTATCTTTTCTCCTAAAGTAAAATCTTGACTAGGAGAAATGGAAATCATGGAAATTTAAGAAACTAAAATGGTGATTTCACTAGATATATTAGTGGGTATTATTGCTTTCTTGATGAAAATAATGGAATAGAAAATTATATTGAATTGGTTTAGCACAAACTCTTACAAAATGGAAAATTAGAGGTAATATTCAGTTATTTTCATAAAAGGGAAATGAATTCTTTATTTTAATCAAACAATATTTTTAAAAGGGTAAAAAAACCAAAAATTAATTTCTTGTGATTGAAACAAGAAATAAATCTTCCAAAAATACTCAAATAACTGGTATACATAGAAATTTCTCAGATAAGAAAGGCAAATATTCAATTTATTTCCATTCCAAATGTTGAAACTTGTATAAAATACACTTAAAATGTAGAAATTATATCCTATAATATCAAAAATAGTATTTATACCATGGGTCTAGCAATATTTATACAAAAATATCTCATAGATGAGATGCAGTCATCAAAACATGAACACCTAGTCAGAAAAACCATGCAGATCTGAAATTTCACGCAAAGAGGGGCAAGTTGCTCTATTAGTAGCATCTTTGACATGTATAATGGTTTAGAAAGTGGCATGCAAGATCTAGGTGTGATCCTTGGCATGGCATGATATGGATTGAACTAGAATATCTTCATATAATGCTTCTTCATGTTCAACAGTTGAAAATAACTCTTCATGAAAAATAGGTGGCATCCAAGATAAACTTGAATTTTCAAAAGATAACTATGGTTACCTTTTTAAAACCCTAACTTACAAAACACAATTCAATCACTTTTGTTAAAATGGAACTTGTAATTTGGAATTCATGCTTTTGCACTTTTAGTAATTGTAACTTATCAAAATAGAAATTGTAATTTGCAATTACTTTTTATAACTTTCGTATTGTCAAAAAATACAATTTTTTATTTCTCAATAAGTTATAAAAAATATTTGTCTCTTCACAATTATAACTTATATGGTTTTTCACATATGAAACACAACATATGAAAATATTTCAATAGAAAAGTTTATCAACATTTAGAATTAATTTATCTTTATTTTATTTTTGTCATAGAGATTTTTAGCATATGCATCAAAGGTTTTGAAAAATTCTTTTACTCTTTCTTCATTTGGTCTCCAAGAGTAAATGTGAGAAGTTACATAATTTGCTTGAACATTAAACAATTCTCTTTTAAAAGTCTTTATTCCCTATATTTCCATTCTTATCTTATCCATCACATTTTCATACCTAACAAACCTATGGATATAACTTAAGGTGAACACTATATCCTTTGTATATTCTTTTTCATCTACCTCCATGAGCTTATTCTAGACCTCTACAACCTATACGAGAGTATTTTAGTCATCCATTAGTTGACATGACATCATATTAATCAGTCATTCAATGTCATACAACATGTCAATAGCTTTATCATGAGCCACCTTAGCTTGGTGAGTAGATTATATTAGTATCCTTATTTGAAATTAGGTGTCTCTATGTAATTCCTCGTGTTAATCCTGATTCTTCAGTAGGTTCTCAATAATGAGGATATCTACATCAATTAAAACTACAACTGTCAATTTTGGATAGTATAGATTCAAGGTTTCAATCTCTCCTTTGTATTTATTAACCTACCCTTTCAAAATATTCTTTCTCTTATTGATCCATTATTACTGTAATGATTTTAATCCCCTTAGAAATGATTTCCTTAGACCACTCTTTTGTATCTCTTCCCATGTGAGCAATCTCTTGAAATGAATCAATTGTAGCTTGATCTAGACTTTGATCGATTGGTTCCATCAACTTTAGTTATTCTGATGGTTCACTAAGCTTTATAAACTAGTTCAATGCCATTGTAAGCTAATCCACCTTTCTTTTCAATTCATCATCAGTGGCCTTATCATGATCAATCCTTTTCAAAGAGAGAATTGATTCTAGATTGCACATCATGATTTATTCCCTCTCTTTTCATCCATCTAAGGTGGATTTTAGAAATCAAATATTCACCTACCATAATGTCTCCCTTTGATTTATTTGATGGGGGAACTATAATTTTGACATACCTCTCCCCTTTGTCATTGCAAACCTATCTTCTATAAAGACCATAATGTTGGGCCAATGTGAGCACAAACTTAGGGTTTGAATTAAAAATAGGAAGGTTTTAGCTTATGGTAAGCCAGAGTCATAAATACTCTAGATATAGTCATTCTTAAATTTTGCACCTATCTTATCCCAAAATTTTCCTAGGTCAATATGACCTAAATCCATATCAATAATTTTATCTATTTTAGAATATAAACTATGAGTCATCCCAAGCCCTTTATATTTGAACTTCATTTTCTTTGGAGACATGAAAATTGGAGCTATTTTTTTTAAGAAACCAAATTTAAAATCTAGTAGAATCTATAAGTGTTTCAAGTAATTTAAATCTCTAGTGGAAATGGAAGGTGCAATTTCTAGTGGAACTAGGAGGTGTTCTATGTAGGTTGGATCTCTAGTAGAAGTGAAATGTGTTTGAAGTGGTATGAACTCCTATGGAGGTAGGAGGTGTTTGGAGTAGGTTAACTTTTCAAAAATACTTAAGAGTCTTGTGCAGGTTGAAAGTGCTTAGGACATTAGTAAAACCCATAGGGATATAAGATGCTTGAGGCAAGTCTAATTTCCATGATGACCTTGGAAGATTATTCATTGGTTTAAATGAGAAGTATATGACTGGGAATGTTCTCTTGCTCAATGAAACCCTAAATTTTGACTACAAAATTAGGAGGGAAAACTTCAAGGTTATTATGATGATTAATTTGGGGAGGAAAATCCATACAATGAAACTTTCAGATATGAAACCCTATAAATCCTAGATCATGATTTTGAAGAAAACACATAACTCAACCCTCCAATAATTTTTAATGACAAACCAAATGAAAAACCTAACCAAATAACTCAAAAGATACCTCAAACTTGTAAAAATATTTGATAGAGATGTACATCACTTGAAAATCTTCAAATTAAATAAATAATGATGGAAAACATGAAGAAAGTATCATGTAATTGGCAAAGATGATATATAATATGTTTTTAAATCATGGATCAAAGTTGTAGGCACTTTCTTGGCATGTGGCTTGAGGTTTGATGGCATGGTATAGGTCATGAAAGATCAATAACTTGATTATCAATTTAACAAATGATTAAAAAACCCCTAATTTACTTGGTTTAAATAGTGAAAACTCCTAAAATAAATGTATTAATGGTGGTTGATGGCATATTTAGGATCTATTTAAAGTAGGTCCCATGTCCATTGTGGTAAATGGCTTGGTTTGGTGGAAGGAAAAATTCACCAAAAAATTTACAATTTTGAAAACTTGCAAACTACTTATGGGGTTACACATTCTACAGTGTGAGTATTTGGTAGGAGGCAAAACCCACCAAGCACTTTGAAAGTTTGTAAACTTGAAAAATGCTTATAAATTTATGCATCTCATGGTTTATTTTCTTGGTAGAAGATATTTTTCTTCATGGGATCTAGAGCTTGATATGTATTTTGTAATTTTGCAAACTTGCAAAGTGCATGCCAAGTTTTATATTATGTCAGTTTGGATGCTTTGTGGGATCTAGAGCCTACCATACATTTTACAAATTTGTAAACTTGCAATATGCATATCAAGTTATAGATTCTACTGATCTGAATGATGGTTTCTTTATGGGATGTGGAACCCACAAATAAATTTATAAACTTGAAAATTACATCTAGAGCTCTAGATTTGTTAGTGTGAAAAGGTAAGATGGTTTTTTAGTGGTTTTAGGGGATTTTCTAAAAAATAAATGGGGTATCCCTTAGGGTATCATATGTAATGATATTTTGTGACAAAAATATCAACAGGAGGAGAGACCTTATTAGAAGCTTATGATCTTGCCATCAAAGTTAAAAATAACCTCATACAGGCTAGAAATATATCCCCAATGCCTCCCATGCCATTGTTTCCTAATATACATCCCTTTACTCCCACTCTTTCTCCCATCCTACATTGACCAGTGATAAGTTGGTTGTTCCTAATCAACCAAGCAAGTCAAATGATTTTGAAGGATTGATTAATACAATTATAAAAAAGGTTATATAAATGGATAAATGGTATTAAAACCAATTTCATATACCTTATCAAGATCCATACCAATCCAATCAATCATATCAAGCCAATAGGCCACCTTCCAAGGCAGTTCTCAAGGGTAAGGATAAATTACCAATGTGAGACCCTATATTAGCTACAATCCTAATGATACCTCCACTTATAAATCCCTAGTACCTACTCAAAAGTCTTGGTACAATATCAGGACTGGTCCGAATCAACACTCTAATATAAGGTGAAGTGTTTAATCAAGCTTGTATGGCATAAAATGGAACCATTTCTTTTATGACCCAAGTTGAAGATCTAAATCAGATTATGAAAAATGGATAACATGTTCAATATAATCATACATTGGTATATTATAAATAGGTATATTGGTGTGTAATCAATTAATTAAGAAGTACAAGTAAGGATGGTGATGCTTTTGTAGCATCTAATACAAGGTCTAAAAGGAGAACAATTGATAATGCTCAAGAGATGGGTAAAATTACAGCCACTATGCCTTCTATGTCTCAAGGAACAAGCGATGTCAATAATTTTCATAAATCCCAAGAAACTCAAAAAAAATATAATGTTATGGCTAATTTCATTCCCCAAACTATGTAGCCTCAAAATAGTATGGTAACTCCTAGAGGATAGACAAGAGTTAGCAACTCTTGCATCAATATTGTAAAACAAATGAAGAAGGTGAATTTTACTATTATAACTCAAATTTATACCCTTAAGAGGGTATTTCAAGCACCTTCAACTTGATTTATATAATGGGATTGATCCTTGATTCTGGGTGACATTTAGGTGGACCAAATATCTAGATGATAGGGCTAGCTCCCCTTGATGTATCAATTAACCTCTACTACTAACTTAAAAAGGAAAAGGGATAAGGATAATATTAAATCAAAATAATTAAGGGTTTGATAGAAAAAATAATTTGATCACTACCAACCAAATCCATCTGCACATGTAGATCAGGAGAGTAACCTTAATATACACTACTAATCTAAATCTCTCAAATCAACATTTCAATGTGGAGGTTGTGATAGATGCTTAAGTTAGGAGGACTAATAAAGAGGTCATATAATGACATATAAAAAATCACTCAACCCTCATACTTCACTTGAATACTTCACATGACCTACACAATAAGATTTAAAAATGCATATAGGTGTTAGAATAAGACATGTTAGGAATGGTAAAAAATCATTCCAACCTAAGATTCATAAGTGATAACTCCAAGAACATCACACATGAAGCTAAATACAATTGATTGAAAAACAAATCAAATTATGTGTTATTCAAAAATATGATATTATATTATAAAAGAAAGACCTTTCATAAATAGGCAAGGTGAAACATAGAACTAGCCTAACTAGCCAATGTGACATAAATCCTCATGTAGGAAAAACTCACTAAAAGATGAAATATCTATTTATTACACTAGAAAATATGAGAAATGCATGAAACACATACTCTAACACCACCCCCTCTAAAGTGAATCTAGGGTCTAATAATGGACAAAAAAGAAATAGTGGCATATCCACAGTATGAGTCTTAACAACTAGGCCTATTAAGGTACACACGTATAATTTGTATCCATGAAATGAAGAAGTAAGATCTCCTCATAAACACCCCCCAAGGAAAACTTTTAAAACCCCAAGAATTATACATAACTCAAGTAAATAATGTGATTTAAAAGACTTTATGAAGATGTCTACATCCTAATGTTACTCTAATCTAAGAACTCCATCTGAAATGTTCTAGCAAATGAAGTACCTATGTACCTCAATGTTCATGGCCTTGATGCTCAACTAGGTTGTGAGATATATGAATTTCACTTTGGTTGTCACACTAAAGTATAGTGTGTGAATCATATGTGAATCCAAAATCTATAAATAAATAATGAAGCCAAAGGATCTATTGATGTGTTTTATCTTTTTCCATGTACTCATCCTCTACAGATGAAAGTGTAATATCTTACTAATTCTTACACATACAAAAAATAGGTGAGGAACTAAGACAAAATATGTATCTTTAAGTGGAATGTTTATTATTAAGAGAACATGCCTAATCAAAACTAGTTGTAAGCAACCAATTGATTAGAACCCCTAGTGTAGTGTAATCCAAAATGAGTAGTGCCTTACAGATATTGTAAAATCCTATTGGTAGTCTATTAATGATTATCATGAGGGTCATGTGAAAGCATAGATATAAGCCAAAATTTGAATGAAATATTTCATGGAAAATGGGTTAAATATAGAATAATCCCAACCATATACCTATACAACATAAGATAAGAAAGTGGAGTAGTACAAGAGGCAGTGAGAGTCACTACAAACTAAAAAGGAGATGGACTTGTATTATAATTAGGCATGCCAAAACACTAAAGAATATCAAGGGTGTACTTATGTTAACTCAAGTAGATCCCTATATTTGACTATGAAATCTGTAAACCAAATAAGAAATGTTGAAGACCAAGATTTATCATGTTAAGCTATGTTAAAAGTTCCTACTAAATAGCCTATACCTAAGATGAGGAACTACTTGTGAGAAGTGAATTGTTAACATACAAGACTAGTATAACAATCTCCTCCCTAATATGTTGAATATACATTATGAGATTAGATTGTTAGCAAACAAAGCCGATGGAGAGAATAAATCAATCCATCCTCTCATACCAATATTGAGGGGCCTATTTGAGACCATAAAGAGACATCTTAAGTCAAAAAACAAGAGAAGAATCATGAAAAAACCCAACAAACTGCTCTATATATATTTCTTCATGCAAGTCTTCATGAAAAAAATCACTCTTAACATCCATATAATTTATTGGCCAACCTTATGATGTAGTAAGAGAAATTACAAGGTGAATATAATACACTTTGGTAATAGGTGAAAAAGTCTCATAGTAGTTAATACCTTCAACCTATGATAACCCCTTTGCAATAATATGTACCTTATACTTATCAATGGACCCATCATTGGCATACTTGGTTCGGTAAATCCACTTGCACCTAACTAACTTTTTTCCCTTAAAAAGAGTGAACAAATCCTAATTGTTATTCTTCATCAATGAATAATACTCAATTTTCATTACATCATCCCACTCTTGTATCCCATGAGCCTATGAAAAAGATTGTAGATTCCCAAATAATGCCTGACACAAAATTTTAGTACCCATATAATATGTATATGATGATGTCAAGTAGGTGGAAGATCCTATATGAAAGGTGATATCTCATAAACTATAGTATGTGCCCACCTAGGAATAGTGGTAACATTAGTGTGAATAGAATCCTCATCCTTTTTAACCTCCTTAGGAATCTCTTGAACTATATCCTCCAAGAAGGAATCCTTAAGAGGAGGTGAATCATTTAAATAAGAAGAAGGCATGGAAGAAGATGAAGGGTCATGAGATGTGAAGTTCTCATCAAATTATACATGTTTTTGAAAATCAATATCATGAGTATCAGGATCTAAAAGACGATAATCTCTCATGTCCTCACAATACCCTATAAAAATCAAAGGTTTAATCTTATTATCCAATGCTTTATTTTTCTTCTAGTACAAATACCCAAGCAAAGATTTCAAAGACTCAAAAAAATGAGACATCAAGATTGGTTCTAGACCAAGCCTCCTCTAGAGTCATATTCACAAGTACTCACTTTGGTGTGTGTTTTTGAATGTAATTTGCATAATTAATTCCCTATACTTAATAGATAAGAGGCAAGTCCCATGAATTCATTATGAAGTTATCCATATCATTTAGAGTTAGGTTCTTTTGTTCTACTAATTAATTCTTCTATGGATCATGATAAATTAAAATGTTGGTGAACAATACCATAGACTAACAAAAAATTAGAGAGCTCTTGACTAAAGTACTTCCATTATCTATACGAAGCTTCTTGATATGTCATTTTGAATGCAGCACCTAAAGCATCCATACTAGAGAAAAAGGTATAACCAAATATTTGGAATAGGCCACTTAACTTAGAAAAAATCAATTACACACACTCTTCATCCTTATTATCTCATCTAATACCCTTCAAATATGTCAAAAAATTCTTAAAATTAGTGAGGTAGTCTAAAACGGAGGCAAATTCATTTGGATTTAGTGAAGTAAGCTCCACTTCAAGCTACATAGATCTTAAGTGATCTACTTTACTAAATAAACATTTTAAATTAGCCCACATTTGAAATGGAGAGTCATATCTATCAAAATGAAACAAAAGACTATCACTCACATAAGCCCTAATCAATCCCATACATTCTTCAAATTTACATTCGTGCTAAAATTTTTCAAATTCACGCGTAAACTATGGTTGAGTTTCATTCATTAGGGACCATAATTATTTGTGCTTTATGATTGATTCCATCCAAGGTCTCTATGTATAGTAATTATGTGTAGTCTAAGTCTCATAATGATTAATACTATAAGTATATTACATGATAACAAATCATTAAAGAGCATTAAAATGCAAAAAGGTGTACAAAATTAGCATCAAGATAACCCCACAAAAGATTTTATTAAGGACCCCCCCCACATTTGGCACTTTATAAAAGTAGTGCATTTTTACAAATTAATGATACCAATGGATAGAAAATTTAAAACCATGTAATTTAAAAAATATATAACTCAAATCCATGTTACAATCCAAATTTTATTAATGTTACAATTTCCCATAAAATGGGTCAAAACATTAAAAAAATATAAACTAGTTTTTGTGATCAAATCAAAAAATAGTATAGTTGTCCAACCACTCATTAGAACCAAAATTGAACTACAGACTCAAAAATTCCAAAAAAACATTTAAAGATATCCTCATAGTTATCTTTATACTTGTGTAAGTGAACCGTGTTTCCACTCGAGACAAAAAATTAGTGTATAAATGAAAAAAATGAGTTTAGATGTTGTTTTGAGAGAAAAAAGATGGTTTTACTATTCTATTTTGGCTCAAATCCCTCTAAGAATATGAAAACACATATCCATGTCCATCCAAAATGAATGCCAAGTAAAAAGAGAATATTTTTTTAAGCCAAAGTGAAGAACCATCTCAAAAGAAAGGGTGCAATCCTGGAAAATGTTTTATAGATTTGAAACATATAAAAATAAGATAAAAGATGGTGCCTTAGCAGATGAATTCCAATACTAAATTAGAAAAAAGGTAGATAGATAAACTCCACACAACAAACTTGGATTCCAAAGAGGAAAGATTTCATATTTCAATGCCTTTGGTATGTAGATTTTAGATTTCAATGCCTTTAGTGATGTCTCTTGTCAAAAAATTACATATCTACTTATCAAAAATGCCTTATTTCTAGTATCAATGTCTCCTATCACAAATCGCAATGTCTCCACAAAATTTAATGCTTAGATCTTCAAGGACAATGCCAAGACTTGGATAAACAATGCCAAACTTAAAAAAGTCAATGTAACAACAAATTTGACACTTCTACTCTTCTAACTCAATAATAAATGCCTCTCTCAATCTTCCTTAGATCATATTTTCTACAATAGAAAAAAGGCACCACCGATCTACAATAACAAAAAAAATCCAATGCATATGTTGTAAAAAAACCAATTCCTACCACCTTAAATAATGATGCCAAGGTAGAAGTAGAAAATTCAAGGCACCTTTGAGCAAAAACACCTCTTCCAACACCAAATTGAACTTTATTTATATATCTTCAGACTTATTCCATAGATCCAAAGAAAAATCAAAATAAGATCACCAACTTACTCCAATTCCTCCTATCAATAACAAAAAAATAATTCCAATGCCTAGTTAAAGTAGATCTCCTTGATGAAAAAAGGATGCCTCTCTTGAAAATATGATGCCTTCTCTTAGTAGATCAATTCTACCTTCTTTCCTCTTTAAATGAAATTCTAAGCTTCAAAAGCAATAAAATATTAAAAAATTATTTAAAAATGATTTTTCTTTCCTCAAGGGAAATCAAAGACAAGGGAAGAAGCATCAAAAAGAGAAATACATGACAAGGGAAGAAGCAGTGGTAAGGGAAATTTTTGAAGTAGTAGCAATAGAGATGGGACAAACACCTCAAATCTCTAGTACCATGTTAGGAATAGAGAACAATTATTCCAACTCAATATTTATAAGTGATAACTCTAAGAACATCACACATGAAGTTGCAAACAATTGATTGAAAATCAAAGAGATCAAGTGTTATTCATAACTGTGATATGCTAGTACAAAATAAAGCTCTTGCATAAATAGGCAAGGTGAAACATGGAACTATACTAATTATCCAATATTGGATAAATTCTCACATAGGATAAACTCATTAAAAGATAAAATAGCTATTTAATACACTAAAAAACATGAAAAATTCATGAAATACATAATCTAACACAACATGCCAAGGAAGACTGAGCAAATCACTTGGCAAGTTCAATGATACATGCACACAAACTAAATACAATCATAGAAGGATGTAAAACTAGTATCCTTTCATTTATCTAAATTAAAACAAATGAGTAGAGCATTTCCATACCTAGGTAGAGGACCCTTACTAATCTAAATAAGGTTATGTTTATAGAGAATGAGAGTAGAAGATGTGAACTAGGAATTTGACTAAGAAGAGGAGATTAGTATGGAGTTAATGAATGAAACCAAATCAAAAACACACTAAGCTAATGTCTCCATGCCTAGTTACTAGGGTGAGCTTTGTAACAAAAACAAATGATAAACACAACTAAAAATTAATTAAACAAAAAATAGAAATTCCTTCGCCTTCCTTGGATGCTCCAAATGCCTTTGTAGTAGTGGCTTTCTCGACTTGTGCTCATGAAGTCTTCATCAAAGGAGGCTTGGCTATCTCCTCTTCTCCTTAGCACCTTGTGACTTTGGATTGGCTTGGCTTGGAATCAATTTGGCATGTTAACACTAATTTCAATGTATTCTTCAAGATATTTGTGCATTATAACTTTTCACCAAAATAGCTTAGAAATGATGTGGTAAGGCCTCTTATTTATAGATTTTTATAAATGTCTCGAATCAACCTAAACCATCCATATCAGGATTAAGATGTGTGGTTAAGGATTAATTAAATTATGCAATTAAAATTGATAAATAGGCTCATCAATATTTGGATAGAGGAGAAATTAAGAAGCATGGAGGGCTTTGATGAGGCATGGGAGGCATGAATCCTGATATTTGTGGCATTTATGGCCTAGAGATGTCTTCCCAAGAAATGAGGTCACCTAAAGATGTATATATTCAATATTCATTTACAAAACAAACTATTCAAAAAATTTCCATGGAATTATTAATTATGTCTTTATTTGTATTAATTAACTCTTAAGCATGATTAAGCACTTTATGCACAAATTACTCAAATTAATCAAAATGGCTTGTTATTGGTCCAAAATTCAATTGGATTAGAATTAGAAGGTCATTTTAGATATGTTAGATCCATTATACCATTTAAGATATTATCAATAAAAAATAAAAAATGCATGTGTCTTGTGTAAGATATTTGATAGGAAAGAGCCATCCAAAGCACCTAGGTGCAAAATTAGAATTTTGACTCAGAGTGATCTGATCAAAGTTAGCTAGCCCACAAATTGCATTGCCCCATTTAATGATACTCTACCCAAAATTGGCACTTAAATATGCCAATTTCATATAATTTAACATGTTTTAGTGTTTTTAGGCTAAATTATGTGCTTTGGGTAGAAATTGGTCAAAATCTTGATTGGAGGTTATCGATGGCCAATTTTAGGTGTCTATAGTTTGCCCCTATTTGGGAAGGCATTACAAACCATAGGAAAAGAAATGTCTTCTCAAATAATGAGAGATGGATTGTATGTCAAAAATAATATGATGGTTGAAGAACAAAGCTCCAAATGGATTTTGGAAGCCTATGATGATGCCCCCTTGAGGGATTGGTTGTCACATTATTTGGTGGCTGGTCCCTTGAAAAGAAACAAGAAGAAAGGTGGAATTAACCCATAGTTGAGATTAATCCAGATGATAAAATGCTTGCATGCATTGATGTAAAAGGGATACTAATATACCTAAAGGTAGTTATAATCAAGAATAAAAGTCAAAATAATTATTTTCCCATAAGCAGTTATAATCATTAAGAGGACCTAAATTAGCTAAAGATGATGGTGCCCTAGTTATGGATGATTAGCAAGCATAACTCAAGGATATAACCTAGAATATAGATTAAATATGAGTGGGCATAAAGTGATTAAATATTTGGATAGAAGAATGAGATTGATCAATAGAATGATTTAGTTGTACCTATTAATGAGGATATTCTCATCCTAATTAACAATGATACAACTAAAATGGTCAAATGAGTTATATTGATCAAGGTGGGTGGAAGGATTTTCCAAGGTGCCAAGGAGAAAATTTTGTATCTCCTTTAATTGTAGACCTTTCTAAAGCTAATTTTTTTATTGCATGTGATGGTAGGTATCATGATAAAACACCATGAAGATTTGGCCCAAATATGCATAAAGACTGACTTCCAATCTAATAAACACTCAAAAATAATGCACCAGTGATAAAAAAACATGATGACAATGTTAATGGATGAATATGGTTGGACTGAAGAATAATGTGCTCAAGGACTCACCCAATGAACATATATAGATTGAGTCAAGGCAATAGTGATAAAAGAAAACAAATAGGTAAGTGAATAAACAAACAAACAAAAAGCTTGAAAATAAAAGCAAAAGAAAGCATCCTAACAATGACAATGCCCCAATAAGGTGGATCAAGGATAGCTTACTAGGTTTAAATAGGATAAATATTTCTAGATTTTGAAATATTATGAATTTTTTTAGAATTTTAAGGTATCTTAACTCATTAGAGAATGACAAGATACCTACTCAAAAAATGATGAGAGTGTTTGGCTAAGGTTGCTCAAAATGGTGAGAGCATATGGAAAGGGGGACTGAGGTGACCTCAACATGAATTGAGCATGACCCACATATCCCTAAAATGACCTCAAGTCATAGTAATTCCATCCACATAAAAGGTAGGGAAAAACCAACGAGGTCCAAACAAGTTCTCAAATCTAGTAAATGGCCAGTCAAATGAAAATAGTAATGGCAAGGTGATATGATAATGCATGGTAAACAAGTGTTGCCCTTAGTTTTCCCATAGGTAGTTATAAATATGATACAATGGCATAGGTCAATGATACTAATTTTCCCATAGGTATTTATAATTGGTAGCAAGACTAGTGAAACATTGATTTGCCTATAGGCAGTTATAATTAGGTTCACATAGACAAGCTTGATATAGGATGGAAAATGAAAGATATCTTACCAGATCAACTATCACACTACTTTCATATACTATCATTTGAATAGGGACTTGATTTATTTTTGAAACTTGATCAGAATCCTCTCGAAAAATGTGTATGAAGAACCAAATAAATAAGATCAAAATAGGATTGGATAGGATAACTAAAAATAGGCTTTGATCTAGATAGGAATGGAATGGTTAGATGGCCTAATTTTATTTAGGATAATGATGTATTTTGATATATTGGATAAAATGTTAAGAGGGTTTCCCCCAAGTGGTGGGGTGAATGGTTGGGATATGTGACAATGGCAAATGGATATGTAACAATAATAATGGCATGGTAATGTGAAATGGTATGGTACATGTTTTTGGCCTGGGTGTCATTTTTGACATATGATTTTTTTATTCTTTTTGATGAGGAGATGCACATCCTAATAAACAAATGATATAAATATAATACTTGATCATGTTAATTTCTATCCCACACCTCATCTAAATAGTTGTTTTATCAAGAACTTGATGTAGATCTAGTTTTCAAGAATGACTTTGTGATCTTCATTGGTCATTGATTATGATTCCTTCAAATGTCAAGACAAGGTATCCTTGTATCCTCTATAAAGGAAATGTGGCCATGTATGGTAAATAGGGATAAAATTTGTATGATAGGTTTGTTTGTGAAATGTAATGGAACATGATAAAATTTGTATGATAGGTAAATTTTATTATCTCCTAGCACCTCCAAAAAAATTTCAATAGGAGAGTGTTCTTCTACTATATTAATATGGTATTGGCCTTCTTACTTTTCTTCAACTGCTATGTCACCATGGATGCAGTTCAATAAAGTTTGATTATATCGATCCTAATCAACACTTGTGGGAGATGAAATGTCAATGATATGGCTATTTTGGTTGATGGTAATGGCTTATGGAATGGTAATGAAATGGGGAGAGGTTTCACAATCCTCATAGAAGATATTAGGATAAATTGTGTTGAAGCTAAAGTAATCATATTTAAAAACCATAGAAGGATCAAAAATATATTCAAATTGATCTATAAGTCATGCTTAACCAATGTTATAATAACCACAAACATATTCTTCTTTTGAATCTAATTGTAACTCAAGGGACTCTAAATTTGATGTTGAGACTGATGTTGATTTAGACTTTAATGGTAAATCTAATGTCGATTCAAGAATAGAACCTGAATCTAACTCTAATTCTTCATCTAATGGGTAATCTATTACAATGATGTCTTATTTAATGCTTGGTATTGGACAAGTAACAATCTGTGATGGCATAATAGGCTCCATAAAAACTAGTTTGTTAGAGTGGGACTCCTCTAAGATTGGAAAAAGGTCAAGAGATAGCTCCTCAAAGAATAGATTGTCAATAGGAGGCCCTTGCAAAATAGGCACATGGTCAAGGTAATGATCTACCTAAAGGTGGTTATAATCATTAAGAAGTGACTCATCAAAGACTAACTCATCAGTGTGAGACTCCTTGAAAACTAGGATAGGATCAATAGGTGATTCATCATAGGATAATTTATCACAAATGGTTTATTTAATAGAAACATCTCATATTGGTTAGTTCTCTTGTCCTTAGTTTCTAATGAGTTAGGAAATACTAGTTTTGAACACACCTTGGTCTTCGAATGATTAGATCATTTAAGGTTTGGATGGGATTGGTAATGGTAGGGCATTGGGGAGGATGATTAATTTCAAAAGTTAAAGGATGAAGTCCTAAAATGGTAAAGATAGGGTAGTGTGGGGCTTGATTGCTTTCACAAGTCAAAAGATTAGGTCTTGGAATGATGAAGGGGTATTTCAGAGCTTCATTGCTTGCACAAGCCAAAGGATGAGGTCTTGGTATAGACATATTTGGGCATTGTGGAGCTTGGTTTCTCACACAAGCCAAAGGATGAGGTATTGGTATGGGAAGGGCGTGATGTTGTAGTCCTAGAATAGAAATGGTACAATGTGGTGGAGCCTACTCAATCACATAAGTCAAAGTATCCAAGTCTTCCTCATAAACCATATCATCTCAATTATGAGTTGGCTCATAAGCTAGTTCTTGACTATATTCCATGTACTAATTATTATAAAGAGGGTATGGATCTGTATCCCAAACAACATTATCTATAGTTAGGTCTTCAATTTTCTTTGCACAAGCCTCTTCATGCCAATCAAGGTTTTGATTTATATTTTATGAATTTTGACTATGTTCCCCATATGGAGTATTGTAGGGAGAATAATAAAACTCCTTAGAAAATCTCTCTATAGGGGTTCTTAGTGGTATTTTGTGTGGTCATTCTATCATAATTTGGATTTTATGTGACTCCACCATAATTGTAGTGAGACATATCCACATAAATGATGAAATCTCTTAAATAAAAAGGAGTAGAGTTCTAAAAACTCTAAAAAGCTATGTCCAAATGAAAATTAGTTTAATCTTAGTCTAACTTGATCAAAAGGTGGAGTTGTATCTCCAATATGGTATAAAAGTGGAGTTGTGTCTCCAAAATTATTTGTGCTAAGACTTGGCATAAAATAGCCTTACATAAAATTTCTAATGTCAAATGTCATACACATAAAAGGTCAAGCATCTAAATAAAAATTGGCATGTAAAAATTCTAGGTCAAAATGTTCCAAACAAGGTCTAAACTAGGAAAGAGAAAAGTTGAGTTGATAGGTCTTTTGTCCAAACATAGATTTAAAAGCTAGGCTCAAACAAATAGGCATATGCTAGGAATTTTGGCCAAATGGCATCAAAAGCTAGACTTGAAACAAAGGCTGATGTCATTTTATTTAATTTAACAACTTTGACATAAACCTAACACATGAAATTAAACTTAAACATGATCAGTTAGCAAAAGGCATAAGGCAAAAGGCTCTTTAAAGAAAGAATATGTTTTCCCAAATAAAGGCACAAATAATGATAAGGATAGGTACTGAACAAACAAACCATCAATATTTTTCAAATTTGAGTAATTTATTAACCAAAAGAAAAAGATATATGTATCAAACCCATGAATTGAGGCCTAAACAAAAATCAGTTAATGTTTGACTCCAAACTTGACAAGGCTAATATAAAACTTAACGGTGAAAACTAGGATTTGACCAAACAAGCTAGACAAGATTACATAACATGATAACACAAGACAAAGGTCCAAATGGTATACATGACATGGTTTGAAATTAATGGTTTTTAATATAAGGTAAACTAGTCTTGAAATAATTTGAGCAGCCTAATGGTATAAGCATGCTTGAATGATTTGATCAATGCTATGTTTAAAAAGACTCAAAGGCACAAATGGTTTGACATGATTTGGGCAGCATAACACTACCATTTTCAACTCAAATACATTATTTTGACATGGGTTATGAACAAAAAAGCAAGTTTTAATCTCAAAACATACAAAGTAAAAATGACCAAAATACACTAAATATAATTGTTCAAATCCTAACAAAGTTATGGAATTGTGGGGTTGACTGAACTAGAAAGATTTTAAACATTTCTAGGGGAATAAATTTCACAATGACTTTCATGTCAAATGGTTAAAAAGACAATAACATAAATTGGGTGACCATGGCATTGGCTAGTTGTAAAAAGGTCTAGTCCTTTTTACAACCACTATATCCTATTGTTTTCTTAGTGTAGTGCGAGGTTCAAATGTATATATGTCCCATGTGAAACTCCAAAGGAGTAAGTGTAGTCAATTTTAGGAGGTGAAACCCTAGGTCAAATCTTCCCTAAAGAGCTCATGGGAGGTAATGACATCCCCCTCACAAGCCAAGTTTGCATGAAAATAAAATACTGAAATAAAAATACTTTAGGGTCATTTCAAGGTCACCTAAACTTTGATGAGTTTTTGTGGAGTGTTGTTAATGATGTTCTTTCTATGCCTTGGTCTAGGAAATTTAGAATAGGAATGGTGATTTTGATTCCAAGGGTTCCCTAACGGGGGAAAAATGGAAGAGAATACATGTAACACCACTGTCATTTCTAAACAAAATTAGATCAAACAACTATTGAAGACAAAAATGACAAGTGTGTTCAATTTTAAGCCCAAATGAAATATTTGGTGGTGTTAATTTGACCCCTTAGTATTAATTTGTGAACTTTGAAAGCCTAAATTATGAAAAAAATCACTTAACCACCTAAATGTTTCATTAATCACCAAAAAAAATATTCTTAATTTAGTTTATAATCATGCCAAAGATATCTTAATATCATGTTTTAACAAGTTCCAAGTTTATTGGTTAACTGTCTACCCTTAAGGCATCACCTCAAAAGCAAATATGTTAGATTAGAAATTTTTTAAATAGATTTTCCAAATTTTGTAAAAAATCTATGAAAATTGAAGCTAAACTAATGTAAAATTATAAAAATTTAAGAGATAACATGTGGTTTTAAAAAAAAATTATCTAAAACATATTTGTATAACCCCAATCCAAGCATTTTAAAATGGCCTATTAGCTCTTGGGTTTTGTGTTTTTAAGAAAAACACAGTGATCAACACCAATTATATAAATGATGATGGTTACACTTAATAACTAATGGCAATTATCTAATTGACATTGGTTATACCAATAGTGATTGATGATGGCTATGCCAATTGATGATGATTTTACTAACTAACGTCAGTTACTTTGTAAACTTGTGACAAAGAAAAACAAGAAAAAAAGTTAGAAAATAAAATTACAAGAGTTTTAATGATACAAATGAAGATTTTAAAGTTTTAGAATGATATTCTTCATGTGTGGGATGCATTTGGTCCCACTAGGAATTCCATTATGTAAACTAAGAATTTGACTAAGAAGAGGAGATTAGTATGGTGTTAGTGAATGAAACCGAATCAAAAACACACTAAGCTAACATATTCATGCCTAGTTACTAGGGTGAGCTTGGTAACCCAAAAAAATGACAAACACAACTAAAAATTAAGGAAAAAAAACAAGAATTCCTTTGCCTTCCTTGGATGCTCCAAATGCCTTTGTAGTAGTGGCTTGCTCGGCTTGTGCTCATGAAGTCTTCATCAAAGGAGGATTGGCTATCTCCTCTTCTCCTTTGCACCTTGTGGATTTGGATTGGCTTGGCTTGGAATCAATTTTGCATGGTAACACTAATTTAAACGGATTCTTGAAGATATTTGTGCATTATAACTTTGCACCAAAATAGCTTAGAAATGATGTGGTAAGGCCTCATATTTATAGATTTTTGCAAATCTCTAGAATCAACCTAAATCATCCATCTCAGGATTAAGATGTGTGGATAAGGATTAATCTAATTATTTAATTAAAATTTATAAATAGACTCATAAATATTTGGGATATAGGAGAAATTAAGAGGCATGGAAGACTTTGATGAAGCATATGAGGCATGAATCGTGATATTTGTGGCATTTATGGCCTAGGGATGTCTTCCCAAGAAATGAGGTCACCTAATGATGAATTTATTCAATATTCATTTACAAAAATAATTATCCAACAAGTTTCCATGGAATTATTAATTATGCCTTGTTTTGGATTAATTAGCTCTTAAGCATGATTAAGCACTTTGTGCACAAATTACTCAAATTGATCAAAATGCCTTGTTATTGGTCCAAAATTTGATTGGATTGGAATTTGAAGGTGATGTCAGATGTATTGGATCCATTATCTCATTTATTATATTATCAATATAAAATAAAAAAGGCATGTGTCTTATATAAGATATTTAATAAGACAGAGCCATCCAAAGCACCTAGGTGCAAAATTGACATTTTGACTCGAAATGATCTAATTAAAGTTAGCTAGCCCACAAATTGCATTGCCCCATTTAATGATACTTTGGCCAAAATTTTCACTTTAATATGTTAGTTTCATATCATTTATCATGTTTTAGTGTTTTTAGGCCAAATTGTGTGCTTTAGGTAGAAATTGGTAAAAAGCCTAACTGGAGGTTATCAGTGGCCAATTTTAGGTGTCTACAGAAGAGATCCCTTGAAAAGTATCTCCTCATGAAAGATTAAGTTACAAGAAAGAAAGTATAAAAGTGAATAGTTATGAGGTCCTTTAATATATGTTATATTTTCCTAATCATGGTTTTTAAGAGAGTTAGCATATGAGACTTCATTTCTTCAATGATTCATCATCCATTCAAAACTTCTCATCTTGGTTTTTGAGGGATGACAAATGGAATTCTTGGTTATCTTTAACTACCCTATAAATTCCTCTTTGACTCCTTCCATAATTTTTATATCTCTCTTATACTGAAATTACAGTGATGATCATTCACATAACTCCTTAGGTGTCTTGAAATGCATTTGATCTCACTACACCTCTCTTGCTAAAACACCTCAAATATTGATTTCATATTTATGAATGCATTTTATCTCCATGAAATGCCTCTCTGTATATTAACCAACCTATATCAACCCCTTTGGATGCATCAAACACTCTCAAAATCTTCATTTCCCACCCAATGCCTATACTTGCCTTCAATTCCTTGTAGCCCTCAAAACACACAAAGAATTTTGTGTAGAATAATATATAGATGATCTTGGAAAAATAAAAATATTTTTTAGTACCCAATATTCTCGTATTCCTTATTTTAAAATTTCTTAAACAAACATTAATTGTAATTATAATTTATTCACTTGTTTCTCTCTTCAATTAGCCTTTAATTAGGTTTCTAAGCCTAAAAATTGAGATTTGGATCCACTGACCTATCACAAATTTTAAACATGTATTAAATGTTTTTTTCACTTTCAATACCCCCTAACCATGCTCCATGTAAAATTTGGGGTTCTAAAACCTTGTATAGATGGGTGAACCAAGGAATTTCCCCCTAACAGAGGTGCTTGTTAAGGATTAAGGGATAATTAGAATTTTTTTCCAAGAATTTTTTATGTTTCAATGCTTTATAATGTTATGTTGATGCCTATAACATAATATTAAAACTTAATACCTTGAGAGTAATATCTCTTCAAATATTCCTTAGGTTTTGCATATAGGCTTCTTAAATAACAAAGTAGTACATTTCTCCCTTTGGGCCCAAATTGATGACTTCGATGGATCATTTATTAGCTTAAGAGATAGGTAAAGCTATGAATATGATTATGGAACATATTATCTAGTTATTTAGGCCTCTGTATCTAATTTTAAGGCCAATTCTTACCCTACATATTCATAAATATGCTTGCAACTATGATTTTGAGCAAATTTTATACATTGTACCTTCACATGTGCAAATTAAGGGTTTGATAATGTGTCCATGAGGTCAAATAAGTTCATCCAAATGTTTTCATAGTCATTAAAATGCATATCATATCATTTGGGAAGGTTTCTCAGTCATCAGGTCATATGTTGTCTCTTGGTAGCCTGTGAGTGTCTTAGATCCTCAAGGATTGTTCATAGAGATTAGGCCCTTGATGAACACCCAAAGTACATGGATCATTATTGAATAATTTTTGTATATTATGCCTAATATATTTATTCAAATTCATCTCTTCATGTAAGATATGAGCATCTCAAATTGCTCCTTTTGAGATGGTAGATTGTATGAGTGAGGTCAAGAGATAAGTTAATGGAATTATGACCCTCAAAGACATGTTTTTTATTTAATATGATTTAAATAGGACTATAAAACCTAATTTTATTTTACCCAACACTTATCAAACATCTTGACCCCTAAAATGGCTTAGAACATAATAGTCCCCTCATGAGGTTTTGTAATTGACCCTACAACATAGACCTTAATGGACTATTATGGTAACTTTTCCTTCATTTTAAAGAATAAAAAGGATTTAGAGACACCTTCCATGGATTATTATCATTATCCATACCATCATTAAAAATAAAATTTGTTAAATTCAATCAAAATTTCATCCTTTTTCTTACTATTTGTACCAAAAGTATCTTGGTTATAGGTGTTCATTAGGTGTCTAGATTGCACTTTTAGAATGGAAAATATTTTTAAAATGTTATTGAAACTGTTTATATTATTGAAACATATTTATGTGTCCTAAAACTTATTTTATCCTTGTTTTCCCTTGTAAACTCACTAACACTACCTTATTAGTCCTTTTTTTACTCAGGCCTAGGATAGACTTGTAGATGACTGCTAGGATTTAAATAGGGTTTGGGTATTCTTGAGTTTACTTAGTGAGTGGTAAAAACAATTTATTTTATTATATCATATATTTTTCTCTACTATTTACCATTAAAATTGTCATGTCCAATGCATATATTCATTATTTTTCATATGAAAAAGAGACCTACAGGTTCGTAGACATGTAGGTCTACTTTTTGTCATTTTAATCTTCTCTATCATGAATTTTAAGCTATCCTAGCACTGAATATAGTCTTCCATTGTCTCATAAACTTATTTATCAATTATTTACCCTAATATTACATTTATAATGCAACATTTGGCACCTCTTTGTTCACTTTTATGCAAACAGATTTCTAACGTAGTCTTTAAGTTGAAAACACTATATATTACTAGGAGGGGCTAGTATTGGATTAAAGTCTCATATTAGAGGGTCCTTAAAAGTTTTATATATCATTTAATTTAACATGAATCCAATTCACCTCATTTTTTATTGATTTTCATATCCAATACCTTGTTAATCTCTTATTTATAGGCTACTAGTCCTTAGGGTGAGTCATTAAAACATTACTTCTTTTGCCTTTTTGAGTCTTAACAATACTTTTAAGAGATTTTGATGAATTTAAAAACTTGAATACATAAAACAATCCACCTATTATCCTTTTTATTTAATATAGGACTCTATAAACATTAAGACTCTATTTATACATTGATGAATGGTGAACACTAGTGAGAATTTATAAATTGTATCATGTTGAGAGGCTTGTGAGTTTGGATTGGGAATGGATAACAATTAATGGACATGTACCTACATTTAATAGATTTAAAATATTTTTGGAGACCTTAATCCATGTTCTTTCAACTATTGAAGACCTTATAGCATTAATAGACCATGATATTTAGATTGTAAACTCTATAAAATTGGAGTTCTCTTATCAAATTTAGCTAAAATTGGCATAATCATTTGTAATGGATGTATGGACACTTTAAAACCTATCTAATATCATTCATTCCTCTAATTATCTTCAAAAATCCATCTCAAGGAGAGAAACTAGGCATATGGGGTTTATGTAAGTTTTAAGGCCACCCTATTTTTTTAAGGATTGTTCATAAAGGAGTGGCAAATAATATGAAAAATATTGCCATGGATTTGAAATATATTAAGACCTCCTCTTGCTATGGTAAAAGTTTCAATTCCCAACTCCCTCTATACTATATAGACCAAACACCTAAAAATGGTCATTATGAGTTTTCTAATAGAGTGATGGGAGAGAGAGTGTGTGTGTTTTTATTTTTTTGAGACATATAACTTCTTCCAAGTCATGTATTTGACCTAGGGAAGATGGAGATACACTCTAAAAAGTCTTTCACCTAAATATTAACTCTCTAAGTTCATACAAGTGCTTGAAACTACCTTCTTTTAAATGATTCTCTCTCTTTTATATGTTAAACCTAAAAGGTCTAACCATGATCTGACTTGTAATGACATATAGTCACATTATATATCTTCTTGGGATGATTTATAATGTCCATAAAATACCTCATATTGGTTTTAAAATGGCTTGAAATGCCTTGAGATGCATTGACAAATATGAAAGAGATTAATGCATGTTTGATATCCTCATGAAGTGAACATGGAGCTTTATATTACCACCTTTTAATTCAATTGAAATCTTCACAAGTAACCTTAATAAATCATGCACGAAGGAAGGTTTGGGAAGGATTAAATTAACCATAATGAAAACCTTAACTTTGTCAAAAACCTTAATAAGTGCTAAATTATCTCAACTTTTCCAAACAAGGCTTAAGACTCTTCAACAAGGTAACAAGGCAATGGGAATATTACATAAACAATATTCCATCTTGACACATCATGACATAGCAATAAGACCCTATAAACTAACCCTAATGGATTTATAATAACATGAAGAAGTTAAAACATTAAACAATGCTAAACAAGGTTCCTAGTGACCATTTGAAGATCATTTCAACATTAGGATGGATATCAACCAAGTTAAATTGAGCTAAATGGCAATTTTTTTTAATACCCTAATGGTAGCCAAATTTTGGCTAACATCTTTGGTGGTCTCCTAGAAATTTTTTTTTGTTAAGCATATTAAATTGGTTTCCTAGTCCATCCATTAGGCATGGAGTCATCCCTCACTCAAATTTAGACTTGAATTGACTTTGACACATGACTGCAAATGCTTGAGTAAGATAAGATAGTAGATTTGACCTTAAAACACACATAAGACAAGGATACCACATAAATAAAAGGAATCTAAATAACACACATTTATGTTACAAAGTAATTAGGGGAAAAAATCAAGAATCTACTATGTATAACTAACCTGCATACCTTCATCCTCTAGGATCAAATGGGAAGATTTTTGTATCACCATGACACCATGAAATTAGATTGTCATTTTATGGTTATATTTTTGAGATATTGATTAAAACTTCTAAAAATAGTAAGTTAAACCCAAATCACAATAACATCACAAGAAGGAAAATGAAGGAATAATTAATAATTTAAAATTGAAATTTTACCATCACCTTATCCCTTGTATCTTCTATCCAAGATTTTACAACCGATTCTAATGTGATTTTGATTATATGTGGATTGCTTACTATTAGCTTCAAGATGATTTTAGTGGCTTCCTTCGATAGTTTAATGGATTTCAAGGGTGTCTAGATGATCTAAGATGGCTGAATATGAGAGTATATGAAAGGCTTATGGATTTATTATTCACTTGTCCATGCCCCAAGTATGGCTTTCTATAGGATGGTGGAGGGAGTTTTAGGGGAATTTTTAATTATTTAGAATACTCTAGTTTAGGAGAGTTATATAATCTTATAGAGGCTTCTATAGATATAGATAGTTCTAGGTTAGCTTAGGGATAATGGGGATTCAATGAGGATTAAGTTAGGTTTAAGGTTCATAGGGATTAAGAAATACTAGGGTGGTAGGTTGGTTAGAGGGTAGTTGAATAAATATGAATTTTAAATTTTCAAGTGGGCTAGTGGGTATTTAATACAATAGGATTAGTAGTTAAGTAGGCTTGTTAGTAAGATAATGGGGTGATTAATTGGTCATAGGGGTATAGAAAGGTTTATGGGGTTTAGGAAATGTTTAATAGGAAATTGGATTTTAATTAATTGGTTAGTAGTATGGTTATAGGATAAATTAGTGGGATTAATAGAATAATTGAAGTGAGTAGATTTAGGTTCATACATTTTTCCCCTCTTTGAAAGGGCATTATGAGTGAGTGAAGTAGGAAGAGTAATTATCTTTCAAAGAAAATTCATTTCATGCATAAGTTAGTAAATGATGTTAGTAGACATTATTCCACCTCAAGGGGACGTGTAGGGAGGAACAAACTAGATGGCCACTTGAAACTAAATCCCCAAGTTAGGATAAGATCAAGATAATGAGGGGTTGGGATGCATTGAGTATTAATTAAGCTATGATTGAGATTCTCCAAGTAGGACTACTATAGGGTAAAGTTATTCATCCTCAAAATATGAGTCCTAACTAATGATCAATTCCTAAGAGGGAGGTAGTTTGATTGATATGATAGGATGAAATTATTGAGACATTGATAAAGGTATAAGGAATGGATGAATAGGTCATAAGATAGAAATAATTTATAATCAAGGATACATGTAATTAATATCTAGAGGATAATAAAGAATAGTCAATGAGTGATTATTGATAGCAGACAACTTTAATATAAATTTCATATCTCAATATGATTTAATAGTTTTGAGAGACCCATAGAGGATGGGATGGGATCAAATGTTAGTAATGGCCAAACTATCCTTGGGTGCCAAAAAAGGGGCCAAGTGCTACTTACATAGTCTTAAGAGACCTCATGTTGATGTAGTTCTAACTAAATATTTTGGATACACAATGGGGAATAAAAGGCTGTGCCCTAAAATAGGGATTTGGAGTGACATAGAGATGATGACAACGTGATAAAATGGATTCAAGGATCAAAATTAATGAATTTGGTAGTATAATATAGTTATCAAGAGTTAAATGGGATGAAAGGGGTAAAAGAGGGGGTAAATTGGGTGGTAAAATAGGAAAACTGAGGGTAAAATTGTTATTATTACTTTTAGCTATAATGAAATAATGATCTAGAGACAAAAAGATAGATTAAATTCCTCACTCATCACTTTGTGGAAAGAGAGTCCAGGATCACTAGAGAGCAGCCGTTGCAGGACCACCGATGAGTTCTTCATCCCTAACTAGTTGATTTTTGTAATTTATGCATTTATAATGGCATTTATTACATGTACATCTGGTCATGGAATTACTACCTCTAGGGGTATTACCCTCAATTATTGTATTTTCACTATACACTATAATATTGCAATCGTAAGTTGTGGTTTTTTAAAACCACAAGGGGTAACCTATGGTTTTGAAATATTGTGTCAAGTGACTTGCATTATTTCAATAACATAAGGGAGGAATATTATCTTTACAAACTACATAGTTTGATATGTGGTTTTAAAAAACTATAGGTATTAAATGTTGATATCATCAAAACTATTAGTTAGGGAAAATAAGAATAGGTGATATTGAGGTAATTAAGGATTAAGATGATTTAAAGGGTTAGGAAGGGAATGGGGATGGGGATGAGTTACTAAGGGATTAACGATTAGGTGACGGTGTGAAATGGATAATGGGATAGGGAATAGGGGGTTTAGGTTAGGTTGATTATATGGGTAAGGTAGTAAATAAATTAGATAGATGAAAACATTAGTGAGGAGGGGTAATTATCTAAATAGGATGGATTAGTTAGAGGGGAAGGTTGGGTTGGTAGTTATATAAGGAAACTAGGTAAAATTAGCAAGATGGGGGATTAGATAAGTAGGCACTAGGTAGATGGGATGGGATAGGCAAAATAGCTATGATTAGACTATCAAGTATTGTGGTTTGATAGGATGTATATTGGTGAAAGAGGACCTATGAGTGTTGGCATCTAGGTTATGTTGTCTAGTGGTAATACATGAGATGCATTAGTTGACACTAGTAGACTCTAGAGTGTTCAAGATTGTGGGCATCTATTATATCATGATGATGCTCATGGTGTGGATCAATAGGGCATTGATTACATACTTGGTTGAGATATGGCATTCAGAGACCAACACTTCCCATTTTGTGACTGGTGAGATGATAGTGATGTTAGAGTATGTACTATATATTTTGTGACTAATAGTGATAGACAATAAGATTTATTGGTGGTCTCATACCCTAAGTGTGATAGTACAGAGACTACGTGGATGATTACAAATTAGACTACATGATTCTAGAGTAGATATTAACAAAGAATTTAGAGAGGGGATGATTGAAAGGGTGACACTTTTGGTTATGTCTCTTGTTACCAACATACTCTTGCCATATAAGAGTGGGTAGTGGTTTTACCTAGGATTAGGAGATGTGGTATCTAACATGGTGAAAGATTATTGTGTTTATTCCTAGGGACCTATGGTAATTTTCCATCTATATAGATATATTCATATGAGTGCCTATTATTATAGATATAGAGCTGATAACACATTGCTATAAATATACCACTAGGCACTCAAGTAAATAGGGACCTTAACCAACCTCTATTTTTAGGATGATATATTATTATTAGAGTGTAGAGATCTCATGATGGTGATATGTGATTCTATAGATAGGTGTTTGAGATTTTAAGAGTTGATTAGATCATGTGGATGACTTATAGATAGGTCTAGTGGGTATGTGTTGAGGATGTAAACATGACCTAGTTTATGCTCACATAGTGCTATTTAAATGGCCTACATGACTATACTATATCATTGATATATAGAGGCCTGATTAGGTGTAGTTTCAATTTGGGAGATAGTAATATGTTCCTAGTGAGGATCATTTACTTTATCACAATGATAAAGAGAGG